>JANBXA010000367.1:18465000-18655000 GCA_030556225.1 Cricetiscus sungorus | reverse complement strand
GTACTTTGTCTGGATTTTAAATTTTTCATTGTTTACTTTCATGTATTTATTTGGTATGTGACTGCTGTCAAGGCTATGGGTTTCCTTCTAATTAATATTTTTGTTGCATCCTGAACTCTTTGATAGAGGTATTTAATAATAATCCAATTAAAATTTTTGAAAAGTTTCTATTATAATTTTCTCTTTGATAAATGACCTAATTAGAAATGAATATTTTAAATTTCAAATGTTTGGGCATTAAAAAAAAAAACAAAAAAACATGTTCTTCTTGAGTTCTACTGTTCTTTTCTTTTCATTGAATTTAGAGAATATATTCTACATACTTATTCTTTGATATTTGTTTTAAAATTTTTATGGCCTAATATGTGTTCTTAGGACTAGAACTTTCCTATTATAATGTCAAGCTTGTTAGACACACATGTAATTCTTTCTTGTGGGGATTTAGCATGGCGATGCCCCTCCGCCCCCTACTCTACTCTTCCCGCCTCACCCCTCCTGTGGTGGCTAATTTTTGTAATACACTTGGACAAAATCATCTTGGAAGAGGGAACCTGGGGATTGCTGCCATCAGATTGCCTGTAGGCCACTCTGTGCCTGCCCTGGGCGGTGTCACCCTGGGCTGTACGAGAGAGCAGGCTGAGCAAGCCACAGGGAAGAAGCCAGCGAGCAGCACCCTCCAAGGCTCTGCCTCAGCTCCTGCCTCCAGGTTCCTGCCTGGAATTCCTGTCCTGACTCCCTGCGTAATGTGAGGTGTAAGATGGAATAAACCCTTTCCTCTTAAGTTGCTTTGGCCATGGTCTTTATCACAGCAATAGAATGCAAACTAGGATGCATCTCTTCATTTAAAAGATATTTGTTTATATTTTTAATTATGTGCGTGCAAGTGTGTCTATATATGCATGCGAGTGCAGATGTCAGAAGAGGCCAGAAAGGCTTGTTGGAAACCTCTGGGACTGGAGTCACGATTGGCTGTGGGTGCTGGGAACAGAACGTGGGTCCTCTGGAAGATCAGCAAGTGTTCCTAACCACTGAGCAATCTTTCCTGCTGCTCTTTATGCATTTTAAGGGAACATTATTTAATATATTAAATTCTAAATATTTAAAGATTTTAGCATCATGTCATGACCCTCTCTACCCCAAATAATGCCTTTTGTCATAAAGTATATTTCATATGATGATCTAGCCACCCCCTTCTGCACAGAGACTTATGATTATTTATAAATGCTCAACCCATAGCTTAGGCTTGTTACTACTTAGCTCTTACAATGTAACCCATTTCTATTCATCTATGTGCAGCCTCAAGGCTTGTTGCTTTTACCTCCATCCCGTTTTTGCATGTCCAACGTGTTTTGCACCTGGCTGTAGACTCCAGACTCAGCCCCTCTTCTTCCCAGAATCCTCCTAGTCTGGTCTCCTGCCTAACTTTATTCTGTTTGGCTGTTGGCCAGTCAGCTTCTATAGTAAACCAATCACAGCAACATATATTCACACAGTGTAAAGACATACCCCACAGCACCCGTCTTAATGTTGCTTCCTTCCTAACACATTGCCTCGTACCGTTGTCTTTAGTCTTTAGGTATGCAGCTGTATGCCCAATTAATTATATGCATAACTATATTGACAAAATCCAAACAGACAGCCTCCTTCTTTTAAAACATGTTTTTGTTTATTCTTCCAGAATAACATTTTTATTTTACGTATGCATACTATGTTTTGATCAAATCTACCCCCATCTTTTCCCCTTCAACTTCTCCCAGACCTTCCTGCCATGTTTTCTTCATAACTTCATGCTATCTTTTGTTTAACCTGCTGGGTCTAATTAGTGCAGCCAGTATGTACAGTAGGAACAGGGTCACCCACTGGAGCACGGTCAGTCTAACAGGGGCCGAATCCCTAAGGAAAACCGGCATTCCCTTGCAGCCTTCACCTGCCAATAGCTCCTCAGCTTGGGTGAGGTTTCATAGGCTTTCCTCACAATCTATTTGTGTGTGTGTGTGTGTGTGTGTGTGTGTGATTTTGCACGCATTTTTGTGTGAGGTGTGGGTTGGAGCTCAGAGGTCAACCTGAGATGCCAATCCTTACTTTCCACTTGTTTTGAGACAATATTTGTTCACTGGTGTGTACTTACGTTAACAGGCGCTTGAACTCATGGAGAGTCTGCTGCTCTTGCTTCTCATCTCCCTGTAGCAGCCTGGGAATCCAGACACGACATACCCTGATTTTTATGTGAGCTCTGGGGATTCAAACTCAGGTCCTCATGCGTATACAGCAAGCATTCCCATCCACTGACCCAGCTCCTCCCTCCCCTTCTTTCTCAAAGCTCTTGAAAGAGTGTACAGGCACTAGCTTAGGAAGATTGTGTAGGACAGCTAGGCTTTGTCCTCATCCCCCAGAACACGGTACCCACAGTGCCACCGCGCTGTGATTTCAGTGACTCCTATACACCTAGAGTGGATGCCTCCCAACCTCCTCAGCTGCAGAGGGAAGGGGCAGGGAGGCTGGTTTCTGTCCTGGCAGCACGCATGTGCTGCATGGCTGGCTCCTGTTCACTGTGAGCAGGAAACCCCGGAGCTGGACTCCTGGCCCTACCTCAGCAGACACTGGTATCTAGGCTCACGCAAAGCCTCAGTACAGTGGGTTTGTGTTGGAAAGACCCTGCCAGATTTGGGGACTGAGGGGATGTGTGTGTGTGTGTGTGTGTGTGTGTGTGTGTGTGTGTGTGTGTAGAGAGAGAGAGACAGAGAGAGAGACAGAGAGAGAGAGAGAGAGACAGAGAGAGACAGAGAGAGACAGAGAGAGAGACAGAGAGAGAGACAGAGAGAGAGACAGAGAGAGAGACAGAGAGACACACACACACGAGAGAGAGAGAGAGAGAGACAGAGAGAGAGAGAGAGAGAGAGAGAGAGAGAGAGAGAGAGAGAGAGAGAGAGAGAGAGAGAGAGAGAGCACTGTGGAAGTTGGTTCTCGTTACCATATGCCATGTGGATCCCGGGAATCAGACTTGGGTCTTCAAAGTTGGTGGCAAGCCCCTTCACCCCCTGAGTCATCTCATTGCTTGGAATTTCTTTGCTTTCTAATCCTTCTTCCTTCTCAGCCTCCCCTCTGGGATCCTTACGGAAGATGTTGGAAACCTCCTAAGTTTTGTTTCCTGGAACAGTCATTTTGCCCTCATACTTTATTTTTTTTTAATAAGGTTGTTTGTATCCCAGGTTGGTCTTGGACTTGTTGTGTAGCCAAGGATGATCTGGAACTTCTGATTCTCCTCCCAAGTACTGGGGTTGACGGTTTGCACCACCATGTCTGGCTTTTTTTTTGTGTGGTGCTGGGGGTCAAACCCAAGAAGGCTTTGTGTGCTCTTAAGGTCCTAACTTGAGTCAGGCATGGTGCATGTGCTTTCAATCCAGGCACTTGGGAGACAGAGGCAGCTGGGTCTCTATTAGTTCAAGGCCAGCCTGGTCTACATAGTCACAGGCTCACCAAGCCTACATAATAAGACCTTCCTCAAAGTGTAATACATACATATATACATAAATATGTCAATGGTAAATATGAAAATTAATATGCAAATAAATAACTAAAGACAATCACTTTCTCTGTCTTTTAAGAGCTGTGGCCACTACTTTCTGATTTCCACAGACCTGTTAGGAAATCTCTTATGGTTTCACAACTGTAGGTGAATGTCTTTTTGTCTTTCCTGGCTGCTTCTCAGGGCTGCTTGCTAGGTCTGAGTGTGGCTTACTTTTAATTTGTTTCCCTGCTTGCTGGCAAACACTGCTTTCTGCTTCAGTTAGATCCCAGTCTTACTGGCTTTAGAGAATCTTGGGTTTTTTCCCTTCTCTTCACAATTTGCCTTCCGACAGATTTTTCCCTTTGCAACTCCAGTAATCGGTGTATGAGAGTCTCCTTTTCTTTCTTAAGATTTTTTTTATTTTTTGTGTTTGAATATTTGCCTGTATGTATGTGTGTGTGTGTGTGTGTGTGTGTGTGTGTGTGTGTGTGTGTATGTATGTATGAGCACTACTTGCGTACCTGTTGGAGGTCCTAGAATGGGGGTTACAGGTGTTTGTGAGTTACCATATGGGTGCTAGGAATCCTGTACAAGCCAACAATTGCTATTAGCCACCGAGCCGCCTCTCCAGCCTCCCGCCCCTCACAGCTTTTTGTTTGGAATGCATGTGCATTTGTGAACCACTTGTGCTCAGGCACCTACTGAGGCCAGGTATGGAATCCCTGGGAGCTAGAATTACAGGGGCTTGTGAGCCAACTAACGTGAGCGCAGGGAACCGGACTCCTGTCCTCTGAAAGAGCAACAAACATTCTTTACCTGAGCCATAGCTCCTGCCCCAGGGCCGTTAGTTTTAATTGCTTTTCCTTTTGAAAAGAAATTATTATTTCATTGCATGTGTATGGCTGTTTCACCTGCATGTGTGTCTACGTACCACATGCATGCCTGGTGCCTGCGGTGACCAGAAGAGGGCGTTGGGTCCCCTGGAACTGGAGTTACAGAGGGCTGTGAGCCATCCTGTAGAGGCTGAGAAATCAGTCTTCTGGAAAAGCCAGAAGCAAGTGCTCTTAACTGAAAAGCCATCTCTCCAGTGCCTCTTTTTTAAAAAATAGATATTTTAATCAATTCCTTGAGAATTTCATACATGCACACAATGTATTTTGATCATATTTTCCTTCAACTCATTCTGACTTGCTACCAACCTCATGTCTTTGTTGGTGGTGGTGGTGTGGTTTAATAACCCACTGAGCTGTTTGTGCTGCCCATATATTCATGGGACTGAGGCCATGGCTGGAACATGGCCAGTCTACCTGTGACACCCTTAAAGTCGGCTCTCCCTACTCCAAAAGCCATCAGCGTGACAATAGCTCCTCCGCTGCAGGTGGCACGCACGCAGCTCCATGCTTGGATACTGAGTGGCTTCATCTTGTTCAGGCAGCCATGGCTGCTGTGGGCTCTTGAGCGCAGTGGTCCTGTCACGCGGAGAAGACTCCAGTTCTGATGTCTGAGGTGGCTGGGGGATGCTGCTGTGCTGGCTCACCTGTGGCTTGTTGAAGGCTAGCTGCTATGAACAAAGTTATTCACACCAGGAATCAGCCAGGACCAGCAGCCCTTTGTCCCATGTGTGTTCAGGCCCACTAATCTCCTTGCTTCCTGACAGCTCAGTGGAACCGGAAAAGGAAATGGCTCAGTGAGTAAAGGCGTGTGCTTCTAAGACCTGAGTTCTATCCCCAGAGTGTACACGGTGGGAGCAGAAAACCGACTCCTTTGAACTGTCCTCCTGACTCTCGCTCTCTCTGTCTCCCTCTCTCACACACATGCACGCTCACACACAGGCTCACACACACACGCTCACACACACATGCTCACACAATGCTCTCACACGCATGCTCACACACATCACACACATGTTCACACACACATGCTCACACACACACATGCTCACACACACATGCTCACACACACGCTCAAACAAACACAGTTATGTATGCACACTATAATAAAAAAAAAAAATAAAACAAAAAGTATGTTTTCAGTCCAGAGACTGGATGTAGGAGGTTAGAGCCTTCTGGAAGCGTGAGCCTGATGAGGGAAATTTTTCACGACACTGTTTTGAAAACCAGGCTCAGCCTACAATGGGAACTTACAGAAACAAGCCAGGTTTCTGATCCAGGAAGTGAAGTCAGCACTCAGTAGACAGGGCCCTTATTGCTCACCTCATGGGAGGGGAGGGTCACACGGCCAGTACAACCAAGTTTCTACTTGAGTATGAAGCAGGGACATTTCTGAACAACTATGAGAGACCCGTTCAGCAGAGACAAACCCTCTGGTATCATAGAAACTTGTGGGACAAAAAATATCTACTTTCTATGCTTCCAAGAGATAAACGGTTGTGTGTGTGTGTGTGTGTGTGTGTGTGTGTGTGTGTGTGTGTGTGTGTGTGTAGGCTAGAGGACAGCGGTGACTTTCATTCCTCCTGCACTGTTGATTTTTTTACAACCCAGACTCTGTCCTGGGAACCTCACCTGCTCCATCACTGGCCTGTCACGCCTCTGCACACCTGCCATTCCTCAGTGGCCACGTTTGTCACAGACTAATGCTCACCTTGGCAACCTCTCCATCTATGGCCAAGTGAGCACAGGCTCCAGCCACAGAGCTGGTTGGATCCACAAACGAAGCAATGTTCACGTGATCTGACTGCACGGAAGGAAAATCTGAAGTTCAAAAGGTGGCAGTGTTCTGTCACCGCTTCTGGGACAGCTCTACAAGATGAAAAAGGGAAGCTGAACCCACCACACACTGCATGTTCACCTCAGGCTGTGGCATTTAGTTTCTAGAGCACTGGGCTGGGGTACCCTGGGACCCAAAGAATGAAGACTACCAAGCTTAGGGCATGAGCAGCCCTCCGGAAGCTGCTGACTGCCTGGGGAGATGGGGCAGATGGCAAGATCGGGACCAAGTACACGGTCCACTCGCCATCCGTGAGTTGATTGACAAGTACCCCCTTCCCATCTGTGAGCAGCTGCCTCAGAGGTAGGGTGAGGAGAGGGAGGATGCTCCGCTGTTCCCCTGGGTGTACCTTTGGTTCAAGGAAACATCCCCCTCCAGAGAGGAGAAGGCAGTGGGCCCCTACCAGGTAGGATCGTTTGTGGCTCCCACTTTCAGTATCTCCAGTGTTCTTCCTGCTCTTCGTCAGCAGTGAATTCATTGGCCCTTGTTATGCTGACATCTCTGTTTTGCTCCAGTGGCCCTCTCCATGGGCCACAAAGGGTGCCCGTTCAGGTTCTGGGCCCTATGTCTGGCTGGCCATTTCTGCAGGAAGCAGCCAGACCCTCCAGGGTGACCTCTGCCCATCATGGGCCTAAAGGAAGGTTCTTGCACGGGCTTCTCTCCCTTTACTTAAGGTCCCCAATGATGCCTCCCTGGCAGGAAGATGAAAATCTTATCCTGTGTATGTTGGCTGGTCCTTTTGTTCCCTGCATCGAAAGATGCTTCCTGGCCCAGGGGAGCCCCGTGGGGTCACTGTCCTGTAATGATGGTAGATCGCTCCATGCTTTGGGGGTTGTGCTGAGTAGCTGCCTTCACAGATGAACGCACAGGGCTGGGAGGCTAGATGCCCTACACCCTGGCCTTCTGCGCTTTGGGGCAGCAAAGTATGACACTTGTAGCTTTAGCGGAAACGCCCTTCCCAATTGTTCTGAATCATAATACAGGGTCTATTCAGAACTTCTGATCTGCAGATGCACACCTGCACACGCTCACACGCATAAGTGACATCTCCCCTATACGGGTCCACGAGTAGGTCTAATTAATAAAACAAGTACAAGAAGAGAGTAACAAGAACGACAACAGAGGAAGTTGTAACTATTATAATAAAATGAGAATATGGTCTCTTTAAGATTAAAAAAAAGAACACTATTTGCAGACTCATGTGCTTGATTGTAACTGAGAGGGAGGGAGGGAGGCAAAAGCATGGCTGGGGGGGCGTGGAACCCCCCCAGGAGGAGCATACAGCAACGTGGTTTCTGGATGCTCGGAAGGTAGGCTGTCTGCCCACAGGCAGCAGAATAAATCAAGGGGGTCCCTGCTACTCTCCCTAGGGGCCAGTTTTGTGGAAGGCAGCCCCCTGGGGTGCACCCAAGGGGATGGTTTGGCTGATTATTCTCTGAAAGCTCTAGTGCCCACTCCCTGGGGCCCCCACCCACCCCCACCTTGGGCTGCTACAACGGGACTCTGCTTCAAGCCTTCCAGGGAGATGTCCAGATTAATGATGGAAAAGGTGAGAAGACACGGCGATTTAAAGGCGGGTCACCACCAACTTAATGGAGGGAGAACAATTATACTCCTGAAGATCAGGTTCATTAATGGCTTGGGCGAGGAGGTGACTTCACACCTTCGCAGAAGGATCAATTTGCAGGCTGCACGGTGACTCTAGGCTTTCAGGGAGGAGGGACAATCTCCTTGGCTCAGCTAGGATCAGATGGGGCAGCTTCAGTCCCTTCCCTGGAGGAAAAACTGACCTGAAAAAAAACCCTGCATAGATTCTGGGGCATCTTGGTGTGCCTCCACACACAGGCCAGGGAAGCAAGAGGGTTCGCACCCAGCTCCTCTGTACACCCAGGGCCTTCTTAACCCTGGCGTGTGGGGTAGCATGCACCCCAGACAGGTCTTGGCCCGGCTCAGCACCAACTTTAGAGTGTAGCTAACAGGGAATATAGAGAAAGGAGATTAAAGAACCCAACGAAATGCAAATCTGTCCTATGCCAAGTGTGTGTCTCCCTCTGCAAATGTCACAAGGGTGGGACCTGCTGCTTAACGTGTGGTACTTGCTTTGAAATATATGGACCCACCTTTTTTAGTTAAGTAAGACTAATACCGAATCCTATTATATATGAAATATATACGAGTGCATATCGCACGCGTGGTGTGTCATTCTGAATATCGTGGCATTCACCTGCATTCCAGGAATCTGGGTCTCAACCAGCTATGCAGCACCCAGAGAAGAAACCTGAACCCAGCTCAGGGCCCCCACAAGCTGCGCGCGCCATTTGCAGGGCCTCCCTCACACGTGGCTCGTCTTCTCCCCCTGCGTGTGCTCGGCAGGCAGCATGAACTTGACAGCACCGTCCTTCTCCCAGCCCCTGCGGATCTTGGCGAGTCTGAGGCTGAGGCAGGGAAGGAGGAAGAGGCCCTTGGCCAGGATGATGACACAGGGCAGGAACAGCGTGAGTGTGAACGTAGGTGGCAGGTAGAACCTGTAGTGGTTTTCCTCAAAGGCGCGGCTCCAGCCGTAGGTGAGCGTGTGCAGCGTGCTCAGCGTCAGGGCCACGAAGCCCAGAGTCGACTGCAGAAGAAAGGAGGCAGAAATGAGAGGCTGGCCATGGGGGCCAGGGCACTGCTGCGTTCCAATCCCAGCTCCCACCTCCCTCTCTCCCTCCCTCCCTCCCCCTTCCTCCCTCCCTTCCTCCCTCCCTCCCTCTCTCCCTCTCTCCCTCTCCCTCCCTCCTTCCCCCCTCTCTCTCCCTCTCTCTCTCTCCCTCCCTCCCCCTCCCTTCCTCCCTCCCTCCCTCTCTCTCTCTCTCTCTCTCTCTCTCTCTCTCTCTCTCTCTCTCTCTCTCTCTCTCTCTGTATGCAGGTCAGAGGCCATCTTGGGGAAGCTGGTTGGTTTTCTCCTTCCCCAGGTGAGTCCCAGGGATGAAACTCAGCTTGTCAGACTTGGCACCCACAATGCCCCAACCACTGAGCCGTCTTGATGGCCCCCGCTCTGTGCCCACTCCTGTCCCCTTCACTTTGTCTGGATGGGGCTTCTCCTCTTCCAGATTAGCCTCAGACTCAGCACCTTGGCCTCCTGGCCTCCCCACCTCTTCCCAACATGCACTCAGTGGCGGAACCCAGGGCTTGAAGTGTTGCAGAACAAGCCCCACCCCCTGAGCAGGTAATCCGAAGCGAGATGCTGAGTTTGAGGCTAATCTGGAAGAGCGATCGCAGGGCCCTCTGCTCTCCTATGCAGGATGCTAACTAAGATCACTTCCTAAACCATCCCAGCCCCAGTGTCCCTGGCCCAAAACGGGAGCCACACTTCCAGGCTAAAGGCATTTAAAGACTGACAGATGACCATGGTTTTTGCGCTTTCTTTCTCTTTAATATGTATTTGTTTTTTATGGATATGAGTGCTTAGTTTTTAAGCAGACCAGAAGACAGCACCAGATCTCATTACAGATGGTTGTGGGCCACCATGTGGTTGCGAGGAATTGAACTCAGGACCTGTGGAAGAGCAGGCAGGGCTCTTAACCTCTGAGCCATCTCTGCAGCCCCCAAAAGTGCAAAGACTCATGCTTTCTTTTCTTCTAACTATGGTGTTTGGACTTCTGATGACTCCCAGGAAACTTTTAAATAGAAATATATAGAAAGGGATTTTTAAAAACATTCTACTGTTTTTTGTTTTGTTTTTGTATATTTTCATGTGTATTAGAATAGAAACAAGCCAGGCTTTGGTGGCGCACGCCTTTAGTCCCAGCACTCAGGAGGCAGAGGCAGGCGGATCTCTGTGAGTTTGAGGCCAGCCTGGTCTATAAGAGTGAGTTCCAGGACAGGCTCCAAAGAAACAAAGGTCTGCTGGCATCCAAACCAGAATATTACAGCTAATCATTGGCTGAGGTGAGGCTGTATTAAAAAGGGGATTCATTATAAATTGTCTTAAAGAGAAACACAGGGAGCTGGGCATGGTGGCATGAGCATCAGATCTCCATGGTGAGTTCAGGACAAGCAGAGCTACATAGTAAGACCCTGTCTCAGACAGACAGGCAGACAGACAGACGATAGAGGAGGTAACACAAGGTAAATAATTTGCTCGTTTGCACGCAGGACTCAGCATCAACAGTGAGAGTGGCCCCAGGGGCCTGTGGTCTGGTGACCTGGCCCTGTCTAGAAAGCCTCACACTACCACCAAGTTTTTCTTTTTTTGGCTTTGTCTCCTTTCTGCCCAGCACTAACTTAGAACCTTGTCAAACATACCTCCCGCTTGGAAAAAGTGAATGGTATGCAGTCTTATGAGCATCACAGTCCCAGACCAAAACGTCTGAGCATTCTTACAATGGACCACCCCCTGGCCCCGGTGGTGTTCTCATGGACCACAGACAGGAGATGCTGATCTTGCCATGCCTTCTGGGCTTGACTGGCAGTGGTCCCCAGCACCACTCATTATCAGCTTCAGGGAGAAGCAGGGGATTACAACAGCAAGCCTGAGCAAGGCGTGGGTGGGGTGTAGTGTGCTGTGTGGGGCAAGAGGAGAGGTCTGGACATCTCTGGAGAATGCTGTGACCACTAGGAGCCACTGAGGATTTAGGCTGGAGAGATGCATGGTGGTCATCATCAGCAAATAGCACTGTATGTTTCTCCAAGGAGCCATTGAGCTGGCTTAAATTAAAGTGGCTGCGCGTTCATGTGGCTGGTGCTCCACAGACAATGCTTTGGAGTTTCCTAGAAAGGCTGCAACTGGCAACTGGATTCCTTCCTAGTCGGGCTTTTCAGCACAGCACCGGGGCCTTGGCTGAGAGATGCTGCCTTGGGTGAGGTCGCCTCAGACTTCTCAAAGGGACTGGGGTCTGGCGGCCGGGTGCTGGCTCAGTGCTAATGCCTCTGCCTAGCCTAGCATGTGGAGCATCCTGAGATCCATTCACAGCATAGCAAAACTAAGCAGGACAAAGTTGAATGGATGGGGCTAATCATGCATTGAGCCTTATTCTTGCCACTTGCACCTGCTCTTGTGGAAAACCAGGATGGGGTTGCATCATTGCTTGTGATGCTCCAGATAAGTATTACAGTAAGTATTTCCCAGTGCTGCACAGGGTAAGCATGGGGCCTGGGTACATGCACTCGTGCCTGTGTGCATGTGCGTGCGTGTGCATGCATGCGTGTGTGTGCGTGCACGTGTATGTGTGCGTGCATGTGTGTGTGTGCGCGTGCATGCATGCCTGTGTGCGTGTGTGTAGACCTGAGGTTGATGTTGGGAATCATCCATGATCACTCTTCTACCTTATTTATTGAGGCAGGGTTTCTCATCCAAACCCAGAGCTTGCCTAGTCTCACTAATCTTGCTTAGACTTCCCATCTCCACCTTCTAAAGTTGGAATTACAGGTAGGCCACACTATGCCCTCCCTGCATTTATGTGGGTTCTGGAAACCAAAACTCTGGCCCTCACGTTGTGCGCCAGGCGTTTCAACCAATGGCCATCTTCCTAGCCCTGCTACCATGCATTCCTCAAATGCAATGAGGACTGTGTGCCCCCCACCTCCCAATCTCTCTACGTCTGATTTTATTTCTAAGGACTGGCCAAAGGGAGGCTGAATGTCAAAATCACCCGGGAAGCTCAGGGGAGACATGAAAGCATCGGCCCCGCCCTTGGAAATTCAAATTCAACTAGGTTAGCGTGGAGCTCAGTCATCTGTTGTTTTTCAGAGTTCAGCAGATGACACAACTGTGTCACGGGGACTAAGCCACTAATTTTGGAAACCCTCTCACCCACGGCCTTCTAGCTGGAGGTTGAGGAACCCACGCAGGCCCTGGTGCCCAGGCTGGTTTACTGGTGAAGGCCCAGCTCCAGTGCCGAGAGGCACAGCAGCAGTAAGAACCCACCGAGGCCTAGAGCAGCAGCCTCACAGAGGCCCGACATCTCTTCCGGTGAGAAGAGGAGGCCAGTCAGTACTGACAGCCTTTGACCCATGTGGGCCACTGTCTTCAGCGCTGCATCTGAAGCCTGAGGGATGAACTTGCTGGCCCAGCATGGAGACCTTCCGGGGTCCACCAGCCACAGCCAGCACCTCATAGCTCCTCTTTTCTTTGTTTTCTGAGTCCCATGATACACTGATGCACGTGGCAGAAATCCCAACTTTGGGCTAGTAGTCAGGGCTAACAGCCACAAAGCCTTTACATTTTTCCCATCCTGCTGGGAAGCCTGGATGTTTTCAGAGAATTGGTTCTTCCTAAAATCCTCTCTGTCCTTGGGAACAACTTTTAAAAATCCTAGAATAACCAAAGGAAATTAGAAGAAAAAGGGCTGTCATCGGGTCATTAATAACCTCCGTGCCCAGTCACACACTCCAAGCTAGAGACATTTTTATTACACAGAAGCTCGTTAGCTGTGGCTCCTGCTGGCACTCACTGCTACAGCATGAGGGGGCTTTTTGGCTATCGCTCACCAACTGTGGGTCAGGCTGGCCCCTGTCATTATTTCTGGCAGTGGCTGCACTGAGCAAAGTCAGAACTTGGGCTTTCAGGGTTGTCCTGGGGTTTTCTACACAGGTGCATTGCAGACTCCTAGATGCCGAAACCTTATGGCGTTTAGCTGAATTGGGAGGGTTTAGTACAGCCCATCCCAAATAAAAACACCCAAACAAACACAAGACTCAAACTGAAAACTTTGAAGCCCACGGTGAAGGGTTGAGGATACAGCTAGCTCGGTAGTACATTGTTTGTCTAGCATGTACAACCTCCTCAGCACTCTATAAAGCTATTACTGGGAACTGGTGTGCACACATGTAATCTCAGCATTTGGGAGGAAGAGGCAGGAGGATCAGAAGTTCAAGGACATCCTCAGCGATAAAGCTCATTTGAGACGAGCCTGGGCTACATGGGATCCTGTTTCCAAAAGGAAACAAACAAGGAGTTGAGGGTATAAGTCAGCTGGTTGGATGCTTGCTTAGCAGGTGCAAAGCCCCAGATTTCATCGCAGTACCACAGAAATGGGTGTGATGTACACGCCTGACCCCAGCACTTAGGAGGTTGACGCAGAAGGATCAAGCAGGCATTCAATGTTTTCCTTGACTATGCAACTCAAGTTTGAAGCCAGCCTGAACTATATGGACCCTGCCCCTGAAACTAAATGAAACAAAACAACAATAGCCAAATCATCTTGGAAGCAAAAGGCTAAACCCAGGCATAAGGAGACTTTTAATGGGATCACTATTTCAATGGCTCTCAGTTCAGCCAAACAGAGCGCTCTAGGCCCAGGCTCTTCAGAACACCAATAGGTTTCTAAAATCCAATGGCTCGTCACTGTTCATGAACTTGACAGGAGTCAGGAAGGCCAGAGCTTCCCTGAAAAATCTCCCAGCTGAACAGGGGCCTGTCTCCAACGCTATCATTGACTTTTGGGAACCTACTCCTCATATTGGGTCACCCTGTTCACTCTTAGTACATGGGGAGCTGCTTAGTATTACTGAAACGGGATATGACATGTTGTATTGATACCCATAGCAGACCTGCCCTTTTCTGGATGGAGATGGAAGAGGAGGGGGCGTTTAGGGAAGTGTGAGAGGGGATGGGGGAAACGGACTGGAAAGGGGGGTGGACAGGGAGGAGGCTGTAAAATAAATAGATGAATAAAAAAATCCTCAGCTATTACTGGGCAAAGAAGACCTACATTCTCCATGTGTCCCACTCACATTCTTGTCATTGTCATGGTCCTGGGTGGCTACAGGTAGAAGTGATGAGAGAAAGCCACAAAACATGTCTGATGGAGCAGGGAGGCCGATGGGCATGTTGGACCTGAGTGTCCCTGCCACCGGAGGGCAGCATGCACATTTAGGGGGTCACCCGGACTCCCAGGCTGGCCCTGAGCGTCTTAGCAGGGCGGCCTGACATCTGTATCTCACTAGAAGTGCTTTGTGGCTTTACCCTCGGCCCCTGCTATGGACATGTTTGATGGTGGCTGACAATAAGAGGTGCTTTATGCATCACACACGCCCAGGGTGCAGCCAGGTGTGACACAGAATGGAGAGGAAGACGCAGAGAGACTGTAGTAATTGAGTGCACTGTAGTCCCAGCTAGGAGGATCTCTTGAGCCCAAGAGTTTGAGGCTAGTCAGTGTAACGCAGTGAGACCCCCGTCTCCAAAACCAAAACAGAAACAGGCGGTTGGTGCTTATCCGATGTAGTGGGGCCGTACGCAGATACCCCAAGAGGAACAGCGATGTGCTATTTTTCTTTCACCTGTAATTTTTCACTGTGTCTCACAAAAATGTCTCCGACGGCATCAGTTTCATTTTTCAGGAGTATAAATTGAGGTTTGGGGCAGGGGAATGGTCTGCCCGCACCCACAGAGCAGGTGGTGTTGGAACTGACTTTGGAGCCCCTGGCAGACCTGCTCTACCTGGGGCTCTCGGTAGCGAGAGCATGAGGTTCTACAGTGCAGGCGTCAGGCCCCCATAAATGAAACCACTAGCTTCAATATGTAAAGCAAAGGGTGCCTTGTGGAGTCGCAGCCAGCTTTTGCTAACAAAACCAAATCCATAGGCTTCCTCCAGCAGCCAGAGCCGGAGCATGTAATCTACAGCTGCTTAAGGGAAGACCTTTCTGGAAAGGGAAGCAGCCCACGGTCTGTTTTAATTGTGACCAAACCACATACCCAGGATACTTGAGGCGGGAAGTGAAAAATCCGAGATTTGGGTATGAGACAAACAGGGATTAGCGGCAGATCAAGAAAATTCCTTCCCTCCCCACCCTCTCAGGTCAGCATGTGACAGCCCTGAGCCCTCCTCCAGTGACCTTCTGGGAGAAGCGCAGCCCTGGAGATTGGCAGCCATGCTTTAGAAATCAGCCACAGTTGTGTGGTTCTAAGGTAGGCTAAGGGTCTCAGTCACAAAGAATTAATTCGGGTTATATAAGAGCAGTATTCTGCTGCTGTCCCTCGGAGTCCTTGTTGAACACAGAAGCTACAGATTTTGGTTGACAGCGGGGGTGGATATGGCTGTTTTCTGCCCTGATACAAAGCAACTGGCAGGAGCCAAGATGAGTCAGCCTCCATCTACCAGAGGGATGGGTTGCCCTGCCAGCACTGACCTGTACTTTCTGAAGTGCTATGCGGGTGCCAGGGAATTTGAGACGCCCCCCCATGTGGGTTGTGTCCCTTACAAGCTCTGCTCACCTTGACCCCAGGCCTATAGTGACGCCTGGCACACGGTTTATGCTTAGAGTGACCACTGCCTTGAAAACTGCAAGGAGACCCTTTCCCAGCAGCGTGAATGTGGGCAGCTGTCAGCTGACAAACAGAAGGGGGATGGCAGTGTTCACAGATAACCAGTTATCAGAGGTTTGTGTGTGTAGAAGCATACTAGAATATCTGATGTGCCGAGGTATACTGTGACATTCCTACAGAAAGTAAATCCATAATTTATTTATTGGAGAACTGCCATCTGTCTGTCTGCCTATTACCATCAATTCATAATGCATTCATTCTTGTATCCATCCACCTATACCAACGTGAATCCACTCTATCGTCTATCTATCTATCTATCTATCTATCTATCTATCTATCTATCTATCTATCTATCATCTATCTATCATCTAGTTATGTCTGCCTGTCTCATCTGTCATCTAGTTATGTCTGCCTGTCTCTTCTATCCATCTATCTATCTATCTATCCATCCATCTATCATCTATCTATCTATGTCTGTCTGTCTATCTATCTTCTATCCATACATACATCTATTATCTATCTACCTGTCATCTATCTATCTATCTATCTCTCTATCAATCTTCATCTATCTCTATCTTACAGAGATTTAAGTAATCCCAGTCTTCATGCCTTTTTCTCTGGATTTGTCCAAGAAACAGCACCATTTAGGAAACACTGCTTCATCCCAGCACCCTGCAGTCCTCACACTTAGTTCCCAACTGCCCCACAGTGGCACAGAGCAGCAAGCTGAGCTGAGTGTGTGTGTGTGTGTGTGTGTGTGTGTGTGTGTGTGTGCGTGCGCGCTAGCTCACTGCCTCCCACGTACACCAGGATCCTGCAGTGACTCTGCACAGAAGCACCAGGTCCCCTGAGCAAGTTGAGCCCAGGGCTCCCTGCTCTGTCCTCCATCTTTGTCGAATGTGGTGGACTTCCCAGGGCCAGGGAGATTAACTTGCCCTGGTCAAGGTGAAGCAGGACCAAGAGGTTGGGAGAGCCTACAAGATGGGGAGTCCTCCCCACCTGACCCAGTGTCCTGTCACAACCAGGATCCAAGCTGAAATTATGCATAGAGCACAACACCGGGGTGGACCAGGACCAAGCTGCAGCTGCTGTCAGGAGGAATCTGCTTTACCTGCACAAAGCTGAACTCCTTCCAATTGAGAGAATTGGCAATGGATGGGAGTGAGGTGGCAGCCAGCAGTGACAGCATACCCAGGGCCAGCACACCCAGGGAGAGGTAGAGCTCCATGCGCCAGACTTCTTCCTCAACCCAGAGGTGGCTCTTGTTGGCCAGGACCTGGCGGAAGAGAAACCATGACCACGATTAACAAAAGCTGGCGCCCTAGAGCCTGTGTCACCCTAGGGCGCGTGTGAATACACCAAAGGACAAAAGCCACAGCTATGTTCATGCTCTGCTGCATAGCGAACAGGTGCGAGGGACAGCCTAAGTGCTCCCCGGGTATTTGAAAGCCACACTGGCTGGAGAGATGGCTCAGCAATTAAAAGCACTTGCTGCTCTTGCAGAGGACCCGTGTCTGACAGCTCACTGCCACCCGTAACTCCCACTCCAGGCTCTGACACCCTCCTCTGGCCTTCGAGAGACTTGTACTCTTATGCACGTGCTTATACATGGACATACAGAAGTTATTAAAAATAAATCTTTAAGCCAGGCAGTGGTGGCACACGCCTTTAATCCCAGCACTTGGGAGGCAGAAATGGTCAGATCTTTGTCTACAGAGCGAGTTCCAGGGCATCCATGACACAGAAAATCTCTCTCTTGAAAAAAGCCAATAATAACTAAACAAATGAAATCTTTAAAAAAATCATAAATCTCGTGATGTCCCCTTAAGATAGAGAGCAATGATGCCCGCGTTAGGGATCAAGGAAACAAGAGGCAAAGATTGAGTTGCTTTCTCAAAGTCAGGGCTCCCTTCCTGGCTGCTGGCCAACCTCAGCTTGAGGGTAAGAGGGTAAGCTGAGCCAGGAGGATCACTAGTGCGCGCCTAGCCTGGGCTACTTATTGAGACTGTCTCATATCTAACCCCCAACCACCAAAAGTCTATATTCCTAAGCATGGCTGTACGGCATTATTTCCCGGCCCCCACAGTGCAGGGCAGTGGAAAGGTAGCATTTCAGGATTGCATCCCGTCAGTCTATGAACTCACAGCTGCCAGCTACCTTCCCTCCTAGCTATCTTCCCTCCCAGCTGTCTCACCTGGACCCTTTCTAACCGGCTTCATTGCTGGTTGCACTCAGGACACACAACACCACTCAGTGCTATCCCCGCCCCCCAACCCCAGTCTCCAAACTCAAAGCCCCCAGATCCCCTTCAAGTCCTTTTCTCTCTGAAGCACATAGCTCTGGCTCAACTGTTGCCAGGCAACAGACTGACATCCCCGCGCCAGTTAGTTCAGCAAGCACTCAGAAAGTGCCCACTATGTGCTGAGCAACAAAGAATGAGAACATGGGCCTTTATGATGCTGGTGACTCCCACTGGGCTCCAAGGACACATTCACCAGGGCTCTGCAGCCCTGAGATAGCCCCTCCTCACTCACTGGAACTCCCTGATCCGGTCCCTGCATGGAGAAGAATTGGGATCCAGGTCCTTCAGTTCACACCCTCATCTTTTCCCAGCTCAGCCCTGGATACCAGCCCTTTAATCTGCCATCACAAATGCAAGAAAGCCTCCCCAAGGAAAGAGGACTAAGCAGGCTGCTCTCTGCCTCTGCTACAGAATGACTCAGGTGTGTGTGTGTGTGTGTGTGTGTGTGTGTGTGTGTGTGTGTGTGTGTCTACTTCAGCAGGGGGGAAAAAAACCTCACATAAGCCTGTCACTGGAATAAAATATTAAAAATGAATCCAGGGACTAAACAAAAATGGCTGCAAAGCTTACAAAGAGAAACTGAAGAAGTGGGGGAAAGTGCCATCTCAAAAAGGTGGCCTGGTTTGTTTTTTGAGACAAGGTCTCATGCAGCCCAGGCTGTCCTCCAACTCATGATATAGTTGAGAATGACCTTGAACTCTGACACTCCTGCCTCCACTTCCCAAGTTAGTGCATAATTTCAAGCCTGTGTCACGCTGCCAGGCTGTGGGCGTTGCTGGGATGGGACCCAGGGCTTTGCGCATGCTAAACAAACATTCTCCGCCAGCTTCCCACTCTGTATTATTTTAGGGCAGGTTTCTTCATATTGGTGTCTGAAGGCCACAAAGGACCAGGAGCTGGGAGACAGGCTTCTTTCCTGGCCACTAACTAGCCTTGTGGGACCCTGAGGCACCATTTCTGGACCCATTTCTTTATCGGACAGATCCTAACAAGCTGGGATTTTGGCCGGTAACCTCGATGTGGTAAAACCAGCTGGAACAGCGTTTGCCAATGGGGAGAGACTGGTCTGACCCTGCAAAGGGCACAGGTCCCTGCGGAGCAGCCCCAGAACAAGACTGACTCAGGGCCGGTGGCGTTAGTAAAGCGAGTCATCTCCATGTGCTCTGTTGTTCACTTATTACTCATCGGCTGGCTGAGCTCAGGTGGTTAATTTCACAAGTCCAGTGTGCATGACTGCACTGTTGACAGCATTGGCTTGCAAAATGGATGCCTCCCCACCACTGCAGCGATGAGGAGAGAAGGGCAGGGATCATGCCTGGGGCTCTGGATCATTGCCACGTGTATGGTATGAGTGCATGTGTGTCTTAGTTTGTGTGGAGGCCAGGGTCAACCTTGGGTGTCATTCTTCAGGACTTGTCTACCTTGTTTTCAGTAAGATGATTTCTTACTGAATGTGGGACTTGGCTCTCTGCTGGCCACAGAGCCCCGGGGAACTGCCTGTCTCTGCCTCCCTAGCGCTCAGATGGCAGGCACGTGTCATCACTCCCAGCATTTTTACATGGCTTCTGGGGACTGAGCCAACTCAGATCCTCATGCTTGCAAGGCAAGAACTTTGTTTAGTGACGCTCCCCGGCCCAGTCAGCTGAAATTTTCCTCTTCTCTGGTGGTCCCATGCTGATTAGCTCTGGGATGAGGGGCACAGGGGGAAGCTTGCCCATGGGTCAAATGTTGCTTCTGACCTTGACTTCTAACTAGTCAGGAAATGTGTCTCCAGGAACAGCACAGGCAAGTCACAAAGTCACGCCAACACACGGGTTAGAGATAGCAAAGACGCTGTCACAAACATGGTCGCGAAGGCCTTGGCCTCCCAGGCTGCACTGGTTTGGGATTCAGGGAAATCTCAGAGGAGTTTCCTGTGTTCGAAGCTGATCTGCTTCTTAATCCCACAAGGCCTTGCAGCAGCCATTGAGAGCAGTGGCCACAGAGAGGCACTGTCTGAGGTGGCTTCAGGGACTGGATACAACACTCCCCAGCAGTGTCCAGGTTTGGGACCCAAAGGCCAGCCGATCAGTGTGGCCCTAAGGCATCCACGCTGAATTGGCTCACCATTGCCAGGCTTTAGCATGTACCAGTCTTTCTCTGAGTGTCACGTCAGACGTGCTCCATCAGTCTGGATCTCCTCTTGAGAAACAGCTGAAGCCCCTTTAGAGGACAGACTATGTTCTGCAGGAGTGGGACGATTCGCCCGTGCCACCTGCACCATGAAGTTGGTGTGGTACCAGGTGCCAGCGGTGGGCAGGGGTGGAGGCCTGTGGTCCAGCAGTGGCGTGACCTCACTCCTGTGTCCTCTCTGTCCCTAGGTGAGCATGTCAGGGTGGGGCTTAGCCTCCTGGGGTCCCTGCACCCTGAGCAGCTTCTGCAGGAGTGAGGGTGGGTAAGATAAACTTTCTTAGCCCTGGGCTAAACCCTGCTGTGTGACAGATGTCCTATGTTGGCCCCAGCCTGACATGGAAAAAGAAAAAAGAGCCGAGACTTGAACTTGGGGCTAAGAGTAGAGAACTGAGCAGGAAAGGAGGCAAGACAGTGGGCAAGCTGCTTCTACGTGCTACTGCTGCCTGCTCACGCCGCCATTCCGACCCCATGCCGCCATTCTGACCCCATGCCGCCATTCCGACCCCATGCTGCCATTCCGACTGCTTGGCTCAAACACCTTCACTGTTCAGGAACCCACTGGGCAAAGCGGCGCCACATGGCTTTCTTAAATGAGTAAATACAACCTCATCGCAGTTAACGATGAGAGCTAAGGCGGCATCTCAGTTGGTAAAGCGTTTGTCCTACAAGTGTGAGGATCTGTGTTTGAACCTGGGACCCATGAATGAACTGGGCATAGGCTGGGGAGATGCTTCACCCCAGCGCTTGCCACAAAAACATGGGGTCACATGCATGCGTGCACACACACGCGTGCAGACACACACTCACACTCATGCACACGCGTGCGCACATACACGCACACGCACACATGCATGCGCGTGCACACACAGGCGTGCACACACCGTGCACACATGTGCACACGCGTGCACACACGCACACGCATGCACACACACATGCACATGCATGCACATACGCACATGCACACACACACTCGTGCACACACGCACCCACAGTGTTAAGCCTAGGGATGCAAAGATGGGAGGTGGAGACAGGGAGATGTGGAGCTTGCTGGCAATCCATAGGGTCTGACTCCAGATCCCCCAAACCCACATAATCCTAGATACTGTAGTGCACGGCTACAGTCCCAGCACTGCTCTGCGGAGAAGGAACGCAAAGACAGAAGAGTCTTAGAAAGTTGAAGGATAGCTAGTCTATGGTAAGCAGAGGGAAAAGCCAACAGACTCTGTGTCACACCAGGGAGAAGGAGAGGACCAACTGTGACTGCTGCAGGTGCCCCATGGCAGGAACACGCATACCCACACTTACAGGCAGCAACTCCACACACACACACACACACACACACACACACACACACACACGCACGCGCGTGCGCACACACACAAACACACTGACACACTCACACACACACACTCACACCACACCACACACATACACACGCACACACATGCACACACACAAACACACTGACACTGACACACTCACACACACACACACGCGCGCGCACACACATGCACACACACAAACACACTGACACACTGACACACTCACACATACACACACCACACCACACACATACACACACACACACGCACACACACTCACATACACACACACAAACACACACTCACATACACACACACAAACACACACTCACACACATACACACACATACACACTCACAGACACACTCACACACACACTCACACCACACCACACACATACACACACTCACACTCACACACACTCACACCACACCACACACATACACACACACACTCACATACACACACACAGACAGACACACTCACACTCACACACACACTCACATACACACAGACACACACTCACATACACACACACTCGCACACAAACACACACACATACACACACTCACACACACTCACAGACACACTCACACACACACTCACAGACACACACACTCACATACACACTCACACACTCACACACACATATACACACACATACACACACTCACACACTCACACACACATACTCATATACACACACACTCACACACACACTCACACACACACTCACACAAAAACACACACACATACACACACTCACACACACTCACACACACACTCACACACACACACTCATATACACACACACTCACACACTCACACACACACTCACACACACACACACACTCTCTTTCTGTCTGTCTTTCTCCCTCTCCCTCTCCCCCTCTCACCCTCTCCCCCTCTCCCTCTCTCTCTCGTCCTGCTATGTCTTCCATCTCGGTGCTCTCTCAGCTGGCGCTGCCTTGCTTAGCTCTGCATGAGTGAGGACAGTCACAATGGTACCCGGCTAGCTCGCAGGGGAGGTGGTGGGCCGTACCTGCTTCACAGCCAGGTTGACCAGGTCATAGCGGTTGGAGCGGCGCAGAGGAAGGCAAAGGCTGTAGAGAGCGTGCAGCACCCCGAAGAAGAAACTGAGCAGCCCGATCTGCTTGCGGTGCCGCAGCCAGTGGTCCAGCCAGTCCGGGAAGCGCTGGTACTTGGTCCCCCTCCTCAGCTGAAGAGCAGCCGCCAGCACACCGGGCAGGTACACCAGGGACAGCAGCACGTAAGCCACGCAGGGCAGTGTGGTGTTGACCACAGACAGGGGCATCTTGTAGAACTTGTTCTCGTGCTTCCGCACATACGGATGCAGAACATCCCTGGTGAAGTTATAGACATAGAAGAACAGAAAGAGCCCCAGGGCCAGAAGGGTGGGCACCTTCCAGGACGGGAAGAGGCGCAGGGGTATGGCTTCTATCTCCCGGGCTGAGGCCAGGGATCCCATGTCCACGGGTGTGAAACCCATGACTCGGGCCATCTCTGAGATGGTGTGCTTGGCTTCCAGATGGTCACTGCAGATGAGCACCTGTAGGAAGAGAGAGGGGGACAGGACCGTTGGCCAGAGTCACAGGTATGGATGGGCATGACTATGGTGACCACCAGGGTCGAGCTCCTCGGTGAGTTGAAGAAACTGGGGCAGAGGGGCAGGCACCAGTGATTGGCCAACTGTGAGTACGCAGTGGTTCTGATGCTCCAGCCAAGGTGCTAGGAGCGGAGGCCCTGTGGCCTCCCCTGGAGATGAAGAGACAAAGCTCTCCCTGTGGGTGTCCTGCTGGCCCAGTGACATCGCGGATGCCTCTGGAACAGCTGCTGCTGAGGACTGGCTGCTCTAGCGTGTGGCTGCTGCTTGCATGTCGGGAGCAGCTGCAGACATATCCTTCAGTGCAGAGGTGTTCGGTACGGTGCCATCCTTTGGCTCCAGAGACCTTGTTCCCCAGCCCTGCCGGCCCTGCCATCTCAGCCCGCAAGCCCACTGCACCTCCTGAGCTCCAGTGGAAGACACATTGGTATCTTTGGGTCTCCAAAGACCCTGAGGGCCCCTGTGACACAGCTGAGGTCTATCTAGCCTCCAGCAGTCAGTCTGTCCGAGTAGCGATCTCAGCCTCCCGTACAGCCTACGGTCAGCGCTAACACACCCATCTTTCAGATGAACAAAGGTCTGAGAGCCTCGGTTTTTACTCTGGTACCTTTGCAGGGTGTCAAATCAGCCTGCTGTGCCCTCCCTGCTTCCTGATCCTGAGTCTCAGGCCAGCTGAGGGTCTTCTCCAACAAGCCCTCTGTCCTAGTCAGCTTTAACTGTCAACAAAGCCATTGAGACAGGAGAGCCTCAACTGAGCAATTGCCCAACCGATGAGCCTGCGGGCATGTCTATGGGGGACCGCCTTCATCGTTAATTGATGCAGGAGGGCCCAGCCCACTGTGGGAGGCACCATCCCTAGGCAGGTGGCCCTGAGCGAGTTAGCCGTGAGCCGGAATGAGCCAGTGAACCTCTGTACGTCTCTGACTGGGAGCACAGCCGTGATGCTGCATGAACTAGCACAAAGGCCTGGGCTCTACAGCCTGTGACCTGTAGGCTGAAACAAGCCCTTTGCTTTAAGGCAGTGTGTTAGCACAGCAGCAGGAAGAGAATGAGAGCACCATATTAAAACCACTGTACCTGTCTACCCGTCACCTGTAAGTCCCCCGGTGCCGCCACATCTATGTCACACAGTGAGGAATGGCCAGACATCTCTAGCTTCTCTCAGAGCTGGGCCCTGGATAGGTTTATTGGTGGGCCTTCTACCACGTGTGTGGAGTCTGGGTTTCTTTCTGCTGTGTGTGTGGTGTTTGTGAGGATGTAGGTTTGTGGGTACACGGGAGTTCATGTGTGTATGTGTTGAGGTCAGAGGTGAAGTCAGGTCTTATCCTATCCCTTTCCACTTTGTTTTTTGAAATAGGGTCTCTCATTGGACCGCGGGCTTCCCTCTTTGGCTAGACTGGTTGGCTACCAAGCTTTAGGGGTTCCCTGTTTCTGCCCCCCCCCCAGTGCTGGGATTACAACCACTACATAACAGTTTTTATGTGGATGTAAACTAAGGCGCTAATGGTTGCATGGCATGCGTTTTACCCACTGCATCATCTTCCCAACCCCAAAGCGTCTCCTTGTCAACTCCTGAGTCAACGGGCACCATCCTTTCCTTCAACTCTGAGGGGAAAACTAGTTCCCATCTCAAAAAGAACATGATCCCACATCCATATGAATAGTGTTCAAATCCCAACTCACCAGCGGTGGGCTAAGATCATTAGTGTCTCCAAGCTTCGACTTCCTGCTGTGTAAGATGAGACTTTTGGGGTGATGTGAGGGATGCTGGCTATCGTCCCCTAGCACCTACCTGCCTGTTCCCATCCTTTGGGCCAGCTTGCAGGGCCCAGGCAGAGATGACATTGAAGGCCTTGACCACAGTGCAAGCAGGGAAGAGTGAGGCCAGGTACTCGGCATTCGACTGGTGTTCCTGAAGATGCTCGTTCTCGGTGGGGTTGCTTACATCCACTAGGATCTTGCCAGCCAGCTGGTCACTAAGGCTGCACAGTGAGGGATAGTGCTCCCGGAACATGGCTACAAAGATGACCTGTGGAGAGCTCACAGCCTCCTCCTGGAAAGTCACTTGGGCTGCGGAGGGGAAGAGGCCAGCTGTGCGTTTGGGGTTCCGGCTGCCCACCACCACACTGAAGCCAGAGCCCACCAGGCGCATAGCCAGGGAGCGGGCAAAATCCCCACTGCCCAGGATGCCCACTTTGGGGGCCTTGTCGGGGACCTCAGCCAGACTGCCATCACTGTCCACCAGGCGGCGACTGATCAGTGGTTTGTCCATCTGCCCCAGCACCGCAGTGGCTGTAAGAGAATGCAGAGGCCTGGTCACTGTCGGGCTCTCAGGGTATCTTCTACCTTGAGTCAAACATGGCTGGTCAGGCCTTCATCCAGCAGATGTCACTAAATATTCCATTTGCAAACTCAGGGGACAATCAGGGCAAGAGCAGCCCCTACCTGGATGAGGACACACGCACAGGGGTTTGGGCGACTCTTTCCTGCTGAGGAAGGCTGGGAAGACAGAAAATGCAGGCTGGGGAGATGGATCATCTGGTAAAACCCTTGCCATGCAAGCACGAAGGCCAGCGATTAGGTGCCCATCACCCACATAAATGCTGGGTGGGCATGGGACTCAGAAAGCAGAGAGGGGATTCCTGGAGCAAGCTGAATGGTCACATTGGTGAGCCCTGGGTTCACTTTGACACCCTGTGTCACTGAGTAAAGTGGAGAACAGGGAATGTAGACCAGCCTTGGGCCTCCACAGGTATGTGTATACATGTGCACGCATACCACACACAGACACATGCGGAAAGACGGAAGACCGGGAAAGAACACATGGGGAAGGGGAAGAATTGGGCTGAAGCCTCTCACCAGCAGAGAAGCCAGAATTCCAGCACAAAGGACAGCGCTGTGATGTGGCCATGACGATGATGCCAACACTGATTATACTTGTTTCTACAGAGGAGAATAGTAAAAGAGCAGTGGCCTGGGATGGGGGGGATGGCTCAGGGGATAAAGTCCTTGCCGCACAAATATTATGAACTGAGCCCAGATCTCCAGAATCCATGTAAGAAAGTCAGGTGTGGTCATATGCTCCTGTGTGCAGTCAGGCAGATCCCGTGGGAACCTCTGGTCTGCCAGACTAGCTAAGACATCTGACACTGATCTCTGGCCTATACACATACACACACATGCACGCATGCACGCACGCATGCACACATAAATTAAAAACGAATTAATAGTGCATTCCCTACAAGGTTGCAGAAGTAAGTCGAACAGGGCTGGGCACGTGTACACTTACAGGAGCAGCCCCCTCTACACCAATGCCAGGCACCCCTTAGGCCCTAGAGATTAGCGATGAGCTGGGGGAGTCAGGGAAAGCGCTCTGAAGAATGGCAATGGACTCTCTGTTCAGCCACCTAGAACTGGGGGATGCCACCGGACCCCATGAAGCTTCCAGACTAGGGTGTGTACATTTGTTAACCACCTGTGTGATCTCATCTCTGAAGCCTGGCTGGACAGACGTACGTGTACCTTCCATCTCTACTTTCAAATTGCTAAGACAGGAGAATAGGGCAGAGAATAAGATTGGAGAAGGCTTTGTGCAAAACCTTACAAAATTAACATATTAAAAACTGGCAGGAGGAAAGCTTGAAACCCTTGGCCTTAACAACTAAATCAGGCCACTGGCGTGTGTGTGTGTGTGTGTGTGTGTGTGTGTGTGTGTGTGATGTACACACGTGTGCACAGTTGTGAGTCTGTGTATGTGTGGACAGAGGACAGCCTTGTATGTTGGTCCTCACTCTGCCGCGTTTGAGATGGGATCTGTTGTTTCTCCTGAGCACACACCAGGCTAGCTGGCCCCGGAACTTCTGTCTTTACTTCCTGTCTGTCTCCCTATGGCAACACTGGAGTTACAGACACTCACTACCATATCCAGCTTTTTTTGTGGGCTCTGAGGATTCGAACTCAGATCTTCATGCCTGCTCTGCAAATGCTTTTGACCCACTGAAGCACCTCCCAGCCCCTGCCTTCATGGGTATGGCCACACCCAGCAAAAGGCCTTCCACTGGTCTGACAGCCCTGGGGAGGGACAGAGAGGTTGGCACACATCCTGGAGCTCTGAGAGGCCCAGAAGTCACTGCTGCCTGTGTGTTTGGTGGAGTTTGAGTTGTCTGGTCTGGCCTCTAGCTGTGCCTGGCCCCTGATGTGGGATCTATTTATAGACTGAGGACACAGAGGGAGAGGGGATCCGATTGCAGCTGGCGGACCTAGGTCTGTACCCTGCACACACATCTACTCACCTCCCTGCAAGCTACAGACACAAGAGCACTGTAGCTAGGGTGACCCAGTCCCCTCCAGGTCTTTGCCAGGCTCCTTGTCCCATCTCACTTCCCAGAAGAACCAAAACACGGACTGCAATGTTGGCACTGATATACAACCAACGTGCCAGCTCCTGCCTACTCTTGGGTAGGCAGGAATGAGGACAGACCTGCAGCCAATGGCCCTAGCCTTTTCTCACGCCAACCCTTCAGATGGCTACCAGGGATCTCTTGGGTGCAGGTATTCTTACAGATTACAATACATACTATAAGGAAAAGCAGGCAGATTCCTACCCAGAACCCAGGATTAGCTCACACTGCCAGGGATGCCCATACGTTACCCTCGGGTATGTCCACACTCTAAGGATGAAGCGCAGGGATTTGAACACACTAAGGCTTGAATTCATTCTGCCACCAATCTACATCCTCTAGACACTTACAGATTCTTTTTCAAGCTTGTAGAGCAAGTGTGTGTGTGTGTGTGTGTGTGTGTGTGTGTGTGTGTGTGTTGTGTGCGCGCGTGTGCTGTTGTGGGGGTGGGGTGAAAGGGTGTGCATATCCCCACAGTTCAAGTGCAGAGGTCAGAGAACAACCTGGATGTTGATTTCCACTTACCACCTTATTTGAGATGGGGTCTTTTGTTGTTCACTACTGTGCACAACAGGCTAGGTGGGCTGCAAGCTCCAAGGATTCTCCCAGGTCTGCCACTGGGACGCTGGGAATCCAGGCACATGCCACTGCATTTGGCTTTTATGTAAGTCCTAGGAATCTGAACTGAGGCCTTCATGCTTGCACTATATAAGCTCGCTGCACGGAAATGGGAAGTGGTGTGGTCACGGTGGAAGGAGACCGGTCAGACAGAGCCTCCTAAGTTAAGCAGAGTTTTCCATGGCCCCAACCATTCTGCTCCCAGGAAAAATGAAAACACATCCATGTGAGAATACACATTAACAATACTTACAGTAGCGAAAAATGGAAATAACTCTAATGCCTGTCAACTGAGTGTTAGGTAGCAGGGTCCATCCCAGGAGAGGAATGCCACTCGGCTGTAAAGAGGAACTATATACATTATCACCTGCTTCGGCATGGATGACCCTTGTGAGCAGGATGCCAGCTACAGCAGTGCATCTCTACAATCCAAACACTTGGAGGACGGAAGCAGAAGGGCTTTGAGTTCAAGGCCAGCCTGAACTTAGGCTCAGGAGGAAGATGATGGGAAGGGCCATGTATCCTATCCATGTATCCTATGAGTCCATCAGTGTGAAACACCAAGCGTAAACAGATCCACAGACAGAGAGTGGATTAATGATGGCTGGCAGAGGAGGGGGAAATGGGGAGTGAGGTCACCCGCACAGGGCTCCTTTTTGCAGAGACACAGATATTACAAAAATGGAAGTGACAGCTGCACAACTGAATATATGTAAAAACAATCAAAATGTATGCAAAGTAGGTGCCGGAGTGGGGGCTCAGCGGTTAAGGGCGCGCACTGCTTTTGAAGATGTGAGTTCGAATCCTAGCACACACAGTGCAAAGCTCACTACCTGGAACTTCAGCTCAGGGAGAATCTGATGCCTCTGACCTGCACGGGTGTGCATGTATCCACACACAGACACATAATTAAAAATAATAATAATAAAAAAAAATGCGTGCTTGCTCAGCATAGAGACTTTGGGTTTCATCCCAGGCATCACACACACACATTTTATTTTTAAAAAAACTGAGTTTCCAAGGACTATTATTTTTCTGACCGAAGAGTAAACTAGCTTTGGGGTTGAGCCTGGATTCTGTGATTCATTGTCTCTGCACTCCAAGGCTGGCTTCCTAGTTTTCTACCTAGTTGAGCCCTCTAAGTCTCATGACCCACAGAGAAGCCAAGGTTTTGCAACAGCCACACTTAACTGCTGGAGAGGAGCCATCATCCCCGGGACTCAACGGCGCTCTTGGCTCAACGACATCCTTGGACTTGGCTGGCCCTGTGACTTGTTTCTACCACTGGCTCAGTCCATCATTCCAGAGTGGTGTGGCTGGACCTGTGTGTGAGTACTGGGGCCTGGGGGCCACTCCACCGCTCCCAGAGTGGTCTGGGGATAGGACACGTGTGCTTGGGCTGTGAGGCACCAGAGGTATCCTCTGCTATTCAATGAGAGGCCTGGGGTTTAAATAAGGCCATGCAGCTGGATAGCACGCACAGCTGCAAATCTTCCGGGAGGTGCAATGCATCTCATTCCTCCATCGGGGTGAATCTGCTGTCCCCGCTGAAAGTCACATTGAAAGGTAGCCCCATTATGAGACATGAAGAAGGGCATTTAAGAGAGGATTAAAGGGGCTGGAGAATGTTCAGTCAATGAAGTACTGTGCCTTGCAGGCATGAGGACCTACGTTCAATACCCAACACCCATATAAAAAAGCCAGCATGGTGGTTGTCTTAATTAGCGTTTATTTACCATGACCATGGCAACTCTGCAGCTCATGGGTTTACCTCCCCATGCTCTCTCCCTCTCTCTAAGACAGCCTTGGCCATGTCCAGTCTGCTTCTTTCTCTCTGCGCTGGGCTCTTCCAGACGCCTCTGGGTATTTTCTCTTATTTACAATAAAAATCATCCCCTAATGGAGTGGTCATTCCAGCAGTTTCTTTGCTGTGTCCCCTCACATACTCATGCAAACAAATGGGCAATGGCACGTGACACCAAACTTGACAACCTGATGTCTATTCCTACGACCCAGTTGTAGGAGAGAGTCTCCGCCTGCAAATTCACTCTGTCTGAACCCAGCCCCTTCCCTCCACAAGAGGCCACGGTACTTCATGGTCAAGACTCAGCTCTGTTCTCTCTCTCTCTGAGACAGGGTTTCACTGTGTAGGCCTGGCTGGCCTGGATTAAAGGCTTGGACCACCATGTGTGTCCAGACTTTGGGATTCTTAATGTTTTCATTTCACTCATCTGTCTAGCATGTAAAAAGACTAACAAACAACAACAAAGCCCTCCAGGTTGTCTGTTGTAAAGCAGGAATAGATTCACTCATTTTCTAAAACTGTGCTCTGAGATAATGGCCTGAAGGCACACATGCCTTTCACTTTAAGCCAGCATTATGGGACAGGAGTCAGGTGGGGATGTGCTGAGTCAGCAGAGTGCCTGCCTAGCAGGCAAGACGGGCTGGGTTTGACCCCCATGCAGTAGTCTGGAAGTGGTATTGCAGGCCTGGGGATCGGAACCGTGAGGTCACCTACAAAGTGAGTTAGAGGCCAGCCTGGGCTACATAAACACAAAGAGATAACCGACAGGAAGGAGAGGCTGCTGCCTGCGGCTCTTAGAAGAGGAAGTGATTGAAGCCTGGGGTGGGGCACGGTAGGAAGATGGGCAGGGCACCCATCTGGATCTGGAGTGAAGTCTTGCGGTGCCTGCCAGCAACAGCCCTTAAGCCACGGCATCCCCAGGCCACCCTTCCCAATTCCCAAATTAAACCCACAACTGCTAACTCTGTGCCTCCCTGGCCCCAAAAGGCAGCCTCTGCTCTGGGGGGGGGCAGTCTTTCCAATGTGGGAACTCAGCGCAGTGTTCTTTGGGGACCCCAGCCCTTATAGCCAGCCATTCCTGCCACATGAACGTCAGCTAAGTCACTCGGGCATCTGCAGAGGCTGTGGAACCTACTGCAGAGCTCCTCCCCCAGAACTTGGGCTCCTGGAAGCCCAGAGGTCGAGCTCTGAATGCCGCTGTGGTGGGTGTTCAGTGGAGAACTGTGGGGAGGGGCTGGGGTGTGCTCAGGACTTGCCTGGGGTCTTAGCTACTTCTATGTTACTGTGATAAGCACCATAGCCACGTGGGGAGGGAAGGGTCGCTTCAGCTTCCGTGTCACATTCCGGGGCTGAGGCAGGAACCAGGGAAGACGGCTGCTTCCTGGATTGCTCCCCGTAGCTTGCTCAACCCGCTTACAGCACCAGGACCGCCAACCTGCCCATGGGTGACACTGCTCCCAGTGTGGTGGCCCCTTCCTTATCAATCAAGAAAATGCCTCACAAGCCAACCTGATGGGGGTATTTCTCATTGAGGCTTCCTCTTCCAAAATGACCAGCTGTGTCAAGATGACTTAAAATTAGCCAGCATACCTAGCATGCATGATGACCTATGCTTGGTTCCTAGCACCATATGGCTGGGCAAGGTAATCCCAGCACTCTGAAGGTGGAGGCAGGAGGATCTCAGAAGTTCAAGGTCACCCTCAGCTTCTTGGCTACCAGGACATTCTCCCACTTATGTGCATCTCCAAAAGACCTAACATCATTGTTTTATCACTTGTATTGTGGTTTTGGACATCTACCCCAGGCCCATGTTAAAGGGATAACTGCTTTGACATGGCTTGGGAAGGAAAATTCATCTTACTCCATGAATATGCTACCTACCTCATAAATATTCATAAACATATCTTTAAAAATCCCAAACAAGAAAGTACTAGACTGTTGCCTGCCTTGGGACAGCCTACTCAAGTTTCCCTCTGGAGCGTTTGAATTGCTTAGCTTTAATAGACTTCTGCTTAACCTGTCTCTTGACTGTTATCTTTCCTTCGAGACAATAGGAACCAATACTATCAACTTGGCAGGACCTAGGACCACTCAGGAGACAAACCTCTGGCTATGTGTGTAAGCGAGGTTCTGGATTAGATAAACTGCAGTGGGAAGACCCACGGGCTGGTCCTGGAATAAACTAAAAGAAGAAAGTGGGGTACGCAACAGCATCCATCCCTTCCTGACCAGGTGCTTTATGCTCCTGGGGTCATGCGTTCCCCGCCTTGACAGAGTGCACCCCCAAACAGTAAGCTAAAATAAACCTCCTTTCCTGGGCTGCTTCGGCCGGGTGCTTTGTCACAACAGTGAGCAAGGTGGCTAGTGTAGCTCTCTTAACAAGTGTGAGCAGGTGAGGATGGGGGGTGTGGTGGCATTTCAGCCAGAGCAGCAAGTTGATGGTCCCTGCTTCTGCCACTGGTGGGGTCACCAGGCCCCCAGCAGGCTGGAGAGACGTGTGGTATTAGGAACATGCGAAGACTGGAGGTCCGGGACACTAACAAACACCCTGGCATTTCGGCCACCTCCCATCCGTTCCGTGAAAGTCCAAACAGTACTTATCAGGACAGCTCACTTCAAGCCAGGCCATTAGACTCAGTGTGCTGGTCAGCACCGGCTGGGAGAGGGATGGGGAGGTCCTGATTCCAGCACAAGGCCAGGGGCTCGAGGCTTCCGGGTAAGCCAGCTCCTGTATCTTCATCATCTGCAGGCAGTGTGTTTACACAGTAACCCGAGCAGAGCGCCCCCTGTGGCCAAGCAATGCTCAACAACGCTCAGTCCTGCCATGCCTCCTCCAAGGAATCCCCTCAACTATTCCTTGAATCCCCCTGGGTATGTAGGGCAAGCAAGACACTAGGTCTTGAGAGATTTTAGGAGATGGCTGGCTCTGTGTCGGTCTCTTTTCCTATTGCTGTGATGAGATATCATGGAAAGAGCAGCTGAAGGAAGGTTCAAGGGTACAGTCTGTCGTGCGATGGAAGGGGAGGGGGTGGCAAGAGAGGAGGGTGGTCACACTGCATCCAGTCAGAAGAGAGATGGATGCTCGGTGCACGTTCTCCTTTTAGGACTGGGCCGTCCCACCTCAGTTAACAGAGTCTGGGTACTCCCTCAAAGGCAGCCCAGCGGCGAATATAGTCAGTCTTCTAGGTGACTCTAGATCCTATCAAGTTCATAATCCGTATTAACTGTCACGGATTTCAACAAGAGCCTGGCCAGGTACCATGACAGCCAGCTTGGCCATGCCCAGGGAGCTCCAGAAGGCGGCCCATGGGTCCGTCAGCGGCTCAATCCAGCCAGGCTGGAGGCCACGGAGAAACAGTGCCTGATCTACAGCTTCAGTTTCTGGGATGAGGCGGTGGTGTCTTGCTTCCCCGGGGAAGCTGGAGCTGAGAGACTCTCTTGGTCAGATTATCTGAGTGAGGAACTCACCCTAAATGTGGGTGGCACCAGATAAAAGGACACGGGGGAGGGGGACACTTGCTCTGCTACCCCCACTCTTACTCAAGTTTATTTATCTTGCTGCAGCATCCTCCACTGAGATGAGAACCAGCTTCTCTAAGCTTCAACCAGAGGCCCTCCAAGAATCCTCCAGACTGTTAGGGACAAGCTGGGACTGCTGAGATACCCAGCCGGTGGACTGAGCAACTCCTGGATTCCTGGCTTCTCTAGCATGAGACAGCCGCTGTTGGATTCACCTGGACCACATCCTGTAGGTCAACCTAAAATGTATCCTGATCCGTCTCTTGTGAGGAACAATAATTTAGTCCCTCTGTGCATAAGATCTTTGGGCATTTTCGGAAACATACAGAGAATAGTGATACTGGCTGGTGACTTCCAGAACCTCTGGATAAAGTGACAAAAGAGAAGAATGAATTTAGCGATAAAATTAACCAGCTCCAGATGCACACAATTGGGCTAAAGTTTTCTTTAGGTGTGTCCTGGAAAAAGTCTCTCCAAGCAGCCATAAAGTTCAAGTTGCCAAAACCCAAAACCAAGCCCTCGTTGTATAAGGTTGGCGAACTTACACCAAAACTTCAAGCCTCAGCCCTGAAGGGTACCGCCAGTTAAAGTGAAGCGAGGACACCGATCAGAAAAGATGGGACCTTGTGGCTCAGGATGGAGACATGTGGGAGGGCCCTAAGGAGACTGAAGGCATTGAAATGTGGTATTTCTTCATCTGAGGAAGCAGCCCCCACCCTTACGGGCCACGTCCCCTCTGTCTTTTTTTGCAGTACTGATTGCCCTCTTCACCCTTGCAATGTCTGCAGAACAAGCAATGAGATGCAGGGCAAGATAATGCTGGTGTCCCTTAGTTCCCCTGAGTCACTGTCTCTAGAAGCGTAACGGGATTCCAGGCTAAGCAGGCTCCTGGAGGTGAAACCAAGCGTGGTACATAAAGAGGTGTGCTACCCCAGTAAAGACAACAACAGAAACACTCTATAAGTTTGCACTTGACTCCAGCACTCCCATACAAAGCGGACCGTGCTGGCACACACTTGTAATCCCAGTGCTGTGGAGACAAAGACAGGATGGTCTCTGAGTTGAATGGTGAGCTCCTGAAGGTGACACCCGAGGGCATCCTACGGTCTCCATATACAACCCCCAACACACACACACGTGAGCACATGTACATACACACACACACACACACACACACACACACACAGCATACACACTAATACACATGCATGCCTGCATTTTTAAAGAGGAAGAAGAGAAGCCTCCCCAGTTTCTCTTTAAGACAAAAAAAAAAAAAAAAAGTTTCTGTCCTCTGATCCCCTAGGCTTTCTGTCACAGGGATGGAGCAAATGTACAGTACCTGGTACCTTCCCATAGAGTTGGGAAACCCATAGTCTCCCCATCACCCCTTCCCACATATTTATGGCAATGTTAAGCCTAATACCCTTTGATATGAATAAATCACGCCCCTCAGGCGAGTGGCGGGAGTAATCATGTGTATAGTCTTTCTGGGCTGGGGAGATGCTTCCGGAATAGAGCATGCCATGAACACATAAAGATCAGAGTTCAAGCCAAATGGTGGTGGCCCCTGCCTTTAATTCCAGCATTTGGGAAGCAGAGGCAGGCAGATCTCTGTGAGGTCAAGGCCAGCCTGGTCCACAGAGTGAGTTCCAGACATAGTTAGGGCTGTTATACAGAGAAACCCACCTCTAAAAACAAAACAAAACAAGACAAAACAAAAAGACCAGACTCCCCAGCACTCACGTAAATGCCAGACAGCATCCTGCCTGTAATCTCAGAGACGGAGACGGAGACAGAGACAGAGACAGGGGATCTCCAGGTAAGATTGGCAGTACTGGGAAGCAATTGGTGCAAGTAACAACAGACTGCCTCAATGTATATGGAGGAGAATGATTCCGAAAGACCTCTGACCTCCACATGGATGTGCATATATCCAATCTCACATGCGTGAACATACAGACACATACAAGTGATGCACATAAGTCTTGCTCACATGTTTCTTGACTTGGGGTAGGATTGAAGCCTGCAAATCCATTGTAAACTGAAGATACTGCAAAATTAAAATGCTTGGGGACCGTTCCTAATTCAAAACTTGAAGTATGGTTTCTACTGCTGCTGTTTAGTACCACCTTGAGTTGAAAGGTCCTATGTCAGGCCATCATTAAGCTGGGGCTTTGCCTGCACCGCCTAAGTGAAAATTATACCCTTGCTATGCAAAAGGAAGCCAGACCCAGAGACTACTCCTTCTCCCCATTTCTGCCACATGACTTCTCCAGGGTTTCCCTGGGGCGTAAGGCCACCGAGGGAGGCGGCCAGCACACTCCAGTACTTTGTGCCTGGTACCCAGACAGCCCAGATCCCCAGAGTCAAATTTGAAGGCATGGGGAGGCTGGATTACATTGCAGCAGTCAGGACCTCAGATGTGTGCTATGGTATGACCCACAGAAGACAGTCACCCTCCCACTTTGCACATCACAAAGCAAGGCTCAGACAGTTAAGGGACTTGCTCCTGGACCCAGAACTCCCTCGGCCTGGTATGCATCCAACTGTTCTCTTGGGTGGTGACAGTGGTGGCTCCTTATGTGGCCCTTACAGATGTCACTCCTTCCTACCCGCTAAGGTTTAGTGACCCAAAGCTCTCTCCTTGCTCAACCCTACATCTGCCTCCCAAGGTGAGGGGAGAGAAGAGAGTCCATCAGTCTCAAATAAGCATTTAATAGCTGGTGGCAGATCTGGAGGTGTAGGCCGGTTGGCAGGGCGCTTACTTACATAGCACACACGAAACCATTGAACCATTAACCCCCAGAACCATACAAATGGTGTTGTGGCGCATGCTTGCCATCCCCATGTAAGAGGAGACAGAGGCAGGAGGATGAGAAGTTTGAAGCCATCCTATGTTACACATGGTAGAGACCAGTTTGGGCTACAGGAGGCTCCGCTCCAAACAAAACAAAACATCTAATGACAGACACATTTTAAATGGCATACTTGTGTCTTCTCTGTGGCCATTTCTCCTATCTGATGGACTGTTACAAACACTTTGCTGTTACATTTCTTGTAATACTACCTGGAATTGCTATTTAGACATCATAGAAATCGTTATGGTCTTTTTTAAAGGAAGGTTCTTTGTTCCTACTGAAGGGAAAAAAAAAGTTCATGCATTTAAACCCCACCTCCAACCCCCACCCCTCGACACATACACACTTGCACACAGGTTTGGTCTGATACTAAACCGAATCTTCTCCCCACATCACTTTGCAAAATAAAAGTGGATGAATAATTGATAGGGCTTTTACAAACATCTAGCTTTTCAAAACCTTCTAGAAAAATCCAGTTCGATTACTTGCAGCCAGCGTTTCTGTGATAAACCAGTGCAGAAATGGTTACCAATTAAGTAAAATTTATAATTCCCAACAGACCCACGTTCCTCAGAAATACATCAAGAACATTAACTTTTTTTTTTTTTTTTTTTTAAAGCGACATGCACTAAAGCTCACAAAGCTATTGCTTTGTGTGGAAACTGGAGCCCTACACTCTGAACAGGCCCTGTGTTCACTGCCTGAACGCCCTCCCTTAAAGGGAGGCCTTGAGATGCACATAGCAGACAATCTCCCACTTTATTCAGCCAAGAACTGGTGCGCTCTTCGCCACCAGCCCGAGGCTGGGTAGGTAGCCCTCAAGAAAACACTGCTCTCCCTGGACTCTAGCAAATCCACACATCAGAGAGAGGAACGCTCTCTGTAGGCCAGAGGCTGGTGATTGAGGTGGCTACCTTGGAGCCTTGATGAGACTTACCACTGGCTACAGGTGACTGTGACATCTGGCCTTCAGGTGTGGGCTGAAGTTTTGGAGTCCCTAGACAGCCCCGCTGCAAGCTATAAAATGTGCACCTTCAGCAGCCTGACTCTGGTTTTTCAGAAGTGGGGCAGCCACGGGCCTTCCAGGGTGTGGGTGACTGGGACACCTCCCCTCTCAGCTTGCCTGCCTATAGCTGGCCACAGGGCTGGCCAGGGAGGGGTGACTGATGCTTGCTTAGAGAGGATTCTGAGAGAGCAATTCTGCCAGAGACTTCCTGTTTGGGGAGGAAACCTCACTGTGTAGTAATTAGTGGATGAGACTCCAGTGCCTTTACTACAGGAATTGAGACAGGAGAGCCAGGATGTATAAAATGAAAAAAAAACAAACAAAAAAAAAAACCAGTCATCCAACTGAGCCCCTTCAAGGTACAAAGGAAGCGTAACAGTTACAGAAAGTAGCAACTGATCAATTTCTCAGAGGGTAATTCATTGGTTCACCGTGGCTGTCACCGGCTTGGTGATAACTCTCTCAGCATTTTGCGCTAATAGCGGACGCTTCTCTGTCGCCGCATGCCGACAATGCCCACAGCAGAACCATGATAGATGGACAGACAGCTCTACCGTCAGAAGAGCGTTTCATCCGAAGTGGTAGATACAGGCACACTCCACAGGCTGCTGGTGGCTTACTGCTGGTTTCCAAGGCTGCAAGGGCAGCCCAGAGTTCACGAAACTTGTGGATTGTTGAAGGGAAATCATGCCATCTGGACTTGTGGGTGGGCATATCTGATTGCCTTCAATCTGTCGGAGAACTAGCAATCTTGCAGGCTAATGAAAGCTGCTGATATGCATACTACGTCCCAGACCACCACTGGAGCAGGGCCCATACTGCTGTTTGGCAGTCCTCTGTGCCTGTCCCTGACGCTAAGCTTCTTGAGGACAGGGCTAGCTTCTGGCAGCTGCTGGGGTCCAGCACATGCCAATACAGAGACTGGTTTGTATTCTCATCCTTCCATACCCTGACCTGGGCTCCCCAACCCCCACACTTGGCCTGCCACTTCCACCTGGGTTTTAACATGCTCCTGAACATCCAAATCCTCCTTTGGAGAGCCAACTGGTGCTGTTGGATAATATTTAAGGCACCTATCAGCTCTTGTAGTCCAGGACAGCATTTACTCTGAACTAACAACTAAGGCTGGGTTTGCAGTTGGTAGCCGCACCCAGACAGCCCTGAGTATGGACTTGAGTTTAACCACACACTAACAGTGTGACCTTGGGTGGGTTTCTTTCCCGCTCTGAGGGTCTCATGTAGACGTGGTTGACCTTAGATTCCCTGTGTTGCAAAATAAGACTTTGAACTCTTGATCCTCCAGCCTCTACCACCCAAGTGCTAGGATTACAGGCATGCTCTACTATGCCCATTTTATGTGGTTCTGTGGTTGGAGCCCAGGGCTTCAGACATGCTAAGCAAGCATTCCTCCAGCAGAGCTACATCACCAGTGTCCGTCTATGTTTTGATCATCAAGTAATGCAGTGACTAAGAACGCCGTTAAAGACACAGGCTATTCGGGTGGTATTGTTTGTGCATGTCTGCCTGTGGTCTGGATCTGCTCACTACTGCCGGGGTACCACGTTCCCTAGACAGCATCAGCTGATGACGGAAACCTGTGCATCATTTCCTCACTCTGAGCGGTGCTCACTTGATGCTGGCAGATGCCCGTGGGACCAGTGGGGCTGGAGGAGAGCTCTCCATCACCAGTGAGCCCCACAATCACCCAGAGATGTGGGGCAGCAGGGTTTGGGGCAGAATTTTCGACTTAGTACAGGGGCCTTTAGCGTACTGTAGCCCCCACCCCCACCCCCCAGTCAAGGCTGCTGGCGATCTCTAAGTCCCCTTAGAGTAGCTGCTCTGAGCGGTAGGGACACACTTGCTGAGTGGAACAGAAAGGAGCTGACAAACTCCCTTTCCAGTTCCTTAGGCTTCCTCCTGCTCCCAGGGGCTTTTCTCATGGAGACCCTGAGAACACAGGTGCATTACAGTCTCCATCTCCAGACGCAGAGCCTGGATCCCTAGGAGCAAGGCTTTCCAGGCCACCCCCAGGCCCAGCCCAACCAACCAGGCTCACACTGCTTCCCTCCCTCCCAGCTCTGGCCAGTCTGAGGCCATCTGTCCAGGGACCAGCCAGGAGGACTCATCTCTTTTACAGTGGCTCAGTCTTCGGGGGGCCCAGAGGGGGACTGATTTGCTGAAAGAACCACCGCTTCCGACCCTTGCACAGGCATGGCTGGTGACCCCAATAACCCCACCACAGGCTCCTTGTCACATCCCACACTGTCCGGGTCAACTCCACCAGGAGGGCCTAGATCACAGCCACCTAGAACAAGTTTGCCTCCAGGGACATTAGAACTCACTACTGTGGCCATGCCACCTTCGCAAGTCCTACTAGGAAGGATGACAGATCCCCTCCCCCCACAGCTGGACAGCCACCCCACAAATATCAGGTGCGTACAGTATGGGGGCGGGGGCCACTGTCCCTAGCCTACTCCCTAGCTTCAGGAGGGCCTTGCTGTCTTAACACGACTTGGGACTGCCCACTCCATCCTTCACTGTCACATTTCTTTACATTTGTGTCACTGGCTATTGTGATGCTCTTGGTTGGGGCTGTCTTCTTGTTTGTACAGATCAAGCTCCTAAACTAAGGAGGCTGAAAAGCAAGCAATTGGAGCCAGGGAGCAGCTCAGCAGAAAAACACTTGCCGAGCATGCTCTAGCCCTGCGTTTAGTTCCCGCCATGGACGTCTAAACACTGGGGCTGCTGCCAGCATGGAATAGCAGACAGTCAGACATCTGACCACAGAACTGTGATATTCACGGTTGCTCCTGCGGGTGACCAAGGTGACAGGTGGGGATGTGTCGTGGGAGGATTAACTCTCCATTGGGGGATCTTACAATGCAGGGACACCTGACAGAGGTCTGCTCCAAACAGAATTTTAGAGGGCATGGACGACCTTGTGAGTGTAACAAATGGTAGTCCCAAGTCTGCTGGTTGAGTGCCTGGCATCCAGTTAGTGCCTGTAAATGTTAGGCGGATGAATAATTGATGAGGCAGGATTTGGACAGGCACAGGGCAAGTGGTAAGGAGTCTGGTTTGGGGTTGAAGAAGGCTAGTGTGCCCTTGAAAAAAAAAATCACATGGTTGGGAGAATAGCATCATCTCCTAAGAGTCTCAAGGTACAGTGAACTCATGTGTATACGGCTTGGTCCAGGCTCGGGTGTGAGGACCATCATTTCAGGCGTGATCAGTACATGGCAGGCCAAGATTCCCGGGAAGGGTTATGAGCTGGAGTGCACTGTGAGAGGCTGGCCAGAGAGTCGGTGATCTCCTGACTGGATGTTTGCGTATCACACGGGGAGCTCACCCCCTCATAATCTTCACAACCTCACAGGTTAGGATGGGGTTTCATGGGCGGGGTGGGAGTAGGATACAGGCACATGGGCAGGTAGGATGGTTCAGTGGGTAAAGTGCTCTCTGAATCAGCCCAGTGACCCAATGATCATGTAATGACAACGACCTGTAAATGGCCATGTCAACACCGGAGGGGAGAGGTTGCCCTCTGATCTCTATGCACGAACCGTGGCACACACATCTTCACACATCACACACAGAGGCACACATCCGTTCCTTCACAAATATCACAGGCAAGGGGAAAACATAGGTTCTAAATGGACAGACTTCTTCCTTTTAAACCCAGAGGCCCATTGCTGGTCCAGATACTAGAGAGGTTTCAGAAGGTACTGAGCTCCTGCCTGCCCAACCCAGATGGTCCTGAGCACTCTGCAGGCTAGGGAAGGCAGCACGAGGCAGATCCGGTGTCAGCTGGAAGGTAGAGAACTCAAGTCCCACCAGGCCTTCCACGCCTGCCCTAGCCTACTAAGGTTTCCATTTGCAGACAGCAGGAAGCAGAACGGCTCTTCCTGGCTGGAGGCTGCTGCCCAGACTCTCAGAAGGGTTCCTGGAGCTAGGGCCAGCCCTGTCACAGAGAAGGACATCTCAGAATCCCCTCTAGGCCTCAGTGGTCTACCAGAGAGCAAATGAGCCTGGAAGGCCCAAACAGATTAAGCCTCAAGTCTGTCCTGGAGAAATAGCTCAATTGACAAACCATTGGCCTTGCAAGCATGAGGACCTGAGTTTAATCCCCAGACCCATATAAAAAGCCTGGGCATGGTGGAACACACTTGTAATCATAGAGCTGGGGGAAGCAGAGAAATGAGCAGCAAACCCTGGGGCTCCCCAGCCGGCCAGCCTTCCTGACAAGTCCCAGAACAGTGCGAGAACCAGTCTTGAAAACCAAGATGAATGAATGGCTTCTGAGGAAGCTGACACCGGCACACACGTATGTGCATACACCTCAACATAGAATGAGCACAAACACAGGACATTAATCTTCAGGGGCAGAGGGAGGGATCAGATACTAACTCCTACAGCTTGGAGTTCTATCTAATTACTGTCTCTGGGGTGGGGGTGGGGGTGGGGGCGCCACTCCTCTGCTTATGCAGATAAGGTGCCCAAAGCCCCGGACAAGGCTTAGCAATTGAAGAACCAAGTTCAGAGAGCCAGAAGACTTCAGTGTTGGCAGACTCCCTACCAAGGGCTACCTGTCTTCATCCCACCCACAGTGAGGGCATGTGTGACGGTGGCCTTCGATCAAGAACTTTCGCTCTTTAACACCCTAAAACAGGACAGAGCAGGACTAACAAAGGAGATAGGACGGGACAGGCCAGGAATCCATGGGTCTGATGTCTTCAGGATGGAGAGATACATACAAACTTAAGCAGATCGGGACTTCAGCAGGCTTGGGACGGTCTGGTCAAACTCCATGTGACCTGTTGGGCCAGCCTGAGCTTCAGGCTGGCCCTGAGGCCAATAGCCTCACTTGACAATCCCATTCCAAGGCCTCCGTTTGGAAGCCTTCCCATCCCCACCATCCCCCCCCCCCAGTGACATTGCCTGTCCCATTCCATCTATCTGTCCTCAGACATTAATTAGTCATTTGCTTGCTGCCAAGCCCTGTGCAGGCCACTGGTGACAGGGATGAGTAAGACAGACACACAGCTGGGCCCTCCGTGTGTATTTGACTGATCCACTCAGCTGCCCAGGGAGACTGGGGTATCTGTGTGTTTTTAACAGGCTTTGCAGGGACTAGAGAGATCAAGTGTGCCCTATGCAAACTGAATGTGAATGCCTAGAACTCGGGTAAAAAGCCAGTGCACTCCATACTTGTAATGGCAGCGTTTGGGGAGGTGGAGACAGGAGGATTCCAGGGCTTGCTGGCCAGACAGCTTAGTCAGTTGTGAGCTCCAGATTCATTCAGTGGTCCCATTTTTTAAAATGGGCACATCGATAGAGGAAGGTACCCAACATCCACCTCTGAACTCAACACGGACATGGTACACACAGCCAGCCCTTGCAGTGACCTGAGAAGCCATGCCCTTCGGTCTTGTGGGCATTGTGCCTGCCCAGCACTGCATGCACTGGGCTATCCAGATAGTCTGAGGCTCTGGCCCGCTTCTACAAGGCCCCTCTGTCCAGGAAGTCTGCAACTGCTTTCCATGACTTGCTACCTGTGTGTCCTTGCAAAACACCAGGGATCTGGAAGGCTCAGCATTCCCCTGAATAACTAGAGACAAGAACAGAGCCTCCTGGCTGCCAGGGTTAGCTTGACTAGCACATGCAGAAGACCTAGCAAGCAAGCAGCCTGGCACGCATATAAGAGCCTGGGAGACGCTGGCTGCCGATTATATCACAGCAGCATTCTGCGGGGCAGACATACCTCCCTAGGGCACTTCACAACCCCTGAACGGCTATTAGACTTCTTGGTGGCCTGTACCACCCTCATCAACCCCCCCCATACACACTCCCACCAACACAAGCTGCCTCTTGACCCAAATAGCCTAAGACACAGCCTCTACTTTAGCTAACCAGAATGACCAAAGTTACCACTACACTCCTGCCCAGCCTGCTCCCAGGTTTCAGTGGGCAAGAGGAAGAACTTTCCGGGCTAAGGCGGGCAGAGGCGGGCACTGGGCAGACCTGCCTATCGGGTGCTAGGCACTCCCTTCCCTGAAACCCGCCGAGCAAAAACGAAGAGCACGTGGCACCCTTGCCGTGCAAGTCCAGGCCTTGCCGGGAGGGTGGCTGACAAGTGCAACACGGGCGCGGGACGCCTGCTTCCCCCTTGTCTGTGGCCACCCCCACTGGGATCTTCTGCCACCGGGCTCACGCGGCTTGGTCCTAGGGGACGAGGTTGCCAGACCTGTAGCGATCGCTCAGGGTTGAGTCAGTGCAGGCGCGCGCCAGGGGTCCCGGGGACGGTGCACTGCCTAAAGCACCCGAGCCTGGACAGGGTCACCTACCTCGGCTGCTGGCCGCTTGGAGGAGCCGTGGCAGCTTCAGGTCGCCGGCGGAGGCGGTAGCTCGGCCCCAGACTCCTCCTCTCCCTGCGCCCCGCCCGCCCTCCCGCAGGGCCGGACCTGGCCGGGTGGTGGCCACCCGCCTGCTCGCTGCCGCCTATCTAGCAGGGCCACCCCTCCCGCCCTCAATCGCCGAGCTCAAGGCCCTCGGGCCCCGCCCTGCACTACAAGGGGAGGAAGCCACCCGCCACCATCCCCCCTCTCAGTTCCCCTAGGGAGTCTCAGAGTCGATCTGGTCGCTTCCTCGTCTGCCTAGGGTAGTGTGAGCAGAACCGACCGCCCCGACCAGGGGAAGGGAGTGAGAAGACGCGGTGAGCTCTGCCCGCCTCCCCACTTGAAGAACATTTCAAATCCCAAGTGCAGTTTATGATCAAGGTCAATGTAGTCGTTTAGGCGGCAAGCTGCGGCTGCACAGGTGGGCAGAGCCCGACATTTCCATCCATTGCTCCCCTTAGTGATGACTTTTGACTTGCCCTGAGAAGTCTGCAGATTTCGAGGCCCGCTGGTTTTGTGTCGGTCTGCCATGGTTCCCTGGCTAAACAAGAATCCTACACACACCTCTGAGTTCCAAGATGCCCCGCTTCCCAGTCAAAGGTGTCCCCTGCCTTGGGACACTTGCTTGATGCGGCCCCACCACACACACAATGCCCCCAGCTTTGTTGTATAACAACACACTAGGGCACACCATAATGTCGTTTCAGACTTACGTTGTGGCCTCGCCTACCTTCTACTGATGGCCCTGGGGGCGTTGAGGTCACACTCAGCTTTTGGGAAGTGGGAGTGTGGCTTTCCTGATTCAAGGGACATTGCTAGAGTTCAGAAGAATAGTCCATTAACTCCTGATAACGGACTTTGACTTTTGCAGTGCACATGGGAGGGGGAGGGACTTATACAAGTGTTTGTACATGTGCACGTGTGTGTGTGTGTGTGTGTGTGTGTGTGTGTGTGTGTGTGTGTGTGTGTGTGGTGCATGCGCAAATGTATGTGTTTGTATGTGTGTGAAGGCCACAGGTTAATGTTAGGTCTTCTTCTTAACTGCTTCTCCACTTCATTTCCTGAGACTGTCCCTGGAAGAACGTGGAGCTCGCTGGTTCGGGAGACGTGGGTGCCTCCTGTCTCCTCCCCCCAGTGCTGGGATTACAGCATGCTGTGCTGGCCGGCTTTTTACGTGGGTGCCGGCACCAGAACTCAGATCCTCAAGCTTGCCTGGCAAAGCTTTCCCGGCTGAGCCACTGCCCCAGCCCTTTGTTTTGGAAACAGTGCCTCCCTAAGCAGCCCAGACTGGCTTTGAACTTGCATCCGTCACCTAGTCACAGCAGGGATAACAGGTGTGAGGCACCATACCTCAACTGAAGTCACTTTGAGGAATTCGGAGAATCCTGTTTTCCAGGAAACCCCTGGGGATATCAAGGGGGTGAGATTTAGAGAGGTCGGGAAGTGAGGGGGCTGGGCCTCAGGAACCGCCCTAAGCCAGCTGCTTAAAGATGTCAGGGGGGAACCTGCTAGATGGTGTCAGTGAGTAAAGACGATTCCTGCCAACCCCAGTTCAGTCTCCGTGACCTACGAAGTGAAGAGAACAGACTTCTAAAAGTTGTCCTCTGACCTCCATATGTGTACCGTTCAACCTTGTGTACACACACAATAGGTGACTTGTTTCCCTTAAAGGTACAGTGCGACAAAGAAGCCGAGTTCTGTGCTCTCTGGATGGAATGCTGCTCCTAGGGGTCTCCCAGCTTTCCCAGTAGCCTGAGCTCCCATGAGCCTCTTGCTCATGAGCTTCACTGCTCCACAAGGCTTCCCCTGAGCTCTCTATTCTGCCTGCCCCAGGGTTAGAGCGTCCAATGTCCAAACATGCCCCAGCAAACACATCTCTGTTCCTTTGGCCATTCTTAAAGGCTCTCTATCCATTCAGGTTATAATGCCCCAAGCTGTTACACAGTGTTGGGGGAGGGGGCTAGGCAAAGTGCCAGGGCTGGCCCCTGCCTCGGGCAGATAAGAACCGGTGTTTCAAGCTCTACAATGCTTCTGGGTATGCTGCCCACACACATGCTTGATCTTGAAATTTTGTCCAGGGAAGTTGAGGAGGTAGCTCAGTCAGCAAAGCCTCCCGAGCTTGTAGAGTTTGATCCCTAAGAATTTTCCAGGCAAAATGGCACAAGTTTGTAACGTCAGTGCTAGGGAGGCAGGGGTGGGCTGATTCTGGGCAGCCTACTTGTTGAGCTCTGGGCCAGTGCAATGAGAGACATCGCCTAGAAAGCAAGGTGGATAGCATCCTATGGGACAGCCCCTGAGGTTGACCTCTGGCCTCCACATGCAAGCACATACATGTATACATGCATCACCACACACACGCATGCATGCACGCATATACAGAGATTCTGTCTGTGAGGGTTCCTGGCTACTGTTTCCCCTTCCTTGTACCCAACATCACTGGAATGCTGCAGAAGCGGCTTAGGTCACACAGAACAGTGTTTGCACATTCAGTTACTGACCATTCTATTTATGGAGACCTTGAGGTAGCTCCTTTACTTGAAGGTAAGGCTAGCCTTTTGGCTAAGAGGACAAGAATAATCAGGAGGAAAACCTAGATCCATCTTCTTGGCCCAGTAAGGAGTGGAATATTGCTTTTGTACTTTTGAATCGATCTCCTACTTAACGACGAAGAGAAGGCATCTGCCTCTGCACAAAATAAACACTCTACTTGCTTATACAGCCACAGGAAGCCACTATGTGTCCTGGTAGCCATGGTCAAGAGCCAGGCCACTTGGATTTGTTCCAGTCTGGCTGAGTAGGAGGGCTGTGGTCCCAAGAAATGTCCTGTTGTCTAGCATGTTCTGTACCAGCTAAGCCAAGCTCCAAGAGACTCCCATGCTTTGTCAGTATAAGGCAGGGAGATGTGTTCTGCTGTATGGGATAAGCTACACTTGGGCGGAAGAGTGACCCAGAAAAGTGAGGAATTCTTTGTCTTTCGCATAGACCAGTGGGTAAAGGCTGTCTCGCCCACACCCAGAGAACAGCGAGAAAAGCAGGTGAGGGGGAATGGGCCTTGAAGGTAGCTGGTCTTGGAACCAAAGTGAGTTCCAAGACAGCCAGAGTTGTTAGAGAAACCCTGTCTCAGAAAACAAAACAAAATCCTTGATGCTGATCTTAAAGTATATGCTTGGGAATTCTACTCCTATAACAAAACAAAACAACAAAAACCCAAGGCTGATTCAGGGAGGAAAATACTTCTAGCATACTACCTTCCTTCAACACAACAGGGTTTCTCTGTCTAACAGCTCCTGCTGTCCTGGCACTTACTCTATAGACCAGGCTGGCCTCACAGAGATCCGCCTGCTCCTGCCTCCTGCATTTTGGGATTAAAGGCATGCACCCTCACTGCCCAGCTAATTCTTTTTGGTCTAAGAGCAACTATCAGATAGCTGATCATGTCTCCTCCTTTACCATGATAACAAGGACACAGAGCCAAGCTCCTGACGATGCTGTTCTCATGATGACATCCCTCCATTGCTTAGCTTTTCACTGTGAGTTACCTTTGGGTCAAGCACACTCCTTAAGCAAAGAAGACGCTGGCACTCTTTTCTCCTTGCCTGGGATCCAGAAAGAATGAGGTGTGCTGGGAGATAGCTGGTGAGTGAAGTTCTTGATATGCAAGCACAGCAACCAGAATTTGGTCCCCCAAACTCTCTCCATACACACACAAAGCCAGATTTAGAGGTGCACCCAGCTCCAGGGAAACAGAAACCAATTATCCCTGGGGCTCTCCAGCCAAGCAGCCTGGATAACCCAGTGAGACCACAAGACTCTCTCTCAGAAAGTCAGGCACTTGGGATTGACACCTCTTGTCTACACACACACACACACACACACACACACACACACACACACACGCATGCACGCACGCACGCACGCACACACACGCACGCACACGCACATCAGGCATGAGTCCACACATGCACAGAAAGAAAGGAAAGAGGGTGTACACTTGCTGGAGCTTTCTTTGAACCCTGCAGCTGGATGAGTCCTTGCTGGGATGCGTTGGTTACAACCGCACACTCCAGCCATGCCTGCCTCCTCCCTGCCCCACAGACCCCAGCTCACCAGGTCTGGAGTCGGTTGCGCAGTCCTCCTTCTCTGATGACTCTCCATAGCCTGGTGAGAGGATGGTGCGGTAAGAGCCCTCCTGACCCTGGGCCTTGGCAGCCATGTCTGTGTGTTGCTCTTCTGAAGGTGGCCCGCCCCCCCCCCCCCCCAGGCTGGGTGGTTGGAGCTCACTACACCTCATGAGCAGAGGTGAACAGAATAAATGTGACAAGCAGGTCACAGCCCCGCCCAGGACCTGGTGGGGTGTGGAGGGTGCTGGTCAATGGCCTCAGGTCATCTGCAACCACACTGAGTTCAAAGGTGGACAGAAAGCCTCTGGTGTGAAGAGTGTGCTTCCCCCTGCCTGCCCTGTTGCTCTCTGCTTCCTGGGACTTGGCCCTGCAGAAGGAGGGGAGAGAGGGGGAGTGACATTTGAGCTGAGCTGATGACAGCTACTTTGAGGACTGCAGAATGGATTGATCAGAGTTGGATGTGGCGGCGCACGCCTTCCACCCTAGCCCTTGGTCTCGGAGGCAGGCAGATCTCCGTGAGTTCAAGGCCAGTCAGGGCTACACAGGGAGACCTCGTCTGTCAAGATGAAACAAACAAAAAAGAATGTACCAAGGTCAGTGAGAAAGTGTATTGACTGCCATCAGTCCTGACAACCACATGGTAGAAAGACTCCCACACATGTAACCCCACAATATATACCAAAAATAAATAAAGGCAATAAAAATGAAATAAAAATGTTTAAAAAATTTACTGGGCAGTGTTGGTGCACGCCTTTAATCCCAGCACTCTGGAGGCAGAGACAGGAAAATCTCTGGCAGTTCGAGATCAGTCGGGTCTACAGAGTGACTTCCAGGACAGGCTCCAAAACTACAAGCTACACAGAGGAAACCCTGTCTTGAAAAAACAAACAAACAAACAAACAAAAAAAGGCTCAAACTTCCTATAAGATTTATTTTGCCGGGCATTGGAGGCTCATGCCTTTAATCCCAGCACTTGGGAAGCAGAAGCAAGTGAATCTCTGTGAGTTCTAGGCCAGCCTGGTCTACAGACTGAGTTCCAGGATAACCTCCAGAAAAACCATCTCTAAAAGCCAAATGAATGAATGAATGAATGAATGAATGAATGAATGAATGAGGAGGAGGAGAAGGAGAAGAAGAAGAAGAAGAAGGAGAAGGAGAAGGAGAAGGAGAAGGAGAAGGAGAAGGAGAAGGAGAAGAAGGAATAGGCCCCTTTTCAGATAACAGAGTGACTAGCCACCATAAAGTGAGATGTGGCATACCTGAGATTTGAACCAGGTTCCTATGAATCCAGGATCATCTTCTCTGTCTCAGGTTGAAGGCTCCAGGCAGTCAGTGGCCTCTTCGCCTTCGGAGACTCCTTTAGCTCAAGGTCAGAGAGGATGAGGGCTAAGCCTCTCAGGGGTAAGGATATCGAGTGCTGAATGACTGGAAGGAGATAAGGCTCTCCACAGGCCGCGACCACAAACCCCACCCTGCATAGGGAGTTCTCAACACTGTCCCCAGCCTCTTAACAGCTGTGGAGACAGCTACTGGGAAAGACGCCACTCTGTGACAGGTTGGGGGACAGTAGAGGTTCTAAAACCCTCCAGGCAGGAATGGAGATCTTCTAAAGAAAATTCCTTCTTTCCTTCCTTCCTTCCTTCCTTCCTTCCTTCCTTCCTTCCTTCCTTCCTTCCTTCCTTCCTTCCTCCCTCCCTCCCTCCCTCCCTCTCCCTCTCCCTCTCCCTCTCTCTAAGATTGCTCTGTATAACAGCCCTGGCTGTCCTCGAACTCTCTTTGTAGACCAGGCTGGTATCAAACTCACAGAGATCCACCTGCCTCTGCCTCCCGAGTGCTGAGATTAAAAGCACGTGCCACCACACCTGACCTAAAGAAACTCTCTTCAGCTATAAGACTATTGAAACAATGGACTCATAGAAACTAGAATTTCCCCAGCAATCTCTTGGGGGGAGAAAAGGCCTGAAGCCCGGTGGCTTTGGGGGAACTAGTTTCCTGGAAGGAGATGTCCCACAGCTCTTGCGCCACGTCAGACCACCTTGGCAGGAGAGACTGAAGGCCAGACTACCAGGCCCGCTTGACCAGGACATATTAGCTATGCACACCTCTTGCCCTTTATTTAAACCTAAACCTCATGTCAGAACCTGGAGGATGTCCTTGAAATGTCACTGGACGTCTTTGTTCCTCGTTCCAGTGTTACTGCAGTGAATAAACGCCCTCTCTCTGCTTTGCTGTGTGACAGGTTTTCCTGAGGAGAGGCAGCACACCGCATCCACTCCTCCCATAATGGAAGCCCACCACAGGCCAACGTACGGACAGCACCAGAGTTCAACTTGGTGAGCCAGTGAGCTTTAGTGGAGTTAAGGCTTAGACACTGTTCTGTTGCTGTGAAGGGTCACCATGACCAAGACGGTGACTCCTGTGAAATTCTTATAAAAGAAGGCATTTGACTGGGGGCTTGCTTGCACTTTCAGAGACTTAGTCCATTGTCATTATGGAGAGGAGCATGGTGGCAGGCAGATGCTGGAGCAGTAGCTGAGAGTCCTACATCCTGACCTGCAGGCAGGGGGGGAGCACGGGGAGAGAGAGAGAGGGGGGGAGGAGGGAGGGAGGGAGGGAGGAGGGAAAGGAGAAAGAGAGAGGGAGAGAGGGAGAGAGGGAGGGAGGGAGAGAGAGCAGGGGAGGGAGGGAAGGAGAGAGGGAAGAAGGGAGGGAGAGAGAGAGGGAGAGGGAGGGAGAGAGGGAGAGAGGAGGGAGAGATAGAGAGAGACAGGGAGGGAGAGATAGAGAGAGAGAGAGGGAGGGATGGAGAGAGAGAGAGGGAGGGAGGGAGAGGAAGGGAGGGAGACAGAGGGAGAGAGAGAGGGATAGAGGGAGGGAGGGAATGAAAGAGAGAGGGAGGGAGGGAGGGAGGGAGGCAGAGAGAGAGGGAGTGAGGGAGGGGGGGAAGGAAGGGAGGAGGCTGGGCCTGGCATTGGCTTTGGAAACCACAAAGCCCACCCAGTGGGAAGTGACAAGCTTCCTCCACACCTCCTAACCCTCTAATCCTACCAAGAGTCCCTCTCCTTGGTGATTTAGCATTGAAATACTTGAGTCTACTGGAGCTATCCTACGGAAACCCTCACAGGGTACTTACAGTACCATGGCTCAGGGATTCCTTACAGGAGCAGAAACGATCCACCTACAGCTGTGTTACCAATGCCCACAGAAAAGCTGGAAACCTGGAGCACACTGCACAAGCTACAGGCAGCAGCTCAACGGCTGGGAAATGTCCTTTCCAGGTGGCTTAGTTGGTCTAAGCCTCTTCAAGGCAGCTCAGCTGGTTTCTTCTTCTAGGCAGCTAGCTAGTATTTATTTGTTTGTTTGTTTGTTTATTTTTTTGCAGTCTGAGAGTGACTGTCAGCAGTCTTCATTGTCCCCTCTTGGGAAGGAGAACAGTAGTGAATCTCGTCAGTTTCAGGGACTTCCTGGCGCTATTTTGAGCTGCCTACTTTCTGTCTCAAGGAGCTTCCGTGCAGGCCTGAGTATTGCAGTCTCAGAGGAAACGTATGCAATAGCTTTTCATTATTGCTTGAATGTTTAATTGGCCTCTTAAGAACCAGTGGTCCAGCCTGGCTCGTTAGAACTGCCAGGACCCCCGTAACTCTTCAAGAAGGGACTCATGCAGGCAGTGGGATCCAGGGAAGGCTGAAGAGGGCCAGCGTCTGTGACAGGATAGTTGGCACTGCTTTTTCTGCTTGATACACAGCAGGGGCTGCACTTTGATTTGGTGTTAGAATTGTGTCGACTCATTTAACCTCTCTAGTGCATCTTTTCACTTGCAAACGAGTATCCTGAGGCATAGGAAGGTTATAGCAGCTACCTGGTCTACACAGTGCCATGTCCATGGGGCATCCGACCCGTGCCTTGCCTACCACTGTGTTCTAGTGGTCTACGCCCGCTCCAGAAATGACTCTGTGACTCTCTTCCTCCCAGCTACGAGTCAGTAAATCCAAAAGGAAGTTTGGGGTGTAGTTCAGTGTTTGCCTAGTGTCTTAGTCAGGGTTTCACTGCCATGAAGGGACACCATGACCAAGGCAACTCTTAGACAGGGAAACATTTCATTGGGGCTGGCTTACAGTTCAGAGGTTAAGTCCATTATCATCATGGCGGGAAGCCTGGCAGCATGCAGACAGACATGGCACTGGAGAAGGAGCAGAGCATTCTACATCTTGATCCACAAGAAGCAAAAGCAGACTATGTGGCACACTGAATGTAGCTTGAGCATACGTGACCTCGAAGCCCGCCCCCACAGTGACACACTTCCTCTAACAGGGCCACACCCACTTCAACAAGGCCACACCTCCTCATAGTGCCACTGCCTGTGGAGTAAGCATTTAATACATGAGCCCACAGGGGCCATTCCTAATAAAACGCCACACTTAGCATGCACAAAGCCCTAGTTCCACCCCCAGCACTGCATAAACCAGGCATGGTGGCACTTGGGAAATGGAGGCAGGAGGCTTGGAAGTTCAGCGTCACCCTTGGCTACATAGTAGTTTCAAGGTCATTCTAATACTGCACGACACCATGTCACCAAACCAAACCAAACCAAACCAAAAGCAAAGTAGGGAGAAATGAGGTTGGATAATTAGCAACAGTCAGGTGGATGAGTCCTTGTATCTGGAAGTTTTTCAGGAGACACAGTAGATCTTGTGGGTGGGCACCACTTGTCCCGGAGGCTCATAGTGAGTGACACATATAGTGAGTTCAAAGCCGCTGCCTGCAGCAGCCCCATGGCGCAGACTGAACCGGCAGTTTAGCCAAGATCATAGCTCTCTGCTGGTTACAGGAGGGAGAGGAGATTCTGCCCACCTGCCCGAGTGGAAAGCCCTCCTTCCATTGTGCTTCTGTTTTCCATAGTCAGGGAGAGGATTACAGGAGTTGCTCCCTGGAGTGTAGAAGCTGCATGAGGCCAGAATTTGAGGATTTAGATTGCTTACTGCAAGTATGCATTTATGTGTGTGTGTGCGCGCGCGGGGAGAGGGTATATGAATGTGCAGGTGTCCATGTATCGAGGTTTAATAAGGATCAGAAGAAATAGGCCGAATAGATGTTTATTCAGGTAGAAATAACTTACAACATAGACAGATGAACACCAGCAGGTTCCTGGTCCAAAGGATGCCTCCGGATGCTCTCCAGTCCCTGTGCTGCAAGAGACTGCTCTGGGCTCCTCCTCAGCCTTAGTTCCCCCAGGAAACATCCGGCCCTGTCTCCACCCCCCAATGGGCGTGGTCTGTGCCACAGGTGCGGACAAAGTGAATATCTCACTACATCCATGTGCACTGGTAAGCAGGTGTGTAAAGGCCAGAGGATCTATAAGTTGCCATTCCTTAGGTGCTTGCAACGTGACAGGGTCTCCAGATAGCTGGAACTCAGTAGTTTCAGACCCCTCAAGCGTCAGGGTCGCCGGTCTCCACCTCCCGTCTAGCCAATTCTAGGATCACAAATGTGCCCAGTTGTGCCTGGCTTTTTATGTGAGTTATGGAAATAAAACTCCTATCTTCACACCTATGAGGCAAGTGGTTTACCAAATGAGTCATCCCCCAGTTCCATGGTGCCCCTTTATAGAAGGCAGAGCTGTCTGAATGAAATGATAGACTTGGAGACCCACAGGGAATAGAGAGCTTGTGCAGAGTTATGCAAATAACATGCAAATGAAGCTGCCCTTAGGGTGCTTGCCCAGGGATAGTGGCAGCTGGTTGAGGATGGGGTGTGCCCTCTCTTTTCCTACTGACTTTGCCGTAAGCCTCTGAGGACTTTACAGGGACGGGCCCACTGGCTTCCTTCTGCACGGTGGTTTCTCTTCCCGGCAGGCAATAAGAAACTGTAGAGCACCTCTTGTAAATGGGCTCCACAGAGCAAGGGATCTGAAAGAACAGAGGGGCAACCTCAAGTGCACCCTTAGGCGCAGCACGGTGCAGTTCAGGAATGACCTCATTTAATGGGAAAGGAAGCCCCGTGGTGCTTGGAAAGATGCTGCGGGGTTTTCTTCCCATTGCCGAAGGGCAGTGGTGCTGAAATCTTACCACACCTGCCTGCCTGATGGCTTGCTGTCATTGCAACCTCACTGTTGGAGGAACAGATATATGATCATGGGCACGTGTGTGTGTGTGTGTGTGTGTGTGTGTGTGTGTGTGTGTGGTGTGTGTGTGCTCGTGCCTGCGTGCACATTTGTGTGTGTCAGTGGGGGGGCTCTGGCCTAGCGTGCACGATGGGAGTTTCCATCCCCAGCACCATGGGAAGGAGAGAGGAAGAGAAGGAGGGAAGTAAACGTTGGAAATGGCTGATGTACCTATATATGTGTCTGTGCGGATCACTCTAGATCCCCTAGGATAGTCTTTCCTGTGCTGTGGGAGGGCCAGGCCTGCCTGCTAAAACACTGCAGCCTTGGATTCTCTCCATGGCAGTCCTGTGCCTGTGCCTGCTTCAGGCAAAGTTTCTCTCTCTCTCTCTCCCTTTCTTTTCTTTTCTTTCTTTCTTTTTCTTTTTTCTTTCTTTCTTTTTTTTTTTTTTTTTGTTTTTGTTTTTGTTTTTGGTCTGTCAAGACAGGTTTTCTCTGTATTGCTTTGGAGCCTGTCCTGGAACTAGCTCTGCAGACCAGGCTATCCTCGAACTCACAGACATCCGCCTGCCTCTGCCTCTGAGTGCTTTACTGTTGAACTTTATCCTTAGCTGCCAGTTTGTTGGAACAGTTGCCCTGGAAGGCAGGGTTGGGAGAACAGTGCCAGGGCATGGGTGGAAGTTTATCTCACTTCACAGAACCATTAGCAAGGCAAGGGCCTTGCTAATGGACAGCCAGCCACAGGCCTTGGACCTGGCCTTGTAGAAAGGCTAAAGCTGGGATGCTCATAGAACAATGTGGCTCCAGCTGCACACGCAAGGCAGCCCGAACTCAGTGGCATTTAGAAAAGGAGTGAGGAGAAAAACAAGGAACCTGTTCCACCCAGGCTTCTTCAACAGCGCCTCTGGGCAGCGGGAAGACTGGAGGTGCTGCGGAGTTATCATTTTAACTGGGCAGAGCTATGTTACCCATTTGTTTCTACTGCCTTTGTTACTGATGCAAGGACCTGTTACATTTGCTTATGCTGCGTTTGTTTAATCATGAAAAAATGGGTGGAGCTTGTCTCGCCTGCCTGCCGAAGGCGCCGGATTGGTCTAACAAAGAGCTGAACAGCCAGTAGCTAGGCAGAAGAGGGATAGGCAAGGCCTGTGGGCAAGGGGAGTAAAAGGATGGAGAAATCTAGAATGAGAAGAATGAAGAAAAGAAGGAGAGAGGAGAATGAGGGAGAAAGAGAGGGTCATGCCCAGTTTAGCCATCAGTCAGACATGGAGACAACAGGAAAGTAAGATATGCGGAAAGGAAAAAAAGGCAAAAGGTAGATAAAGAGAGAGAGGTTGAGAGCAAGGCAGAAATGAGTTTACGCTAAGCCGGGCATTCAAAACTGATGTGGGAGCTGATTGGTGTTCCGGCACTTACGCTCAAGAAAAAAATCCACATTTACAAGTTAGCCCTCAAAGGCTGTGTGAGTGTGTTCACAGCGTTTGTGGGAGAGTCCGAGTACATATCCGGGTGCAGATAACCTTCCACGCGAGGCAGTTAGAGGTGCAGGTACCAGGTGCGGGCCATCTTTCTTCTTTAATGTTTTGGGCTCAGTGGCTAAGAACACATACCGCTCCTGCACAGCTCCTGAGTTTCATTCCCAGCACCCTCATCAACCACCCCCAAGTCCAGCTCCAGCGGTGACCTCTGACCTCTTCAGGCACGTACGTGCACATACACCGTCGCACGCATGCACATAAGCAAATACATAATAAAAATATGCAAACTTGTTTATCTTTATGTGTATGACTGTTTTGCCTACGTGTATACCTGTGTACTTCATACCTTCAGTGCCTACAGAGAGCAGAAGAGGACACTGGATTTCCTGGAACTAGAGTTACAGAGAGTTGTGACCTCCATTTCTGAAGACAAACTAGCTCAATGCTTTGGCGCTTGTTAAGGGGACGAGATTGGTTGGCCACTAATCCTCCCATCTACTTCCCAGATGCTGAGCTTACCATGGCTGGACTTTTTTGAGATTACCATGCCGACTTCTTTTCCTGCTGTATACCTCGATATCGTCTGGACAGAAACCTTCTGTCCTGGAGGAGGAAGGCATGTATGACTCAGGAAGTAAACAAAACTTGCAAGGCTCACAAAAGCTCTGAAAGGTACAAGATTCATAAGGCCCTTTGTTTATGATCTAATAAAGCCACTGAAGATCTGAATATAAAGCCAGGCACTCTAGTTAGCTATAGAAACTGGGCAGTGGTGGCACACATCTTTAACCCCGGACTCAGGAGACAGAGGCAGATGGATCTCTCTGAGTCCAAGGCCACCTAGGGCTACAAGAGAGTGAATCAGTCTAAAAGAGTAACAGACCTCACGCCTTTAATCCCAGCACTATAAAGATATATAAGGAAGAAGCAAATGGTCTTGTGTGACAATTAGTCTCCAGCTACTTTGCGGAGAACAAAGCTAGTCTAGGATCTTGAGGCTTTCTGGAGATGCAATCTGAGGTTTAGTGGATCTCCCCTTTGGTTTGAGCATTGGGAGAGGTGAGAACTTTCTAGTGGCTGGCTGCTTTGTTTTTCTGATCTTTAGCTTGAACCCCAATATCTGCCTCTGGGTTTTTGTTATTCATGTCATAAATGCCCTCTCCAAGGATATACAAGCAGTTGCCATGGAGAAGAGGCTACTGTGGACCTGACTCCAAGTTCTGCAGGGGCCCCAGACGTGCGTTTTTCATGAGTCACCTGCTGCTGATGCTGTCACCCATGTTCCCTATTAGATCAAGGAACTCTACTAAGCATCCTTTTGCAACGCTGCTATATGCAACCGTAAATTCAACAAGCTACACTTTGGGTTTCTGTGGTCTGTCCTGATACTTTGTCTGGGGTGAATAGACATTTGCCCTAGTTTCTCCAGGAAAACTTGCACAATAACTCTGTTAGAAGGGCCCAAATGTCTATTTCTCAGTTGAGAACATTTATATTGCAGCGTTTCTTCTTAGTTTATGGCAAATGGCAGAAATGAGTTGAAACTCTCTTTGAGCTATACATTCATTTATTTCGTTCATTCAGTTAGTTAGTTTGCCAGTGTTGTGAATGGAAATCCACTTCCTTGTGCAGTCTGGGCAATCACTGCACCACTGAGCCCTAATGTTTGTGTTTTAAATGTTTCACACAATATTTGTTGAAAATAGACGTATAGAAACATCTTTTTATGGGCTGGAGAGATGGATCAGGGGCTGGAACACTTACCATTTGTGGTAGTTTGAAAGAAAAGGACCTCCAAATGAAGTGGCACCATTAGGAGGTGTGGCTTTGTAGGAGTGGGTGTGGCCTTGTTGGAGGAAGTATGTCACTGTGGAGGCGGGCTTTGAGGTCTCATACGGGCTCAAGATACCACCCAGTGTGTCAGACCACTTCCTGTTGCCTGAGTGTCAAGATACAGAACTCTCAGCACCACGTCTGCCTGCCCACCTCCGTGTCCCACCATGATGATACTAGACTAAACCTCTGAAAATGTAAGCCACCTCAATTAAATGTTTTTCCTTTATAAAAGTTGCTGTGGTTATGGTGTCACAGCAATAGAAACCCCGACTAAGACACTGTTTTTACAGAGGACCTGAGTTCCGGTCCTAGCGCCACAGTGACTGCAGATCCAGGAGCTCAGACCTACACAGCCTGTTTCATGCACACACAGACACAGGCATGTGCATACTTTTAAAAAACTAAATACCTTGTAAACGCTTCTATGACATCACCATGGCCCTCTTCATTATGATTCCCAACTGCTGCTAGAGTTTTAAATAGACTTTTCATTGTTTGAGCAGCACATCTAAGAAAACTAGAGAGAGAGAGAGAGACAGAGAAAGAGAGAGAAATATGCGTATAAACACTGGCAGAAATATGCATATAAACAAATTGCATAGCCAGATGCTTTAACTGAAAACAGTCAAGAAATGAACATCAGAAATGATATGAAATGTGAAAAGGTTCAAAATGAAATATAGAAATATACAAGGGATTAATCCTTTAAACAGTATTTTAAAACTGTGTTTTTCATGGACTTTCAGTTGTTAATCGTGAGGGCTATTTCCTGAGCAACTGGAGTCCTGCTGGGAAGAAAGTGCTTATGCCAACTGTGTCAGAGTTCTCTGAAGGAGTATGTGTGTGTGTGTGTGTGTGTGTGTGTGTGTGTGTGTGTGTGTATGCAGATATACACACATATACACACTTTAGAAGGAGATTTAGTAGAGTGACTTATAGGCTGTGGTCTAGCTATTCCAACAATGGTTTTCTCCTACTAGAAAGGTCAAGAATACAATAGTTGTTCAATCCATGATGCAGGATGTCTCAGCTGATCTTCAGTCTACGTTGGAAACCCCATAAGTAGGTTCTATTATCAGTAGAGGATGCCTTGGCGACAGGATAGATGAACTTACCAGTGTTGAGTGAGAGCAGCAGACGTGCTTTTGTGGGCTGCCACAAGAAGGTGTGTTCCAGATTTAGGGGAGGTCTTCCAACCTCAAATAATCCAATCAAGAAAATTCCCCACATGTCTGCCCTCCACTATGATGTTGGTTGATTCCAGTACACCTAGAATCAAGTTGACAAACACGATGAACCAACACACCAAAGTCTTGAAGTATCCCCCCACACACACACACAGAAGGTCTCATGTTAAGGTGTCTGATGTAGTTGAAGTTGATTTTTGTATGCAGTGAGAGATAGGAATCAAGTCTCATTCTTTTGTGTGTGGACATCAGCTTCCTAGCCCTGTTTGTTACAGAGACTGTGCCTATTTCAATGTATATTGCAGCTTCGTGGCTTTGCATCTGCTTTGTTTTTTTGTTTGTTTGTTTTTTGTTTTTTTTTTTCCTGGTCCAGGCCCTTGATCTACATGTCTGTTTCATGACAGAACCATGCTATTTTTGATCCTGTAGGTCTGAAAATCAGATATGGTGATACCTCCAGTACCATGCATATTTTTGTGTGTTTGTTTGGGTTTGCTTTGGCTAGCTGGGGACTTCTGTGATTCCGTGTGTCTTTTAGATGCTTTTTATAGCTCTGTGAAAAATGATAGTGGGATTTTGATGACTATTATATTGAATCTGTAGATTGATTTTGGTAGTACAGCCAGTTCACAATATTAAAATTTCTAATCTAAAACTTCAGTCTTGAAAACATGCATACAAATAACATTCTATGGACTCAACAGATTATATTTAGGGATATATATGCATATATGCATATGCAAATACATATATGTATGCAGTAACAGTTAATGAAAAAAAGGTCATGAATTTTAAGGAGAATTGGAAGAGGTATATGTGAAGGTTTGGAGAGAGGAAAGGAAAGGGAAAAATACTATAATTAAATCACAGTCTCAAAAATTAAAAAAAAACTCATTGCTTGAAATTCTCAAAAGATTAATAAAAACATTATTATAAACAAAAATTTCTAATTTGACAGCATGTGAGGTCTTTTCATCTGTTAGTAGCTTCTTCACTTTCTTCAGAATTTTAAAGTTAAAACTGCAAAGAAAACAATTAAGTGAAGTCACAGCTTAAAGAATTGGAGGAAAATTTTGCTAGCTTGATTTCTAATAATATCTATAACAAAAATAACTGAAAATAAGCCACACACACAAGCACCCATGCACATGTGTATCCCAAGCAACTCAATCAATAAATTGGCTAAAGAAATGAATGGTTGAAGGGTGTTGGTAGCGCACATCTTTAATCCAATCACTTGGGAGGCAGAGGCAGGCGAATCTTTGTGAGTTCGAGGCCAGCCTGGGCTACAGAGCTAGTTCCAAGATAGACTTCAAAGCAATAGAGAGAAACCCTCTCTCGAAAAACAAAACAAAACAAAAACAAACAAACAAATAAAAAATGAATGATCAGGAAAGTCTCAAAAAATGAGGTTGGAGAGATGGCTCAGCGGTCAAGAGCACTGGCTGCTCTTCCAGAGGTCCTGAGTTCAATTCCCAGCAACCGCATGGTGGCTCCCAACCATCTGAAATGAGATCTGGCACCCTCTTCTGGCAAAAAGGTGTACATGCAGACAGAGCACACATATATGTAAAATAAATAAATCTTCTAAAAAAAATAAATAAAATCTAAAAAAACAAATTAAGAAGACAAATAACAAAGTACAAATAACCAATAAACTCAGGAAAAGATGTTCAGTGTCACCAGCCATCAGAGAAATGTAAACAAAACAACAATGAGAGTCTGTTCCACACCAGGCAGAATGGCAGTCGTTAATGAAACAAATGCTGACCAGGATGTGGACAGACGGGAGCCCTTATACACTGATGTTGGAAAAGCAAGGCAGGCCAGTCACTATGGATGTTGGTAAAAACATTCTTATATTTATGGTTGTGAGCCTCACCTTTAATGGCTAAGGTATCGCTCCAGCCCGGTAAAAACATTCTTAAAGATAAATATGCCGTATGGTCCCCCTGTACCTCTCCTGGGTACATACTCAAGAGACTGTAAGTCAGCATATCACAGATGCTTGCAAAGCCATATTTATTGTGGTCCTATGGACAATAGCTAAGTTATAGAACCAATCAGAGGTGTCCATCAGCACAGGATAGCATATAAGGAAAATGTGGAAAGTATACACACAGGAATTGTTCTCAGCTATCAAGAAAAAGGAAGTTCTGTGGCCGTCTAGCCTTTTCTTTTTTTCCTGACATTGTGATTCAATGCTGTGACAAAGGCATCGTAAGAGAGATAGGGTTGATTTTAGCCTGCTTTGCACGGTGCAGTCCATCATGGAGGCAAATCAAGGCAGCAGGAGGAAGCGAGGAATCCATGCATGCCCGTGCTCAGCTCCCCGTCTACACATAAATGGACCCTCCAGCACCCTGTTCCAGGGCCCACAATTACGATGGGTCTTCCCCGCTCAGGTGATGTAGTTCAGACGCTCCCCTACAGGCATGCTCAGTGGCTGGTCTCCCGCATGCTTCTAGACTCTGATGTTGGTATTCAGCCATCACAGTGACTTGTAGTAAAATGGGTGAAGTGCAGACAATGATGTTAAAGGGGATAAAGACAGTCTCAAAAAGACAAATATGGCACGTGAGTCTTGGTTAGGTTTTGTTGGCTGAGCATGAGGGCCATGGAGCCTTGAGGTAGGAGGGCATTATGAGGGACAGTACATCATGGCAGAGGCGGTGTGACACAAATGTGAGATGGGACAGCATTATAGACTATAAAAACACTGAGAAAAGTTCACTTAGTGTGAAAGAATGTAAGAGATAGTGCCATGGGCCCGGTGAGGGGGGACCTGAAGTGAGCGGACAGAGAGGGAGAGGGTGTGGGTGTTGCTTTTCTAACTTTTGCTAGGGATAGAGAGTCTGGCCACGTTTTGGCCGGTTTGGGGGTAGAGGTCATGTGTTGGGAGCTGTAGAGTACTGTGTGCAGCAGAGATAAGGAAGTTGGCCTGTTACATCTACCAGCGATAGAGCAGAGCGGTCGGTCGGGGAGGTGTCCTTGTTGGGGTTACGACTGCTGCGATGAGACACCACCAGCAAAGCAACTTGCAGAGGAATGGGCTTATCGCAGAGGAATGGGTTTGTTTGGCTTATGGTTCATTATTACTGTTTATCACCACAGGAAGCAAGGGCAGGAACTCACACAGAGCAGGAACCTGGAGGCAGGAGCTGATGCAGAGGCCGTAGAGGGGAGCTGGGCTGGGCGGTCCCCATCAATCACTAATTAAGACAGTCCCTTATAGGATTGTCTGCAAGCCGATCTCATAGAGGCATTTTTCAGCTGAAATTTCCTCCCGTCAGACAGCTACAGCTTGTAACCTTAGCCAGCGTAGGAGGAGTAGCCTGACTTCTGGGGTTAGGAGGACTGGAATCAAAGGTCTGTGCCGCTATGCCTGGCTCTAATTTTCTCTCTCAAAGATGAAGAAACTGGCTGGGAGGTGGTGGTGCATACCTTTAATCCCAGGCAGAGGCAGGAAGAAACTGACCTCTGCCCAGCACTCATAAGCAAACGAAAACTCAGACCCTTGACCGATGCTGGGAGACTAGCCTCTAAACCGAGGTGTGTGGCAGGACTCCAGCCTTAGTGAAAGAGGTGACAGGCAGGGCCTTTAAATCAGAACCTATGCTCTCATCTGAATGCTGTAACAGGGTGTAGTAGGAGTACAGTGGTAGCTAGTGTGTGCGCCGTGTGTGTTGTGTTAAGTAACCTGAAATCCCAGGTGCTCCACTGAATGGTCTGTTAGCTTCCTGTCTCCCTTCAAAGGTCATCAGGGCTCCACTCACACAGATGGGCACTCCGTTGGCCTGGCGTGAGAGAAGTCTCACCGAAACTAGTGAGACAGGCAGGGGTCAGAGGCAGGGGTCACAGGCAGCGAGATCATCTGAAAGCTAAGGTGTTTTCTGCATCCTCTGGCCTCCCTGTGTCTGCCCTGAGCCCTTTGTTCCTTGTAGGAGGTGGTGGGGTAGGGACAGTGAAGCTTTTCTCGTAGTTATTTAATTGTGCTAGAAATGTTAATTCCCTGAATACAAAATATTGTGCCGGGGCTTTTCCTTTCTGATGGCAGAATTGGCCTGCAAGGCTTGTCAGCCTTCAGGATGGCATCTTTCAGGGTGAAAGAGGGACACGAGGGACATGGCCCCTTGCCTCTAGCCGTGCAGTCCTTTGCATTTGGAGCTGATAGGCCCCGTGGTGTTCTCACTGCTCAGCCAACAGGAAATGGCAGTGGCCCAAATAGATCTGAGGTAAGCATTCCTTCTCTTGCTGCTAGCAGTATCTGTCTATCTTCAACCTGTTTGTCTGTCTATCCATCCATCCATCCTCCATCATTCATCCATCCATCTATTTAGCCATCCATCTGTCCACCATCCATCTGTCCACCTGTCCATCTATTCATCTGTTTGTCCATATGTTTCTCTGCTAGTAGAGAGAAGAGCCAAGAGGTAGCAAGGAAAGGAAGACCTTTATATGATCAAACCTTGCTTGGAGGTCAAGGAATTTGAGTGTGATAGTTTGAATACATTTGGCCCCCATAAGCTCATAGGGAACGGTATTATTAGGAGGCGTGGCTTTGTTGGAAGAAATGTGTCGTTGTGGACTTTGCCATGATCGAGGTGTCTCTTGCTTGTTTAAAGGAATATGAACTACGGGACTATGGATTAGAAAAGCAGTTGAATGCTTTAAATGCGTCTTCATGGGCCGGGCTAGGAGCATGGAAGACAGTGGTGCTGAGTGCACTGTGATGAACCGTGGGGCCTGGCTCAAGAGGTGTCAGAGAAGAGTTTTAGTATGTTGTCTAGAGATCATTCTTGTCATGTTTTGGTGAACAATGTGGCTGCTTTTTGCTCTTGTCTGAAGAGTCTGCTAGAGCCTGAAGTGAAGAGATTTGGATTAATTCTGTTGGTAGAGGAAATCTCAAAATAGCCTAGTAGAGACTCTGTCGTGTGGTTACTAGTGTTCACGCTTATAAAGATTTATAATGGAAAGGAGCAAGCTGAGCAGGGACAAATAAAAATATGCAAATTGAGGAGAATGGAGCTGAGTCCTGTGTTTAAGCAGATGAGTGAATTAAGAAATTAAATAAAGGGAGTGGTGACCCAGCTAAGTTTCCAACTTGTGAAACGGAATTGAAGAAAAGCTTAGAGCTGGGCATGGTGGAGCACATGTTTAATCCCAGCACTCAGAAGTCAGAAGCTGGTGGATCTCTTGAGTTTGAGACCAGTCTGGTCTACAGAGAAAGTTCCAGAACAGCCAAACTTAGGCAGTTAAGGAAACCATGGAAAACAGAAGCTGGTTAGGATGTACTTGAACAAGGGGGCCGAGTTCCAGCCCCAGCAAGCAGAGCTTGGCAGCTTCAGCCTTGTGGTTCTGGCTTCAGAGTCAAGGATAGAGGAAAGGGGTTACAGATTTGCTTCTTTGACTAAGGAAGCTGCGGAGGCAAGACGTGTAGCGGGGGTGACCCAGGATGGAGGCCTACGGAGGCTGTGTGTGGAGCTGTGACGGTGAAGCCTGGGTTGCCTCCGAGACCCCAGGATGCCATGGGATGCCTCTCGAGGAGAGCTGCTAACAGGAGTGGAACCAGCCTGAGAGAGAGAGAGAGAGAGAGAGAGAGAGAGAGAGAGAGAGAGAGAGAGAGAGAGAGAGAGAGAGAGAGAGAGAGAGATTTCTCTAGTGTTCACACTGGAACGAAGTGATACCTCCACCTCCAAGACCATCTTTGGAGGTTCTGAAATGAACTTAAAGTTTAAGTCAAGGTCAGAGTCTGCACAGCTCTGCAGTCTCCGGCAAGGTGTGTGGTTCCACCACTATTAACCCACCACTGCCCGTCCCCCACCTCTCTGACAAGCTGTGAATCTCTTTCCAGAGGAAAGTTCCCCCTCTGGCCAGCCCAGGCTTTATGCTTTCTTTTCTCACGACATGAAATTCCTGGAGGACTTCCAATGTCTTGGAGTCCAAGGTAAGGAACATGATAGTCTCTGTTTCCATCCTTGCTGTTCTGGTCGCTTCTGGTGCAGTGACACCAGCTGCCTGGAGGTGGCACTTTCCATGATAAGGTGAAAGGTACTGTGCCAAGCACTTTCCTAAGTCGTGTGCCTCATTTGTTCCACTGCTGTGCAGAGATACCGTGGCCAAGGAAATTCTTATACAAGAGAGCATTTAATTGAGGATGCTTCGTTTCATTGTTGCCACGGCAGGAAAGATGGCGGCACTCGGGCAAACATAGTGCTGAAGAGGAAGCTGGGGGTGCTACGTCTGGATCCAAAGGCGTCAGGGAGAGAGAGACGCCAGGCCTGGCTTGAGCATTTGAAACCCCAAAGCCCACCCCAGTGACACATTTCTTCCAGCAAGGCCACACCTCCTAATCCCTCTCAAGTATCTCCACTCCCTAGTGACCAAGCTTTCAAATATATGACGGTGTTCTTACAACAACCACAGAGACCAGAGAAGCCAGGTGGTTCCTCAAAAGCTACAAAGGCATCAGAGGAGGAAGCCCAGCTGGAAGCCATTACCTTCGTTAGGACTGTCCCAAATCTAAGTCTAAAGCTCTTTAAGGTTCACTGTCTTAGTTAGGGTTTCTATTCCTATAAAGACACTATGACCACAAAAACTCTTACAAAAGGAAAAACATTTAATTGGGTGGCTTACGTTTTCAGGAGTTTTGTCCATTATCTTCATGGTACAACACGATGGCATGCAGGAAGGCATGGTATTAGAAAAGGAGCTGAGAGTCTTGCACCTTTGATACACAGATAACAGGAAGTGAACTGAGACACTGGGCATGGCTTGAGCATATATGAGACCTCAAAGCCTGCCTTACAGTGACACACTTCTTCCAACAAGGCCACACCTCCAAGTAGTGTCACTCCCTATGAACTTATGGGAGCCAATTACATTCAAACTACCGCATTGCTCTCCCTGGCCCCATAAGCTTGTAACAATATCATAATGCAAAATGCATTTAGTCCAATTTCAAAAGTTCCCATAGTCCATCACTGTCTCAACAGTTTAGAAGTTCAAAGTCTGTGGCCGGGCGTTGGTGCCACACACCTTTAGTCCCAGCACTCAGGAGGCAGAGGCAGGCGGATCTCTGTGAGTTCAAGACCAGTCTGGTCTACAGAGCTAGTTCCAGGACAGGCTCCAAAGCTATACAGAGAAACCCTGTCTCAAAAACAGAAACAAAAAAAAACCCAAAAACAAAACAAACAAACAAACAAACAAAAAAAAACCAGAAAAAGAGTTCAAAGTCTCTTCTGAGAGTCATGAAGTATCTTAACTGTAACACCTGTAAAATAAAAATAAAACAAAAACAAATAAACAGATTTCATACTTCCAACATACAATGGTACAGGGTATACATTACCATTCCAAAACATAGGGAAGGAAGCTTAGTAAAGAAATACTGGACCAAAGCAAGGCTAAAAACCAGGGGGCAAACTCTAATCTCTGCAGCTCCATGTCCGATGTCAAAAGACTCGAGATCTCCAACTCCTGTCAGCTTTGTTGACTGCAGCACACCTCTCTCTCTCTCTCTCTCTCTCTCTCTCTCTCTCTCTCTCTCTGTCTCTCTCTGTCTCTCTCTCTGTCTCTGTCTCTGTCTCTCTCTCTCTGTCTCTCTCTCTCTCTCTCTCTTCTGTTTCATTATGAATTTGGCCATTTTAATTGTCTTCTTGAGAACTGGTGCCATTAGAAGCCATATGCCTGAGATGCCAGAGCTACAGGTGTAAGGAAGGAGCCTGAGTCTCTAAGTTGGAGGCGGAATGCCAGTTTGAGCTCATCTCTCAAGGTCAGGATTCATTTACTCCCATCACCTTTCTCCTTGGACAAGTGAATGACCCGGAGTGCAAGCCTACTGACAGCCACTCTCCATCGCCTCCTGGGCCGCACTTTTCTCTCACAACTTTTCCTGCACCAGCATCCATCTCTCTCTCCTGCTTCCCGGGTGTGGATGTAGCATGACAGCTGCCAGCCTTGTCTTCCCCTTCACAGCCGACTGTGTCCCCAACATCTGTGACCTTAGGCTCAGTAACAAAAAGGCTCTGTGAAGGGAATCCATTGCACCAGATTCTCTAAGAAGAGGGCCCCAGGGGTGGGCAGAGGCAAAGGCTCACTGATGGGAAGAGGACGCAGGGCCCAGGAGCGGTGGCAGGTGCATAGACTCAGAAAGAGGAGAGTCTGGATGTTCCTCTGTGTCCCTGTATGCGCAGAGGAGCATTGTCCCTCGTTGGCAACGATCTGAACTGTTTCCCATCAGCATGAGTCTGCTCATGGCCATAAAATATGGGATGATACTAGATTTGCTCATTAAGTAAATGGGATAACAAAATAATTGGAAAATGGACCCCTGTCCGGAAGGAGTGGAAATATTCCCTGGGCTATTGTCTGTGTCCTGCTCTCTGAGTAATCTGCCAGAGACAGGCAGACAACGCCAGGTTCAGGAGTGATGAGAAACCGTGTGTTGAAAAGAGCCGGAAATTACCCACAGCTGTAACAAGAGCCTTCGTCTCCAGAGAATGAGCTAAAAGGTCCTGAGTGTTTCCCAGGGCGGGGGTGGGGAGGTGGAAGCAGAGAGAAGGAGGATGGTCACAGTGAGGCAGAATGCCATATCTGAGTCCCAGTGCTTTGCCTAATGGGAAGGAATGGCCAGGGGGCATCAGACCATGCTGGGTGACTGGGTACCCTCAGGCTGCAGAGGCTAGAGGAAGTGGCCTTGTGCTGAGGAAGGCTGATGGTCAGTTCATCTGCTGAAGTTGACATCCTCCAATTGAAGTCTCAGCACACCCACCAAACCGCAGCTCTTCTTGCGGCCAAGCCAAAGAAAGTTGGGTGATAATCTGGGAGGCAGATCTTGTGCGGGAGACCGGTCATGGCCAGGGTAGGTGGTGTGAGGGCTGTCTTCATTACCTTGGCACAACCTAGAATCCCCTGAAAGAGAGGGAGAGCGTCTCAGAGAGGAACTGTTTATATTGGGTAGGTCTCTGGGCATGTCCCTGAGGAACCGTCTTAATTACATTAACCGGTGTGGGAAGACCCAGCCCAATGAGGGCAACACCATTCCCTAGTTAGGGGAATGTATAAGGATGGAGACATTGAGCTGAGCGCAATGCAAGCGAGCTTGTGAGCATGCATGCATGCTTCTCTGTGTGCTTTTGACTGCAGATGTGATGTGACCCGCTGTTTCAAGCTCCTGCTTCACAATGCCAACCTGGATTGGCAGCATTCAGAGGGCATGCCTGTTACGTGAGCTTTTAGGCTCAAAGCCCCTACCCTGGTAGCCCCAGTAAGCAAGGCTCAGTCACCTGTCCCCAGTGTGACAATTAAATAGACGAGTGTTGTGATAATGCGGCTCGAGGGAGACCTTGGCAGATTCCACCGTGGGCGAGGGACAAACAGGCCATAAGGCAGGACTTATATTGGGGGAATGGAAGGGAGTAGGGGAAGGAGAGAGAGAGAGAGAGAGAGAGAGAGAGAGAGAGAGAGAGAGAGAGGAGGGAGGGAGGGAGAGGAAGGGAGGGAGGGAGGGAGGGAGGGAGGGAGGGAGAGAGAGAGAGAGAGAGAGAGAGAAAGAGAGACCTGCCAGCCTCATCAGAGGAACAGTGGAGAGAGAGAGAATAGGCAGAGCTTGTCTCCTTTTTTTTTTTTTTTTTTTTTTTGGTTTTTCGAGACAGGGTTTCTCTGTGTAGCTTTGAAGCCTGTTCTGGAACTAGCTCTGTAGACCAGGCTGGACTCGAACTCACAGAGATCCGCCTGCCTCTGCCTCCCGAGTGCTGGGATTAAAGGTGTGCACCACCAACACCCCGCCCAGGGCTTGTCTCTTAAAGAGACCTTTTGCGTCTTTGTACAGAGCCAGGGTACTACCTGCCTTGCTTGCAGGGGTGATGCACTCTGCCAGGTCCCCAAGGGGTGGGGCCAGGTTTGTCTGGATGGCAACAGCAAGTGCCAGTGAAAAGAAGTCAAAGGCGATTGTCCTGTTGCTAAGTCCCCTTCCCCATGCCTGCCTCCTCCCACAGTCCCAACCACAGACCAAGGCTGCCTCCTCCCACAGTCCCAACCACAGACCAAGGTAGGAGTTTGTTAGGCTTGCTCACAGAGCCGCTGCTAAGGGGTTGTGTGATGGGAGATGTCATTCTGTCAATGTTTCTCTTATTGGTTAATAAATAAAGTACTGTTGGCCAATAGGAAAGGAAGATAGGCGGGACTAGGAGACGAGGAGGATTCCGGAAGTAGTAGGGAGGAGATCCAAGATGGAGGATGGAGAGAGAAGAATGCCAGCCCCTCCAGTAAGATAAGACCATGTGGAAGTACTTACATTAATAGAAATGGGTTAATATTTAATACAGAGCTAGCTGATAAGAAACTAGTAACTGGCCAACAGCATTATATCAAATAAAGCATCTCTGTGTATTATTTGGGGCTGGAGCAGAGGTGGGACCAGACCGGCAGGGAAACAACTCATAACAGTTGTGGGCAAGAGCATGGGTGACCTTAAAGCAGCCACACTGGAAGGTCTGTGCCCAACGTACATGATGACTCTCCCATGGCTATGTAGATAGAGCCCTGTCCCTTAGTCTTTCCGCAGCTGTATCCTCTAGCCCTTCCCTGAGACCCTGAGGCTACATATATTTGGTTGGAAGAGATGTCTGAATACTCAGGATATCCCTACCTCATCCTTCTGTAGGGGAACATCAGAAGTCAAGAAACCCAGCTCTGATGGTTATGGTGGTTTGAGTGAAAATGGCCCCATAGGCCTATTAGGAAGTGTGGCCTTGTTAGAGGAAGTGTGTCACTGGAGGCAGACTTTGAGGTTTCAGAAGTTCAAGCCATGCCCAGTGTCTCTCTCTTCCTGATGCTTGCGGATCCAGAGGTAGAACTGTCAGCTTCCTCTTCAGCATCTTGTCTGCCTGCATGCCGCCATGCTTCCTGCCACGACTGTCATGGACTAAGCCTCTGAACTGTAAGCCAGCCCCAAATGAGTTACCATGGTCATGGTGTCTCTTCACACACTAGAAACCTGAACGTAGACAATGATTTTCTATGAATAGACCCAGACAGAGTTTCCAAAGACGACAGCGTGACAGGGAAGACAGTCCTGTACAACAACTCAATGTGGTCACATTGGGAAGAGGAACAAATAAAGAGTTCTAGTGACCAAGTTCATCTTTGGGGAGCCAGCATGAGATTGAGGTTTAAATAGAGGGCAAGAGGTATGCAAAGCTGTCAATCCTGGTCAAGGTGTGGTCTGCCCATCATCGACCCGTTACTATCTGGGTCCCAGGGCCTCCAGATGGTCTGATACACTATCACAACTGTGTGAACCCTTCCTGGGGGACAAGTTCACCCTCTAGTGGGCACCATGGCTTTGGCCTTTTCCTTTCCTGAGCACGAGAATCCTGGGGGAAATTCTAATCCTTCGGGGTTTATTGTCTCAAGAGTCTGATAGCGCAGGTGTATCTTTAAAATCCGTCCTTTCCTGCCAGGAAGACTACACAGCAGGAGCTCCAAACCCACATCCTGCCTGGCCCTGTGAGATGATGCTCACAGTGACAGAAAAGTAACCAAGGTAACCCCCAGGCCATGGCAGTCCCCACGGGGTGGGCTGGGGCAGTGCAGCCTCCTCTGCCCTGCTCTGCCTCTTCTGTTTACTTCTTAAGATTTATTTTAATCTCAATTTATGTGTATATCCCCGTTTTCTAAATTGATGAGGTCCAGTTGGGCACATAGATGACTCATTCAAGGTCACACACACACAGCTGTACATGTGGCTCTGGGGCGTGTGAGCACTCCACTCAGGCAGTCGGTACCCAGAGTCATTCTGGACCAACAGAACTTGGGAAGTGGGCACATCCTTGCTTAAAAAAAACAAAAAAAAAGCTCTTTCCCCCTTAGACAAGGCCTCATATATCCCAGCTGGCCTCAAACCTACTATGCAATCCTACCTAGACTTCCCAAGTGCTGGGATTGCAGGAGTGTGACCCACCATGCTCAGTTTTATGTGGTATGGGATCAAACCCAGAGTTACAGGCATGGTACACAGGCATTCTACTGACTGGGCCATACCCCCAGCTCCTCTTTGCTTCTTTTTGTTTTAACCTGAAATAGTTAGCTTATATTTTGTGGGGGTAAATATTGATCCACATCACTGGCAAGGGAAATCTCTTGACTAATTTTTATTTAAATTTTATTGTCTTTAAATGTAATTACATTTTATTACATTTTGTTAACATTTGTCTGCCATCTATCTTCTACCTATCTATTTATCATCTATATATCTATGTGTCCGTCTGTCTATCTATCTATCATCTATCTGTGTCTGTGTATCTTTGTATGTGTAAAGGCACATGCATACCGTGCCTTGCATGTAGAGGTAAGAAGACAACTTGCAAAGTTCTCTCCATCCACCCTGTGGGTCCCAGGAATTGAACTCAGATTGTCAAGCTTCGTGGCAAGTGCTTTTACCCACTGAGCCATCTTGCCAGCCCTCACTTACTTCTTGGTGTCCCGTTCAGAAGCAGACTCTTTTCTGCTGGGGATGTAGTTTAGTGGACAGCACTTGCCCAACAAGCATGAGTCTTCAGTTCAGTCCCTTGTATGGGGTTGGAGGAGCAGACGCGTGGACATCTTTTGTCCCCCCCCACAGTGAACGTTGCCCTCTCATTCTTCATCTGCCCTTGTGTTCCTTGGAGAGTAGCAGCTGTCTCCATCTCCCACGTGTGAACCTGCCATCTTCCTGGCATCATTAAAGCAAAATGGATGGTTCAGCCTCTGCGGCTACTTGATGCAGCAGAGAGCTTTGCCCTTGAAAGACAATAGTTTCAGGATGATGGAATGGTACAGGCTGAAGTCTTCTTTTGGAGCCATAAAGAAAGGGGGCGGGAATCATAAGAACCAACACAGAATTTGAAGAGAAATCAGGGCGACCTCTTAGCTCATGCGTATCCAGAATCCCCAAAGCAGGAGGATGACGGAACTTGGGGTCAAGCTGAGTGATGTAACCACTTCTGTTTTGTAGGCATATATGTAGAAAGGAAATATACTTTCTTACCAAACAGATGTGGCTATTTGTAACATGTACACTAAGTTCCGAGTCTTCAGTTACAGCAAAGCGTTCTACCAACCCCTAAACTCGATGACATTGAAGCAGTGCTCTCTTGAGATTCTTCCCGGGAGACAAACAATACTTGTCTTCCCTTCATAGGTTCTCAGGGACAAAGCAAGTTATGTTTCTACCCAAGGGTCCATCCCAGGAACCAGTGAGTTTATTAGGTGAATTTACAGAGGCGTTGCTTACAGGAGCGTGGACGACCTTCCAGCAGCGCACTGCTTCAGCCAGCGTGGATGATGGCTTCTCTTGGACTGCCTCTTCCCGAACCGCTTGCTGCCTGGGTGCTGTAGAGCCATCCTGAGGCACAGGCTTAACATACAAATGACTGGGCAAAGAAGTCACAGCACAAGAAGTCTCCTTGTGATCCCTTCTGTGTGAGACGGTACACGGTCCATGACGATGGGCACTTGCGAGCAGGCATGGCTGGTCTGCCGGAGATGGCAGCGCGTCTGCTTGGAGAACTGTTCTGTAAGAACCAGCCATAAGCGCACTGGAAACTGGAAGTCCCCAACAGGTTTTACACATCCTCATATGCATCCACTGTTACGAGCAGGTTTTTCCCCCACTACCAGTCTGGTCCTGCCGCCACACCAGCCCCCAATAACATGCAGAGACTCTGTATTTGATACAGTGCTGTTGGCTAGTTACTATCATTGTTTATGGGCTAGCTCTGTCTTAATGATTAAACCCATTTCTACTATTCTAAGTATTTCCACGTGGCTCATCTTATCAGCCAGAGGCTGGCATGCTAACTCTCCGGGCTCTCCATGTTGACTCCTCCTTCCTACTTCCTCTTTCCTCCTTGTCTCCTAGCCCCGCCTATCTTGCTTTCCCATTGACAGTGTTTATTCATTAACCAGTATGAGAAACATATTTGCAGAATAACATCTCCCATCACATCCACTTCAACCTTAGCTAGAAACATAAATGGATAAATAGGAAAAACACAATTTAAAACTGAAGAGAAATGTAAACATACGATGGCAAAACCTGTAGGCGTTACCTAGAGGAATATTTATAGACTGAAACACATTTATTAAAAGAAAAAAAGATTAAACGTTGACATAACTACGTAGATGCAGGATGTCACCAACAGCAGACCACTAACCAGCTGTAGCTATGAAATTTGTTAAAAGTGGGTGAAATTATCAACTCAGTTCTTTGGTTGCGCTGAACACACATGTGGTTGATGGTGGGCATAGATGTGTCCATTAGGGCTGGAAGTCCCATTGGAACATATTCTCACTTATAGCAGAAGAAGCGATAAGAATCACACTGCTTCAGAGAGATGCGTGTGTTGGGACATGTGCTATAGTGCATATCAATAACTAAAAGCTTAGGCCCTCAGCAGACCCCCGAACAGAAGTTTTCAACAAACAGTGCCATGAGGACAGGGAAGGCAGCCGGGAACAATGGCTGAGCAGTAGAGGTGCTGCTGTCAAGACCTGTGTTCCATCCCCCTGACCCACGCAGTGGAATGAGAGAGCTGAGGCCTGCAAACTGTCCTCCCACTGTCACACATGAGCGCCTCCTTGGTGCAGGTGTCCCATGACCCCCCGTAAATAAATAAATAAAAAGTAATTTTGCAGAAAGGAAGGTACAATAGACTTGCAAAACAAGACACAATAATGCAGAAGAACTTTCCATAGTATTATAGAAAGTGAGGGCACCAGCACCTGTGTCTGGCAGTTTACAACCACCTGGAATTTCCCCAACTCCAGAGAACACAGCCCCCTCTGCTGGACTCTACAGGCACTGCACACAATAACTTACACATACACACAAAAATTGAAAAGGAGTGCGAGTGACTTCTTACTAATAGCATTGGGGACCTAGATAAAATGCTTTTGATAAGAATAGAAAAGAACCCGGTAGACATCCCCAAGGGGGAAAAGCAAAAATACCACAGTGACAGTGGAGAGAAACGTGGGGACAGTCACATCTACCAGGCAGAAGACACTAGGCTGATACTACTTAGGGATGGATTCTGTCCCGTGTTCAAGGAAGAGCTAGGGGTACTCTTAAACAGCAGCAGAGCTCACAAAGGGTGCAGAGCTGCTCAACTCGGGTCCCCTATTAGCATACAAACTGCCCTCTGGTGTCTGCTCCGTCAGGAGTGTACTGAACTTACATGTGCGATGCCGTCCCTTGAAAACACTGTACACTTGTATGGGAATAAGAATAAGGAAGCCTTTTGGTATGTCGACGGAGATGGTTTTGACCCTATGAGTGCTCAGCAACCATCTCTAAGACGGGGTTCCTGGACACAGTGGAAAACAGTGCAAGCAGGCCAGTATCAGTCAACATGGATTTGTGTTTTTAACAATATTCCGAACCTGGCGCTCTCATCTGGCTTCTATCAAGACCATGGCATGAACTATCACGTTCATGTAATTTATCTTGGGAAATGACTCCAGACGTGATGTGTTGGGATACTGGAGAAAAGTTTTGGGGAAGCTGAGGAGTCAGTTATTACTTTGGGGACTCTCAGGGAGGTCAAGTGGCATTTTGCTGGTCTCTGCACAGACCTGGAGGCGTGGAATGTTTATTCACTGTCCCGTCTTCGATTGGGCATCGACTCTAGGCGGGAGGTTCACTTCCCTGGAACTTACGTATTTGCCAGTGTAGCAGAGGGCTGGGGTGAAATGGGTACACCTGGTGTTGCTAGGTGGAAGCCAGCAGTCACACCTGGAAAGAGTTGGTTGCCACAGTAACCTCTTTGCACAAATAAGCCAAGAGAATGGGAGGCAGGACTGAAAAGATGTCTGACATTTATGCGGGAAAGTTCCAGAATAATACATGTAGCAAGACAGCCTCTCTGTAGATAACAAAATTACCGAATAGCATATATTTTCTCTATATATGTGCAGTCACGGATTGCGTAATGGCATGTGGCGAATAAGGAATGCCTATAGGTAGTGGTCCCATGATATTTTATCACTTAGTGACATCGTAGCTGTCTTAGTTTGGGTAAGCACATGCCGATGCTCACACAAAGATGAAATAATCCAACAAGGGCTGGGGGTGTGGCTGAGTTTGTAGACTCCTCAGATAGCATCATTGTGTGATACTATTCCTATGGAAATGTGAAAAGTCTTTCCACCCCCGATAGGAACCCAAAGACAGACCAAGGTACCAATACCACCAAAGTCAAAGTTGGTGAATGCAAAGGGGAGTTGGAACAGGCCAGTCAACCCCTTCTAGGCAACAGCGTATGTCTGAGCTAGGGAGGAAGACGTTCATGCAAGGGTGAACTGTGATTCAGGCAGGGCTGTGATCCCATACTACCAGGGCTAAGTGGTGAAAGCTCCCGAGAAGCCACTGCCCAGTCTGTCACTCAGACCCTGGGAAAAGGGACCTGGGAATGAAGAGCTGAGAGTGATGAGAACAGAGTTGGAGCCATTTCTTGACTGTGCCCATAACATTCTGCCGTTCTGTAAGCCAGCCCTTCTTCCTTGCATTCACTTTTATATAGCCAGTCTGTGGCCATGGCCGTGGCCGTGGCCATGGCCGTGGCCGTGGCTGTGGGAGTAGAGCGTCGTGTTAGGGTTTAAATGTGAAATGTCCCCCATAGACTCATGTGTTTGGACACTCGGGTTCCCAGCTGGTGGCGCTGCGAAAAGAGGCTGTGGAAACTTTAGGAGGTAGAAACTTGCTGGAGTGCATTTTGAGGTTTTGCAGCCCTGCCCCAGGATAGACAGAGGTTTCTGTCCTGCCTGGTCCCATAGCCATTTAGTCCTAAATAAACTGTTATAGCTAAGGCTTCTCATCGGTAGCTCTCTCCTAATCACTAACCCATTCCTATTCATCTGTGTATCTCCCCGTGGTCTTGGCTTACTGGTGATGTCCAGGTCTCTTGCTTCCTCGGCAGCTACATGGCATCTTCTTGACTCTGCCTACTACCTTTCCCTGTCCCTGTTTGGATTTCCTGCCTGGCTAAATCCTGCCTATCCATCGGCGGAAGCAGCTTTATTCATCAGCCAATACTAAACACATACTCACAGCGCACAGAATGACACTGCCCATCACTCAAGGTGACAAACCAGCCTCCTGCTCCAGCCTCTATGCCTTCCCTGCTGTGAGCCATATCTACCCCCATTGAAACCGTCAGCTGGAGTAAACCTTCTTCTCTTGAATTGCTTTGCTCAGGAGTTTTGTCATAGCAGTGTGTAAAGTAACGGAGGCAGCTAGCCTAGCACAGGCCAGGCCCTGTACTTCATAAACTAGACCATGTCTAGGAATAGGGAGGTGGAGATGGGGGCTGGCACTACAAGCTCATCATTGGCTACAAAGAGTCAAAGGCCTTCTTGAAATAGGGGTCTTTGGTTCATACTTACAGATATTTGAGAGGCTAAGACAAGGCTCGAACACAAGGGGTTTGAGAACAGCCCTAGGAATATAGGAAAATAAATAAATACGTACATATAGAGCCAGTGTAGGTGTATCTAGATGTTTCTTAATTTTTCTATTTTAACTAATTGTCTTACCTGGCCCCATGCATATATATATTTAAATCATATAAAACATATATAAAACACACCACACACATGCATGCTGCCACAGAGTCTGTGGGTTAGTTACAAGTGCATCAGTCCTGTTGCAATCGGAAGACACTTTTTCCTTGGATTCCTCCATCCCGGCTGGCTCTCACTATCTTTTTGCTTTCTCTTCCGCCTCGCTCCCTGAGCCCTGAGGGGAGGGGGTAACCCAGGTTTAGTCAGGTATCCATGCAGCTCTGTGAAGTCACGCGGGCAGGGAGAAGCTGCTTGGTGAAGCAGATCTGGAGGAGGTGTGTGAGTGTGCTCTGGAACTGGTGTGAGCTTCGGCATTTGGGGAGGACCTTAGCCAGGGCTTCTGTTGCTGAGCTAAAAACACCATGGCCAAAAGCAACTTTCTTCATATAAGACTCAAGACATGCAGCATTGTGGCGGGAGTCAGGGCTGCATCGTGGCAGGAAGTCAGGGCTGCATCGTGGCAGGAAGTCAGGGCTGCATCGTGGCGGGAAGTCAGGGCTGCATCGTGGTGGGAGTCAGGGCTGTATCGTGGCGGGAGTCAGGGCTGCATCGTGGCGGGAAGTCAGGGCTGCATCGTGGCAGGAAGTCAGGGCTGCATCGTGGCGGGAAGTCAGGGCTGCACCGTGGTGGGAAGTCAGGGCTGTATCGTGGTGGGAGTCAGGGCTGCATCGTGGCAGGAAGTCAGGGCTGTATCGTGGTGGGAGTCAGGGCTGCATCGTGGTGGGAGTCAGGGCTGCATCGTGGTGGGAGTCAGGGCTGCATCGTGGTGGGAGTCAGGGCTGCATCGTGGCAGGAAGTCAGGGCTGCATCGTGGGCGGGAGTCAGGGCTGCATCGTGGCGGGAGTCAGGGCTGCATCGTGGCGGGAGTCAGGGCTGCATCGTGGCGGGAAGTCAGGGTAGGAACTCAGGACAGGAACCTGGAGGCAGGAGCGGATGCAGAAGCCTTGGAAGAACACTGCTTCCCAGTTTGTTTGGTCTACTTCATTACATAACCCAGGGCCCAGGTGAGGCGGTGAGCTGGGTCCTCCCTCCCCCCATTAATTAGCAATCAGGAAAACATGCCGAAGACTAGTGTTGTCTTGTGTATGTGATGGAGACATTTTCCAGTTGAGGCCCCTCTTCCAAAATAACTCTTGTGTCAAGTTCACACACACACACACACACACACACACACACACACACACACACACACACCTAACCAGGCACAGGGAGAAAGATAGTATATTATGCCTTCAGCACAAAACAGCCCCCTCACCATGTTCGTGTATGCGCTCACGGATGTGCGCACATAGATTCGTGTCTGTGGAGGGCAGAGGCCAACCTCAGGGTCATTCTTTATGATCCATGCGTCTTCCTTTTTGAGACAGCCTCTTTCACCGGAACCTCGGGCTCATTGTTGTTAAGCTAGGCTGACTGCCCAGTGAGGCCCAGGAATCCTCCTGTCTCCACCTCCCCAGCACTGGGACAGTAAGCTCACACCAGGCTCGGCTCTTACATGGCTGCTGGGGAAAGAACTCAGGTAGGTCTTCCTGCCCATGGAGCAGGCATTTTACCAACTGGCATCTCCCCGCCCCACACACAGATGGGTTTTAACACTGAAAGAGAACCCTGATATCCACGACTTTCTGAAGCCCCATGAGACTTTCCGTGTGACACTGAAGCTACGGGTAGCCTTCTGCATGGCTTTAATACCCAAAGTCTCCTTGGAACTCCAGGAGAGAGATTGTACTGTGTTTTGTCCAAAGCGTCACCTTGGAGTGCACTCTGTAAATAAATGGCAGTGGCCTTGTGCTGCTGGCTGAGTCATCCCTGCATCCCCTTGGAGTAACACTGGCTCAGCCTTGGCATTTCCAATACATCTGCAAGCACCTGGATCTCTCGGTGCATCCTGTGGCCCAGAGCATCTGCTGGGTGAAAGGCCTTTATTCTAAGCTGTTGCTATTGTCCTTTGCAAGATGAGGGATCAAACCCTGGCCTTCGCTTACACCGGGCAGGCACTGTGCCACTTAGCTACACCCCCAGGTCACAAATTGCTTTTAATTCTCTTTTTATTACAACAGGGCTTCATTCTGATTGCTTTTTGAAACATGTCTTTGTAGGTGGATTGTGCTGCCTGTGAATCTTGGTTTGGGATGAAGGAGAGCCATGCTAAGAATAGCGGTTTTCTGGCAGAGAGGGGTTGTAAGAATATTGTTGTCAGGAAGGGCAGCGCTGCTTGTTCAGGCTGCTTGCTCTGAGAAGTTCAAAGTGGTCTCTTTTCTTTGACAGAGGTTGTTTTGATTATGAATTTTTGATGTGCTTTTGTGAGATAAGTGGGGTGGGGTGGGGGACCTTAGGTAGCTATGGGGGCCTTTCTCTTTCCCTTCTTTCTCTATTCAGCTGTTTTTATTTTTCCCCCCAAATATTGGAGGTTGAACTCAGGTTCTTACACATGCTGAACCCACTCACTACCCCTGAGCTACATCCACAGTATGTTTTAATTAAAAAAAAAAATATATTTGGAGACAATCTTGCAAACTTACCCAGGCTGGCCCCAGAACTCACTGTGTCACTAAAAGCTGGCCTTCAACGTGTGATCCCTCTGCCTCAGACTCTCAGACAGCCCTGCTTCCTTTTCTGCTTGAGCAAGATCCTGGCATATAGCCCAGGCTAGCCTTCGAACTGGAGATTCTCCTGCCTCCGCCTCCTCAGTGCTAAGTTACGGGCATTGGCCACTGTGTCTAGATTTAGGGGCTTGGAAGATATGGCATCTCTGCCCCTGATCACACACTTGATTCCAGGCCATGAGGCTAAGAAGCGAAGGACAGGGTCTGCAAGTTGAGGTGGCAAAGCTGTAGGAGGCAGAGGCCACATCACCTGGCACGTTGTGCGCTGTTAAACAGCCAGCCCCGTGGGACCGCTCCTCATTTGTTCTTAATCTACCTGTAAACCAGAAGTTATGAGAGACTCTGGGAGGGTACAAGAGCTGGATGGCACCGCCATTTGGTTTTGTTTTTGTGAAAATTTGCCTCCCCAGACAAAACAAAACCAACAAAACCCAAATCCCCTCTAACGGAAAAAAGTAATAACACAACTGATTAAAGCAAAACATAATGAAAAGTTGCTTCTCTTCCAGCAGATGCCACTCTGGCCTCTAGAGGCAACGGATGGTAACAATCTCTTGCACATTTTTCTGGAAATAGTCTACGCATATCGAAGCATGTACACCCATTATACTCATAAAAGTGCATCTATTGGGGCTATGTCACACTTAATCCATCTCCCTTCAAAAACCGTGTGCACACACCTTTAATCCCAGCACTCAGGAGGCAGAAGCAGGTGGATCTTTGTGAGTTGGAGGCCAGCCTTGTCTACACAGGGTGTTCCATGCCAGCCAGAAGTACACTGTGACATCTTGTCTTTAAAAAAAATAATAATAATAAAATAAAAAAGAGTGAGCAGGGCTGGGAAGGTGGCTCAGTGAGTTCACGCTATGCAGGCACGACGACCTGAGTTTTGACCCTGCACAGCCACTAATAGCCAGGTGTGTTCATGTTTAACTATAACCCCAGTTGGGGCCGAAACGGGCTTGATTCCTGCCAGCCTACATGAGCTCCTTGTCTCAAGGGAAGAAGACAGACAGTGATAGAGGGTGGCACCACCGTCGTCCTCAGGCCCTGCACACTCTCCCCACCCCCCACTCCCCACCCCATATACACAAAAATTATCTGCAGAAAATTCTCTGAACAAGTCTGACCCACAGACTCGGTGCAGCCGGCTTCAACCACGCCCAGGACACTCCCGTTAGCTGACAGTAGGCAAATCAGCTAACACTAGTCTGGGTTTTCTTTTTCTCTTTCTAAGTTTTGTCTTTTAGAGACAAAGTCTCCTGTTTCTCAGGATGGCCTTAAACTTGCTATGCTGCCAAGAATAACCCTGAACTTCTGATCCTCCCCTGAGTGCTGGGATTCCAGGTGTGCACCACTGGAGCAGACTTTCTTTTGGGCCATTAACCAGCTCCCAAATCATGACACAGAGACTTATTATTAGTTACAAATGCTAACTTAAGTCAACCGGTTTCTCTTCGTCTATGTTTGCCCTGGGGATTTTTACCTTTCTTTCTTTCTGTTTGTCTTACTCCCTTGCTTCCTCCATGTCTGGCTGCCTTGCTGGCCGGCCCTGGGCATCTCTCTTTCTCCCTAGATTCTCCCTCTTACCTATTCTCTCTGCCCACTAGCCCCGCCTATCCCTCTACTGCCTAGCTATTGGGCATTCAGCTTTTTATTAGGCCAATCACATGCCTTAGGCAGGCAAAGCAACACATCTTTACATAGTAACACAAATGTAGCATAAATAATGTAACACATCCTTACATAATTAAAGTAATATTCCACAATACACCACTGAGCCTGGTTCTGCTGTGCTGGGGTTGGAACCCAAGGCTCTGTGCATGCTGGGAGAATGCTCTACCAACTGAGCTGCATGGCAATTAACAAAGCCTTTTTTTATGGCTAGTGCTGAAAAGCTCACTCCTGGGATTTACTGAACCTTGGTAATCCGAGGTATCAAATCTTGGTACAACCGTTGTAGAAATAAAATTTGGCTGAGTATGGTGGTGCATGCCTTTAATCCCAGCGCTCAGCAGGCAAAGGGAGGTGGATCTCCACAAATCCAAATCTGAACCCAGGTCCTCATGCTTGCATACCAAACACTGCTCCCCACTAAACCACCTCTCCTGCACCTCTCTCTCTGTCTCTTCCAGAGATCTAGGGTTCAGTTCTTCGCACCCAGATGGCAGCACACATCTGTCTGTCACCAGGGGACTCCACAGACACAACACAAATGTGGCATAGACACACGTGCACATTATTAAATAAATTTAGAAGTCTTTGAAGAGTGGGGAAAGTCAGCTGGGCAGAGCAGGCATGCATTAATTCATTGTTGTATGTTCTCAGCTGTGGCTGTGATGTGTCTAGCTGCTTCAAGTCCCTGCCTCTTTGGCTTTCCGCCAGGCTGGACTGCAACCTGGAGCTGTAGACACCCTTGAACTTTCAGCAGCCAAGGTTACCTACATGGAACCTGCACAAGGTTGGGCTCGTCAACACTCTGTCATGGAGTGGGGAGGGGCTCACTCAGCCTGGCCCCTCCCCGAGGACTTCTAGGTGGTTAATGATTTTGGGAGGGGGGACATTTTCTCCAGTAGTATAGCCGCTGGAAAGGTGCCCACCTTTCTTGTAAGCACCCTCATGAAACACACTGTTACACACGAACACACAAGACGTGATGGATGTAGTGGGGAGAGCTGGTTAGTGGGAGAGGGAGGGGGATGAGAGAGGGCAATTGGGGTGAATATGATCCAAATGCATTATGCACGTGCATGAAATTGTCACAACAAAACCTACAGTTTTGCATAATAATATAGACTAATCAGAAATCCCCTTAGAAGATTGACAAAGTTGTTGAAGCTGGAGGAGGACACAGGTGATTTCTTTGTATATTTCTCTTTCTGTCTACATTTTAATTTTCCCATCAAAAGAAAGAAGACTATAAAGGGAGGCTTTGGGATCAAACTGAGTTTATGCACTAGTTATGATGCAACAGTCTTGTGGGAGCACGGGCAAGTTCCGAACCCTAGACTTCTCACTTGTAAAATGGCTATAGTAGCATGTACCTATAGTGTTATTAGGCTAAACTGGGTTAATTCAATTTATAGACCCCAGGAGGTGGCTCAGTGATTGCCACATAAGCATGAGGACCTGGGTGTGATCTCTTAGAGCACACACACAAAAAGCCAGGCATGGTGCCACGTGCTTACAGCTTGTGGTCTTAGTGCTGAGTAGGAGGAGACAGGAGGAGCCTTGGGGGCTCTCTGGCCAGTCACTCCAGGCTCCGTGAAGGACCCTGTCACAAAATGAGGTTGAAAGTGATTGAGGAAGGCTCCCAATGTCAACTCCTTACACATAAACAGACTCACGTGCACACATGTGTGGACATTTTGTTTTTTTTAAATACTGTGCTCTGTGAGGTAACAGCCCCATGGAGCGTGTATAGTAACAGAACAAAGGAAGACGTAAATCTTGAACTTGTGGAATACACTTGAGGGACACAGTGGCAGGCCAGGGGTGGTGGCTTTGGAGGCTAAAGGTAAGTTGTAGCTGTAGTTAGACCCCTGACCTCCAAAATCCCTATCTTTTCACGCTGAATTTTTAATCCGTCAATCAGCTTTTGCTGACACAGCTTCTTTCCCGGGATTCTCATTCACATAGGGATAGGCAACAAAAAGCTATTTGGCTCCGGACCTGCAACATTCCAACCCTTCAATCATGGGTGTGTCAGTCAGTCCATCATCCCTGAAGAATCTTTAACACAGGTGTGGCTCTTATTTTCTTTCTTTCTGGGAACATCAGTTCCTACTTGCACGTCAGCATCATAGATGTCTCTGTTAGCTGAAAGCTCCATCCAGCCTCACTCCTCCCATTCCTCCCTCCCCGAGAAAGCCCGCCTAGGGTCAGCTCCTCCCCCTGAGATGCTCAAGACCACGCCTTCAGGCTATTTAAGGTGTGGTTGACTTCCTCTCCCTCTGGTACCACCGGAGAATCCTTTGCTCAGATTCAAACCGGACTTGATCGGTTTACTCTATCGTAGGAGTTACCAGTCACAAGAGACGTTCCTCAGGGAACTACGTTTCACACATACACTCACCCCAACCGGGTCATCAATGACAATGAGTTTGTTGGGGCTCTTTATGGGAGCATGGGTAACGCAATGGCCATCAGCGAGGCCACTTACTCAAGGGAGCTGTAGCTGGGGATACTCAAGCAGCTGAGCAGGCAAGAGAGCATCCTCGTGGCGGGCAGCTTCCCTCAAGCTTCTCCGGCTTCGGGGAGGGGAGGGGGAGGAGCCTCCTGAGCCTTCTTAGCCTCGCTTCAGGGTTCCCTTATTTACCTCACTCCTCCTAGGCTGCCTTCCAGCACAGAACATCCCAACTCAGGACACCGCTTGGGCAGCACCTCGTGGCCCCCAGCAAACAATGCTCATTTCCTACTGATAACTTTGGGATTCAATGCGGACTGCCCTTTTGGTACGCATGAGTTATCACCAAGCAGGCAGCAGCATGGGGAGGGGAAGGGGGGCTCTGGGGAGATCCGAAGGCCAACACTTCAGAGGAGACAGCATAGGCAGAAGGCAGAATGTGGACCTTCTTGTTAGCCTCAGAGGAAGGGGGAAAGTTTCACTTCACGTGGCTGTTGCAGGCACAGCACCCACTCTTCCCAATTCCTGGGGGACCGGAAGGGGGGCATTCTGAGGAAGGGTGTGTGGGAGGAGAGGTTAAGGTGTATCCACTTTACAGGTGGGGGATGTGCCGACCTGAACTCAGTGAGCTTCCTTAGGAAGTGGCTGGCACATGCCACTCTTCTGGAGGCCAGCATTTGGGGGGTCTGTTAGGGAGTGTGGGATTCACAGGCTTTGGAAGGAGCCTCGCCATTTCCTTATGTGGGCTGCGACTGTGGAAACGAGGCTGCAAGCGGGTGGGCATCAGCTTACAGCTGGGAACACCCGCCACCCTTCCGCCTGTCTGTTCTTCAGGTCTCCAGGAGCCAGGACCAGGGAAGGCATCACTTTGCGCCTCCCTAACATCAAGGAAAGGGAAACCAGCCTGGGCTGTTCTCAACCGCCGCACTGCTCCCAATGTCCACTTCCCAACCCACAACCTTTTGTCCCGTTCCTTACGGGCAAAGCTGGCCATCCTCCGACTTGACACCACTTGGATTTAGCGTTAAGGGCTCAGTTTTGCAAGCCTGCCTCCACCCACTTCAGATGGCAAGCAGAAGCCACAGATCACAACGTTGCTCGGACACCTGTCCCACTGGCTCAGCGTTCCCATGGCCCCCGTGCGGGTTTGGTCATTTGGGAGAGTGGCTCTCAGAACCCCTGAAGACAGTTCACTCACTACTGCAGACCTATTACAAAGGATATGATAAATATTTAATGAAAGCATTTAACAAAGGATATTTTAAATATTTAATGACATATTTTATTTCATTGCAGATGAACACCAGACGAAGAAACCCACAGGGTGCGGTTCAGAAGGCCCCTAAGTGTGGACACTTTTGTCTTTCTTCTCAGAGTTGGGGTGAACTAGCTCAGTCAGTTTGGGCTTTTACAGACACTTTATTATGTAGGTATGGTGGCCCAAGTAATTTTTATTACATTAAAAATTTGTTCTCTCTTTTGTGTGCATGTGTTTACATGTACATGTAAACACACACACAGTAGACACCTGTGTGTGTGTGTGTGTGTGTGTGTGTGTGTGTTGGCATGCTTGTGGAGGTCAGAGGATAGCTTTAGGAGTCTGTTCTCTCCTTCCACTGTGGATTCCAGAGATCATCTCAGGTCATCAGGCATGCCTGGCAATCACTTTTACCCACTGAGGCATCTGACTGGCTGGATCACGTTTGCTTTTGTTTTTTGACAGGTTCTCATTGCATAGCCCTGACAGCCTTCAAAACTCACTGTGTAGCCAAGGCTGGCCTTGAACTCTCGGAGACTTGCCTCCCTTTGCCTTATCAGTGCTGGGATTAAAGGTACAGATGAAATATTTTGACCTTGGAGAGCATCTCAACCTGAAACCACTCTCCTCTCTCAGGAGGAAGGCTGGGAGTGGTGAGTTGAGGTCCCAACCCTTCAATACAAAATTGGTTCTCCTGGCAGTGAGCTCTCTCAGCCTGTGGTTAACTAGGGCCCCCTGCCATCTTGTTAGCATGTAAAAAGACACTGGGCCTGTGCAGCTGAAGCTCTCTGAAGAAGTCATTGTAGAGCAAAGATCCGCTGGACCTCGGCTGTAGCATCACAGATGTGGAGAGATGGGACTTTGCAGATCCAGTCCTGGAGTTAACTTGGGCTTAAACCCCTTCACAGAAATAGACATGTTTAAGTCAGGGAGATGGCTCAGCAGTCAACAGAGGATGCTGATCTTGCAAGAGGCCTGAGTTTCAGTTTTCAGCCGCTCCTGAGGGCCTGTAACTCCCGCTCCAGGGAACTGATGCCCCCTTCTGGACACTATGGGCACTGCACCCAGTTGCACAGACACACTCGCGTACACGTAATTGAAAATAAGAGCAAACCTTTTACTAAAATAGCCATACACGTAATTGAAAATAAGAGCAAACCTTTTACTAAAATAGCCATTTCCTTTTAACCTCTGTCTGACTTAACGTTCTCATGAGTGCTATACAAATGTCTCCCAACGTGTTGTTCTGTTTAACACACCTTGAGCATCTACACACCTTGAGCTAGGGTGCTTTTGGTAGAAGGTATTTCCCAGGGACCAAGGAGATCGCTCAGTCAGTAAAGCAATTGCCATGCAAGCACAAGCACCTGAGTTGGGTCCTTAGAATCTTGTAGAAAAGCAGAATGTAATGGCCTGTGTTCTAATCCCAGCACTGGGAAGGCAGGGACAGGTGGATCCTTGGGGCCTAAAGAATACCACCTGAGATTGTCCTCTGGCTTTTGTATAGAAGGGGTGAGGGGAGAGAGCCTCAATTCTGTTGTAGGCACCCCACAGAAGTATCGTTAGCTGTACTGATTTGTATATGACTTTCCTTGCTTTTATCTGTAAAACAGCATTCTCTTTTAGAGAAAACATTATTTAGAGTAACTTGAATCTTGTTTGGGAGCCCTGATTCTTCTTATTTGGCTAGGGCTAAATCATGTTGTATTTGCTTCAGAGTTATTTCACACTGACATGCACTATGGCCGTCCTGATCATGATATATCATGGGATGACATGCCATCCAGATGTCAGCTGGAGTTGCTGACACACAGGGCTTCATGGGGCTGGAGGGGGTGGCTTTAAATAAATGTCTTATTTCTTTTTCTGAAGCTGTGATAAAATGTCCTGATGAAAGAAACTCAAGGGAGGGAGGGTGTCTCTTACTTCCAGTTAAGGTGGTCCGCCCTGGTGGGGAAGTTAAGGTGGCAGGGCTGGAGGTGGCCACTCATATTAAATCCAAAGTCGGAGAGGGGGGCAGATGCACGCTAATGCACCGCTCAGTTTCTCCATGCCAGAGTCTAGTCTGCCTGTAAGAAACAGGTTATGGTGTTTTCAATATGGGGTGCACTGAGAATTAGCCCAAGTTACAGAAAACTGGACACACTGGGGCCCTCTCTCCCCGAGCTGGCAGCTGGGGCTTGTTCGTGTAGTTAAGTCAGAGAACTGTTATGTGACTGAGCCCACCTCAGGAAAAGGGGGAGCCTCAAGCCCCAAGGTACCCACTAGGTAAGGCACTGAGCCTGAGCCGAGGTGGGACTAGGGGGAGGGGACCAGCCCCAGTGTATGGGAGAAGAAAGCAGAGATTCTCAAGGGGCTTTAAAAACCTCGGTCTTAGCCAGAGATGCACCCTAGCCATCCTTGCTTTTTCTCTGTGCTGGGTCGTTTTGTGCAGAGCTGTATAGTAAAAGCTGCCTTTTGAGTTTGCTATTATCTGATTTCCAACACATCCACGATGAAGATGTGTACACGCCTACCCCTCGCCAGCAAGGAAGACGCGACTCCGGGAAGATCTTCATGCAGTTTTAATCAGGATCCTTGAAACATGTTCTTCTGACCCGAGGGAGCCCGGGGGACCCCTGCACAGGCTTAAATCCCCTTGTGAGTGAGCCACGTGGACCCTGCAGATAGGCTACTCTAACGGTGAAGCAGACAGGCTGAACAGACTTAACCAAATAAGGGCTTGTTTACGCCAGAGAGCACTCACCCTTGGGGAGGTGGAAGGCGGAAGCCAGTGCCATCTTTAAGGCGCGGCACTTCGCAGCTCTCTACAAAGATGGGTCCTTCCCACTTCAACGACACAATCAAGATGATCCCCACAGGCAAGCTCAGAGGCCCATCTCCTAGTGACTCTAGATCCTGTCAAGGAGACTATTAATACTCCCATCGGGGAGCTGTGTGCAGGAGTGTGCTATGTCAGGAAGAGCATGGAGTCCTCACTTGATCACTCCATAGCCCGCTGAGGCACTTTCCTGCTGGAGACACTAAAGGAGAACACAGTCTGGGTCTACTTACACAAACTTCTTATAGTGGACACGTGTGGAACGGTACCTGCAGATTCACCAGTGACCAATGGTGACACTAAGGGTCGCACACAAATAAAATGTCAGCACTAACATTTGCTCCAGTGCATTTAATTAGGGCTGACATCTTAGTGATGCCATGTTTTTATCAGTAGCTTTGCATGTGAGTGGGGTGTGTGGTATATGCGTGTGGTGCATGTGCGGGGTAGGGTGGGATATATGGTTGCATGCGCCCATGGAGGTCGGAGCAGGATATCAGATGTCTTCCTCTGTCACTCTGCCTTATTGCATCAAGGAAGGGTCTCTTTGTTAATTCAAAGCTCACCATTTTGGCCAAGCCTGCTGGCTAATAAACTTCTGTGGTCCACCTGTCTCTAGTTTCTGGTGCTGGGATAGCAGGCATGCACAGTCATGCTCAACTTTTTCATAGGTGCTTGGGATTCGAACTTGGGGCCTTGTACTTGCAGAACAAGTACTCGCATCCATTGAGCCATCTCTCCATCCCCTACTTGCAATACTTTAAAAAAAGATTTCATTTTCATTATGTGTCTATGTGGGTGTGAGTGTGAGTCGGTGCACATGAGTGCAGCACCCACGGCCCTGAGAGATGCCTGGTGCAGCACCCACGGCCCTGAGAGATGCCTGGGTCAGCACCCACGGCCCTGAGAGATGCCTGGTGCAGCACCCACGGCCCTGAGAGATGCCTGGTGCAGCACCCACGGCCCTGAGAGATGCCTGGGTCAGCACCCACAGCCCTGAGAGATGCCTGGGTCAGCACCCATGGCCCTGAGAGATGCCTGGGTCAGCACCCATGGCCCTGAGAGATGCCTGGATCAGCACCCATGGCCCTGAGAGATGCCTGGGTCAGCACCTATGGACCTGAGAGATGCCTGGTGCAGCACCCATGGACCTGAGAGATGCCCTGGAGCAGCACCCATGGCCCTGAGAGATGCCTGGTGCAGCACCCATGGACCTGAGAGATGCCTGGGTCAGCACCCATGGACCTGAGAGATGCCCTGGAGCAGCACCCATGGCCCTGAGAGATGCCTGGAGCAGCACCCATGGCCCTGAGAGATGCCTGGAGCAGCACCCATGGCCCTGAGAGATGCCTGGGTCAGCACCCATGGACCTGAGAGATGCCTGGAGCAGCACCCATGGCCCTGAGAGATGCCTGGGTCAGCACCCATGGCCCTGAGAGATGCCTGGGTCAGCACCCATGGACCTGAGAGATGCCCTGGAGCAGCACCCATGGCCCTGGGAGATGCCTGGAGCAGCACCCATGGCCCTGAGAGATGCCTGGAGCAGCACCCATGGCCCTGAGAGATGCCTGGAGCAGCACCCATGGACCTGAGAGATGCCCTGGAGCAGCACCCATGGCCCTGAGAGATGCCTGGTGCAGCACCCACAGACCTGAGAGATGCCTGGTGCAGCACCCATGGCCCTGAGAGATGCCTGGAGCAGCACCCATGGCCCTGAGAGATGCCTGGGTCAGCACCCATGGCCCTGAGAGATGCGTGGGTCAGCACCCATGGCCCTGAGAGATGCGTGGGTCAGCACCCATGGACCTGAGAGATGCCTGGAGCAGCACCCATGGCCCTGAGAGATGCCTGGAGCAGCACCCATGGCCCTGGGAGATGCCGGGAGCTGGAGTTCCAGACAGATGTGAGCCATCTAATCCGGGTGCTGGAAAGAAAGACTGGGTGCTGGGAACTGTGCTTGGACCCTCTGCAAGAGCAGCGTATGAGTGTATGTTCTTAACCACCGAGCGCTCTCTCCAGCCCCTACTGTCAATATCTCTTAGTGAAACCATGCAAAGACTGTTTGCCTAACAAGTACAATGAAAACATTACCTTGGAAGTTTAGGGTTGTAGCTCAGTAAGCAGTGAGTGCTTGTAAATCACATACAAGCTACGGAGGTCCAAACAAAACCCTGAAAATCCTCATCGTTACAACTTCCTGTCATTTTCTGTATTGCCTGCCGCAGGGGCCATCGCACCCAGCTTCTGCATGCTGCCGAGCGCTCTACCGCTGAGCTGTACCCTTGCCCTTTGCTGGAGCGTATTTTGCATGTTCTTGAAATGTACATTACTTATTAATGCTCCAGTTCCTCGGAAAGAGATGTGAATATGCATCTCGTGGTGGGGCGGGGCTTGAGACGGGTTTAGAATCATGAAAGGCTGGGATTGGAGCCCAGCAGCTACAACAGGGTCTCCCAATTGAGAGGCTAGGAAGCCCAGGAGGCCGCAGTCTGAACAACTCAAGAAGATAGAAGTGGGCGCGAGAGAAGGCTTGGGGCAGAATTTTCCAACAGGTACGTTGGTGCTTCTGGTAAATTCTGACTCTGTGGCAGAGTCTAGGTGATCACAGCTCCTGGGCAGGTTATACTATCCTTTTGGTGCCAGCAAACTGTCATATGAGGAAATGTGGGTGCTGCTACAATTCAGTGTGTGTGTGTGTGTGTGTGTGTGTGTGTGTGTGTGTGTGTGTGTGCGCGCGCGCGTGCACGCGCATGTTTGTACATGTGCACAAATGTGTGTGCCATGACCAGCACAGCTTTGGACTTGATATGACTGGAGTGACAGGGAATGAAGAAACAGTAGTTACAAATCATAAGCATAAGCATGAGGTTGGGATGGGGTGGGCTAGGAGCGGATGGAGAGCACCAGCAGCCTGGGTCAGTGAGTTTATTGCATGCAGCTGGACAAGGGGGTGGGTTAGTTAATCTTGGTTGAGGGATCATTAGGTATCTTCACCTTGTTTTCTCAGTCATCTTGGGGCTCACCAATTTGGCTAGACTGGTTAGCCAGAGAGCCTCAGGGGTCCTCCTGTCTCTGCTTTCCTGGTGTGGGGCTTATAGGAACATGGTGCCTCACCCGGCTTTTTACATGGGGATTGAAGTTGAGTCTTCATGTTTGAGTAGCAAGCAATTTTACTGACTGATGTATCTCCCCAGCTCCTATCGATTGGATTTTAAAAGTTTCCTCAAGGCCCATGTTGAAGGCTTAATGAGAGGCAGCAAAAGATTTAGAAGGTAGGGCCTTCTGGAAGGATGTCAGATTGTTGAAGAACTCCAGTCTCTTCCTGTATCTTTGGTTTACCTGGCATCACGGGGAGAGAGATGCTTTAATTGGCCATGGGCTGCCCACCATGATGCCTCACCATACACCTGAATCAGTATATCCATCTTAAAAATTCAAACATTCCCTCCTGGAGAGAGGATGGGGGGCTTAGAAAGTAAACACAACTCACAAGTCTTAGGAAGCTAAAACTTACAAGATTCACAAGCAGCACCCCTCCCCCAATGCCCAGCTGAAAGCTCTAGGATTCAGCTTTTATCAGCTGTCACTCATGCCGGCGGGGTGGGCTTTCTGATGACACAGTTGTCTTTGAGTCACCCCTGCTCTCTGTAAGTAACCCCAATAAACTCGCTGGTCCCCTAAGACAGGCTTGGATGGAATTGCTCCCTTGGTCTCTTGTCAGTGGCCTGCCTGGGGTGAATACACTCATCACAGCTTCCCAGGGAAAGTCATAGAGCAACCCAGTGGCCTTGGACTGGGACCACGAGTGCAGATACAACCCCCCCTTTCTTTAATTTCCTTAGGTCTCCTGCCACAGTAACAGAAAGTTGACAAGCACAGTAGAACTTCAGGGTGCTGGCTTTGATTTACCTGAAAGTGTCAGGTAACTGAGAGCCGGGTTCACACTGTTAGGTAAGGAGCCAAAGGTGGGCTGGGGCAAGAGTAGGAAGTGAAGACAGGAGCCCCACCACCCTTTAGGACCCTGAAGAAGAGCATCAGGCCAGAGAGGAAGCAGCTTGCACCCTGGATGGAGCTCATCGTTACCTATAGGCTGCAAGGAACTGCTTGGATAAGCATGGCTTCAAGGAGTCTTTCCTTCTTTTAATAATTACTACCTCTGATTACCTGCGATGGAGTATCGTCATGACTGAATCTAGTCTGCATGGGGGCACACCTCTGTGCACGTCTACAAGGACTTTCTAGATTGGGTTAAATGAGGAAGAATAGCCCACCCGAAGTGTGGACAGCACCATCCCCTGAGTCCCGGGTTGAATAAGAGGGAGAGATCGAGCTGATCACCAGTGTCCATCTCTCTTCTTCCTGACTGTGGTTGCCGTGTGAGCGGCTGCCTCCTTCTCTGGCTGCCACGCCTCCCCCACCATGAGGGGCTGTACCCTCAAACTGAGCCACAGTGAACTCTTCCTTCCATCAGGCGTTCCATCTCAGTGATGAGAGACGTCACTAACACACTACCCCTCCCTCAGCTCCCTTCATCTTCTCTGCCCCTTATTTCTTCAGGGCCCTCCACCCCTTTTTCTCCTTCATCTGGTCTTGACGATTCTCCCTCTGTCCCTCTTTTCCATAGCCGTCCCCTCTCCCTTGTCACTATCTCTCCACCTGTCTTGGTTTCTTTCCTGTCACTGTCATAAAATACCCCGACAAAAGCAACTGGAGGAGGGAGGTTTTGTTTAGGCTCCCAGTTCAAGGGTGCAATCCGTCATGGCCATATCCAATCCACCATCAGAAAGCAGAGTGAGAAAGAATGCCCCCTTTTAAACGGTCTATGGAATGGTGCCACCAATAGTGGGCAGGCCTTCCCATCTCGGTGAACTGAATCTGCACATTCCCTCTCTGATGCCTCCTAAGTGGTCCTAGAGCCTGGCAGATTGGTACTTAACACAGCCCGTGTGCCTGGCCCTGGGCATCACCTTCTGTCATGGCCCCATCACTGGAGACGGGAGATGGTATCACGAGGGGAGAATCCAAGGCGAGTTTTTGCCTGTGCGGCACTCCTCGGCAAGCCATTTGATGGTTTCCTGGGTTGTGTTTTTATTATTTTTAAAAGTTGAGTGTGTAGTGTCAGCAAGTGGGTGTGTGCTTGTGTGTATAGGTGCCTGGGTCCCCTGGAACTGGAGTCTCCTGATTTGGGTGCTGGGAATGGAATATGCAAGAACAGCAAGAGCTTTGAACCACTGAGCCATCACTCCAGACCCTCCACCTAACCGGGTTCTGTTTTCTTTGTATCTTTCGAGATAAGAAAGACAATGTCGGCTTTAACCATTTCTCAGCATTTTTTAGACTTTGTTTTTAATTACACACGTGTGAGAGAGAGAGAGAGAGAGAGAGAGAGAGAGAGAGAGAGAGAGAGAGAGAGAGAGAGAGAGAGAGAGAGAGAGAGAGAGAGAGAGAGAGAGAGAGAGGAGAGAGAAGAGAGAGTGGAGAGAGAGAAAGAGGAGAGAGAGAGAGGAGAGAGAGGAGAGAGAGACAGAGACAGAGACAGAGAGAGAGAGGAGAGAAAGAGAGTGGAGAGAGAGAAAGAGGAGAGAGAGAGAGAGAGAGAGAGAGAGAACAGATGCCTGATAAGCTGGCATTGCAGGTGGTTATGAGTCACGATTCTGGGAATCGAACTCAGGTTCTCTGAAGAGTTCAATGTGAGGCTGAGCATGGTGCTGTGCACCTTTAATCCCAGCACTCAGGAGGCAGAGGCAGGCAGATCTCTTTGAGTTCAAGGTTAGCCCGGTCTACATAGAAAGTTCCAGGACAGCCAGGGCTATCTAGGGAGACTCTGTCTAAAAAAAAAAAAAAAAAAAAAAAGCAGCATGTGCTCTTAGCCACTGAGCCGCCTCTCTAGTTGCTCACCCAGAAGTTAAGAATTTAGGACTAAACCGAGTAGTGATATATAGGAGGCCATGTGGATTAAACAGAAAATGCACATAAAGTATCGTATTGTTGTAACAGAATGCACCTTGCAAAAAGGACGAAGGGACTAGGGGAATGACTGTCAGTGAAGCAGTTGCTGTGCAAGCGTGGGGATTGGAGTTTGATTCCAGAACGTGCATTTGAAAAAGCCAGGTGTGCACACGTATCCAAACACTGAGGAGATAACAACAGGGCGGGAGCAGGGTGGGAACAGGGAGGGAACAGGGAGGGAGCAGAGTGGGTCGTTGGAGCTGGCTCGCCAGGCAGCCAGGCCAAATGGTGCATTCCAAACCGAAAACAAAACAAAACCAACCAACCAACCAACCAACCAACCAACCAACCAACCAACCAAACAAACAAAAAGACCCTGCTCAAAAAAGTAAGGTGGCTGCCGTGTGAGAAAAACACTGGAGGTTGACCTGAGCCTCTACATGCATGTGTACACATATGCACCATCACAAACATGAACTTGCATGTATGCCCTCATGTAAAAAGAATGAGTCTGGACCATGTGGGTTCCTGGGAACTGTAGTATAATATCATTTGGTAATCATGGCGCCAAATATTAGTATGGTTTAAATACCAGGTTTTTTTTTTTTTTTTTTAAAAGTTCATTACTTACTGTGTGTATGCTTGTCCATGGAACTGTGTGAGTGTGTAGCTGAGTGCGTGCCCTCGTGTGTGTGTGTGTGTGTGTGTGTGTGTGTGTGTGTGTGTGTGTGAGTGTGTGTGTGTGTGTGTGTGTGTGTGTGTGTGTGTATGTCAGAGGACCACTTGGGTAAATTAGTTCCCCTTCCATCTTCAAGGGGGTCTCAGGGATCGAACTCAGGTTGCCAGGTTTGCGTGGCAAGTGCATTTACCCTCTGAGCCAGCTTGCCAACCCCACGCCAGCTAATAATGTCACCCTGGGGGTTGACAGTAGCAGGGAGAACAGCGTGGGCGTGCCTTTTGGCTTTATAGTCTTGTGTCTTATTTAACTGTTATTAAAACAGATGTATTCATTTTCTTATATACATAATTTTGGAGCAGGGAAGAAGAGACATTCACTAGTCCTTCCCCAAGCAGATGAATAGCAAGTGATGGGACAGCAGAAGCTGGGTGCTGGGGGGACGAACGGGATTCTAAATTCTGTTCTGACTTGTTCACTGGCCCCTTTTGCCCTGGGCTCTGTCCTCCCAGGCATCTTGCTCTCTGCTTCCCTTCCCCTTTGCCAGACTTTTTCTTCCTGTCTATAGCTTGTGACAGAGACGACGGGATCAGCCTTAGCTGCCTTCCAGTGCTCTGGCTGGAGGCACACTTGCAAATGCCTGTGGCTGCCCTCATACCCCTGGCCTGCTCCCACAGCCACATCCCAAGTCCCCGGGTGCTCTGCTGTCTGCCTTGGCTCCTGCCCCGTGGCACATGTCTTTGAGAACCTGGGCTTCCTTCCCCAAAGCGTGGCAGGAGCAGAGGCAGGCGCAGCCAACATAACCAACAAAGCCCCTGGGATTCACTACAGTGGTGTTGAACTTAGAGCTAACAGATGGAATCATATGGGCAAACTAATTATATTTTTTCCCAGTTTTTTTCTGGGTATTTGCGAGTCTGTAGGAGCTTAATTTATGTATTAATTACACCCCAGAGCTGAAGGAGGGGGCTGGGGTACCTTAGACAGCCTCTGTTGTATTAGGAAACGTGGTACATGGAGTCAGGTTTGGAGGCAGGGAGCTTCCATCCGAGAAGCCACTGGGCCTCCGAGAAGCAGAAGCCACCAGATGGCCCAGGGGGGTGGCCCAGGTGGGGCATCTGTGTGCCAGGCTTCCATTCTGCCTGTGGGCTGACTTGACACACTCAGCTCCGCTGGGCACCTTCTCCCCCCAGCCCTGCATTAGTCCCGGTGTGTCCATCTTGTGTGAGACTCTTCCCTGATTGGCTGTGGGTGGCTGTGTCCCATTGAGCCTCAGCCTCCCCATCACAAGCCCAGGGAGGGCACAGACTGGTCTTTGGGGGTTGAGGCATCTGGAAGGCTGTCATTCTCTCCACCGAGAGCCCCATATGGAGGGTTAGACCTCACTGAAACTGCAAGGACCTCTTTGTCCCTCTTCCTAATGTGGTCACATTAACAAATTTCCCTTATCTACTTTCGACTATGAATGGGGTTCTTTGCAGAGAGGGGAGGGTGCGGGGTCCGCTGCTCTGCAATTTCTCTCTTCCCATCTCAGGGACAATCAGACAGGGAGCCCGGTGAGGGGAAGGAACTCTGGTTATTACAGGGACTTACAAAGGGTCGGGGAAGGGGGTAGGAATCATAGGATGGGGTAAGTTGACATGAGGAGAAAGGACCAATAATATTCCACCAAGCTGGCGGTTAGTTAGGCGGTCTTACGTCAGTCATTCTCACGTGGAGGTTACAGGCCAAAGACGGGTCGCCAAACTTTAGCCAGGCTCAGGAAGTTCCACTAGGCCTCACGATTAGGCCTTTCTAGGCCCAACATCTCCCCCTTTTGTTTTTGTAAGGATGGCGAAATCATGGCCCCTGTCTTAGGTTGTCCCCCATTGGGAATCTTACCTGTCACTGGGTACCATGTATCCAGCTCGTTGAAAATCTGCTCCATGACCTGACCTGTCTTAGGTTTTCCCAGCTTATCTGAGATCCTACCTGTCACCATTCAGGTGGAGGATGGGGGTGGGATGGTGGGATGCTCATGTGAGGGCGGCTAGTCATATGAGGAGCTTGGCTCCTGAGTACTGAGCCTATGATAATGAGCTTTGATTGATGATGTTTTACTGCCTCTAGCTGTTGGTAAATAAATTGTATGACCTTATTAATCATACAGGGCTCAACAGTGAGGAGGAGGAGGAGGAGGAGGAGGAGGAAGAGGAGGAGGAGGAGGAGGAGGAGGAGAGGCCCAAGCAGGGGGAGGAGGGAGGGTAGGAAGCCATGTAAGCCAGTCCATGGCAGGTTGTCCTGGAGGTTCCGCCATCTCCTCTCAAAGTCCTCCTGAAGCCCTTTGATCTTATCCCAAAGGATTCCTGATCCATTGGCATGGAAACAGCATTTTTTCCTGTAAAAATAAGCATATGCCTTCCTTTTCAGCTGTTAGTAGTAATCTAGTCCCCTCCTGTTTTGAAGAACCACGTCAGCCAGAGAGTCTAGCTGTTTTTAGAGATCAAGTAGGGTACTGGAGATGCCATTGATCAACTGGAGAGAGAGAGCTTTCTGTGTAGATGGGCAGCCATACCCATCCCAGCTGCTCTGGTGGCTATACCCACAGATTTTCCTAATTCAGCAAGTAGGGGTATCATTCGTATAGCTCTCTCAGGTCTCCCTCTGATATAATCGTAAGAGCCTCATCTCCAGGAATGATGTCCACATCTGGGATCGGGGTGGCTGGGGCGCAAAGGCCTGTCCAATCAGTGGGAAGGAAGTCATAGGCCATCCCACCTCCACCAACATAGACCATCCTGGAGGGTGGGCAGCGCTGAGCAGTGGGCTCAGTTGAATTTGAGTCACAGAAGGAGGGATGAACACACCCCACATCCATGCTGCAGTGATTAGGGTGAGGTGGGGCTGAATGCATGCTCTAGAAGGAGACATTGGGAGGAGCTGGATGGGGATGAGGGATGTGACTGAGCATCTGTAGCTGTATCATTGATAACAACTGCAAGTGGCTGGGAGCGCCAACTTGGAGGCAAAGCCAGTATTCTCTTCAAGAGAGGGAGTCACTGGATTCAGTAAGGCGAAGACCATTTGTAGGAGGGACTCAGTATGGCGGTGGAGGGCTAGCTTGCCCTGATTTTCAGGGAGGACAATGGGGTGACAGTTGAGCTCTTGGTACTGGCCCAAAACAAATTGTTCTATCTTTTTATGAACTTGTGTTCTCTAACCTCATGTTAAACTCCCCTCGCCCCACCCCCACCACGCCATTGGAATACCCTAAGGGAGTAACAAGATGACAACATACTTGTTCCCCCCCCCCATCATAACAGGGGGAAGTGACCTGACCAGGCATCACTTGCCAGCGAGGGGTGAGGTATCCATGCCCCGTATGGCCGTCCAGTATATCTGGGAGTTATGTGTACATTGTTGAGCCATTTCATAGCAAACTGCATGCATAGTAGGATAAAAGGCAGGACATGGGCAGGGTGTGGGTTTGCCATCAGCTGGTGGGATGACCCTCGGCTTGTTTGCAATAAACCAGCCTTGAGCAGTATAATGTGCAAACTTGGCGCCATAATCAGTGACTTTAGTAATGGGTCCCTGGCCCCAAGCATTGTTTACCATGTGTGTCTCGCCTTCACATTCACAGGCTGTCTTGACGATGTACTGCCATGCATCGTGTGGGTTCCCGAAGCCTCCGTCACTGGCATGGGGAAAGGTCGTCACCAGTAGCATCAGTATCTCCATTATTTCCAGGCCCTGGATGATAAGCAGAAAGGGGGACCCTCAGGGGTTGGTGATACCCTGGGATCCTGATTATTTGGCACCAATGAGGAGTTGGATCCGGGCATAAAGTTAAGATTTTGGGCTGGTAGCCACATGGGTGATTTCTCCCCTGTGGGGAAGACATATCTGAACCCTCTCCTCGTTGTTAGGAGTCGGTCGGGTCCCCTTCATTGGAAGGTTAGGGTGTCTTTCCATTTGACCAATATATAAGGCTTAACATTCAGTGTGCCCCAATATTTTTGGGACCTTGATTCATGTTCTCCTTTTGAAAAATTTTAAGATATTTAATGGGAGGATGGCTCTATATAATTGTATATGGGGAGCTATCTGTTCCCCCTTTTTGTTTTAATACCTGTTCCTTAAGGCTTTGGTGATGTCTGTCTATTATAGCTTGTCCTTGAAGGTTATATGGGATACCCATAATGTGTGTAATATCCCAATTTTGGAGGAACTTTTGTAAGGATTGACAGGGGCCATTGTCTGTCTTAATATGAGTGGCAGTTCCAGGGTAGCAAAGCATTTGAGGGAGGTGATGTTGGGCATGTTTGGCCTTTTTGCCTGTGTGGGCTGTTGCCCAACAGGCCCTTGAATAGGTAGGTATTCATGGTAATAAAGACACATTTGAGCTTCCCAAAAGGGGCAAAGTGTGTAACACCAGTTTGCCAAATAATATTAGGTCCCATCCCTCAGAGGCTGCAGAGGTGGCACCTTTAGGTAAGGCTGGCATGATTTGCAAGCGTGGACTAACGGTTTTCAGTCCTTAACAGGAACCTTTGGAAAGGCCCACTGGAGGCCTCTCCAATTGAGATGTGTTGGATGGTGAAGTTCTAGTGTCAACTCCGCAGGACCGGAAGCTAGCTGGTGGGAGACAGCAACCCTTGCAACAGCAGCCCAGGGAGGCCTTGATGGCCACGCAGGTGTTAGATATAAATAGGCTCGCTTCCTTCCGCCATTATAGTGCAGAGATGGATCATAAGGGTGGATATTGGGTGAGAATCTAGACGTATATGTGCCCCAGGGAGGTGTGGAAATAGGTTTGCCATATATGGGCTGTCAGTGAAAAGATTGCATGGGTTGGGGATTTCCCGAAGGGCCATAAGTATCGCCATCATTTCCTTATATTGGGCAGAACCATGGCATGGAAAAAACTTTTGTAAACATGGGAGTTGTTCCCCTGCCCTAAAACTTACAAACACTGACAACTGTTCCCCCATCTGTGAAAACATTAATCTCTGAGAATTGGCACCAAACTAATTAAATGGGGGATCTGGAGAGTCAGCCTTTGGGCAAGAGACAGCAGTTTGGCCATTTGGTCTGCCTGGGAATACATCTGGGCTTGCTCCCCAAGGCCATGTGGACCCATTCAACAGGATCTCCCTTTTGGGTTAATGCCCCAAGCAGGAGGGGGCTCCCAGAGAGCAGCCATAACAGTAGCCGATCCCTGGGGAAATGCCCGGCTAACAGGAGCCCTTCCCAAGCTTGTTGGGACTTTTGTATAATCTTTTGGTTACCGGGCTCAAGAATGACAAAATCACGGGTGCCCTTTCCCTCAATAGCTCATCTAGGGGTTTGAGCTCTCCAGTACCCAGGGTCTGAGCCAGCTGATCTCCCCTAGCAACCTTTGGAGCTGAGACAACGTTAAAGGGTTTGATACCTGTAGGGTGGGTTTCATTGGGCTAACTGCCCCCATTGTGAGAGACGCGCCCAGGATTTTGAAGGGAGGAATTTTCCGAACTTTATTAGGGGATATCTGAAAACCATGGGAGGTAAGGGCATCCAAGGCTTCACCAGCCAATTTCTCCAGGGGTTGAGGATGGGTGTGGCCTAAGACCACGCCATCCATGTAGACACACAAGAAGGAGGCCTCTCTTTGCAAAAATGGGTGGAGGATGCTGGCAGGATATTGTTGGCAAAAGGTTGGGCGGTTGGCCATGCCCTGGGGCAGAACTCGCCACTCATAATGGGCATCCTGGTAGGCATAATTAAGGGAGGGTACTGAGAAGGCAAACTTCTCCAAGTCCTCAGGGTGAAGGAGAATGGAAAATAGTCTTTGAGGTCCGTTACCGTAATTGAATAATTCGAGTGTAAGGTGGGTATTCAAGGCATCTCCCTTAAAGCTGCACCCACCAGCTCCATTCTTGACTTCCCTAAGGTCTTGTAACATTTTCTAAGACCCAGAGGCCTTTTTGGTTTGGATAAAGAATACTGCTCTACCCATATGGGTTTACCCGAGCTCCACCGATGGCTGGAACAGGGGTAGCATTGTGAGTGGGTCAGGGTGGGCTTCCTCCGGTCATGTTTCTACTGATCATGGTCTCACCTTTCAACAGAGGGCTCATCATCATCATTGAAAAATGCAAGATGGTCTGTGGTGATAACCACGTCCATCTGCCCCAACAAATCCTGGCCCAGGAGATTGGCCCATAAGCCTGGGACAAAGAGGGGCCTGATTTTCCCTTGTTCCCCATCAGGACCCACTCATGTTAGGTAGGTGGTCATCTCTTTGGACTTGGTATTCCCTCCCGCGCCCAACATTGCAGGCCCAGAGAGCATGTCCCAAGAGGACAACAGCTCCTCTTCTCTTAATACTGTCCTGTCAGCCTCAGCGTCTATCAAACAACCTCTGCTGGCCCATAAGGACACTCAGCTTCGGGAGATACCCTCTATGATATGCACCGTCCAGTGGGCAGAAGACGACAGCCCTCCTCCGTGGTGTAGTGGGGCTGGAGGTTGCCCTGCCCCTAGTTTAAAGGGCCATTTCTTATTGGGCGTCCCTCTAGATCAAACTTAGAGTGGCATTCCACCCTCCAATGGTAACCCTTTCTACAACGGGGGAGCGCATAGGAGGAGCCTTCCCTTTATTTGGCTTTTGGCTAGGGGCTCCTTGAGGACAATCACACTTCAAGTGTCCTGAAGCATGTCCCCTGCTGGGCTTCCTTTGGGGGGCGCCTCCCTGGTCAGCTAACGCATTGCAATTGCTTGGGTCATTGAGGCAGTCTGAGCATGTAGGGCTGCCACCAGGGATGGTGTCTGGTGCCAATATCTCGGGCGGCTTTAACTCATTGGCTCAGACCCCGTTCATTCCCTCCCAGACAACTAGCTTGACAAATTCATCCCTCATCTGGCGGATGCTCTGTTGGGCCCTATCAATGAATTCTGGGAGAGATTCCCCTGGTGTTTGTCTCAGCCCAGCAATGGGTGACTCCGTGGGCCCTTACTCTAATTTTGCCCAGACTTTTAACCCGGTCTGCCGGACCTGATCTCTGTACAGGGTGGCAGCTACCGCAGCTTGTTGGATCGCCATTGAAAATGCTTCCCCTGTACCAGACAAGGTGGCATAGGTAATGGGTGTGGCCTGGTTAGCTTGTCGGTTTTGTTCCGCTCTGAGCCAGCACTCCTTGTAGAAGGTAGTCCATTTAATGAACTGGGTACTGGGTGGGATGGCCTTGCTAGGTCTATCCAATCCTTGGGAACACAAGGGTTGCAAGCTATTTCCTGCAGGAGGGCCTGACTAGGCCCATCCTCCGCTATTGCCTTCCTCAACTCCTTAAGGTCCTTGGCCTCCCCTGGATACCATTCGAGAGGCCTGTTAGGATCAGGAGCCACATTAACAGGAAAGCTCCTCACCTTTGTAGCGAGTATGTTTTCCACCAGCCCGCCTGGTCCGGCCACCGCCACGCCAGCCCCCAATAACACACAGAGACTCTGTATTTGTTAATACATTTCTTATTATTCAAATGTTACTATCATTTCTTATCGGCTATCTCCGTCTTAAATATTAACCCATTTCTACTTATCTAAGTATTTCCACGTGGTCATCTTATCAGAGAGCAGCGGGCCCTCATGCTGCTCTCTCCAGGCTCTACATGCTGACTCCTTCTTCCTCTTTCCTCCTCCTCGTCTCCTAGCCCCGCCTATCTTGCTTTCCTATTGGCCAACAGGGCTTTATTCATTAACCAGTATGAGAAACATATTTACAGAATAACATCTCCCATCACATATGTTGGCTCTGTCGCTCCCCGTGGTGTGGTAGGGTGTCTTTTTCTACTGCCAACCTCCCAACCCTCTCCCAGGTTTCCCAAGAGAAGAGGTTAATGGCTGGGACCCAGGGGGCTAAAGCTATGATGGTGTCCCAGGTTTTAGCTGCATTTGCCCCTGTGAGCACCAGCCCTCTAAATTGATGCGTGAGATGGAGAGCCTTTAGGGCTGGGTCATGCTCAGTTGAGTTTGCGTTACCCATACTAAGGGCCTCACTCACCCTGAGAGTCTGCTTGGCCTTGGTTGTGATCACCCCACGTTGGGCGCCAGTTGCAGGGTTGGGGGGTCCCCTCTCTGCAATCCCTCCCTCGGAGGAGAGGATGGAGGTGTTCCCTCGTTCCCCAGCCCCTGCCCACTGCAGGGACAATCAAACGTCATAGGGAGCCTGGTCAGGCTATCAAGCAGGGACTTACATAGGGTTGGGGTAGGGAGTAGGAATCTTAGGATGGGGTAGGGTGATGTAAAGAGAAAGGGCCAATAAGCTAGTGGTTAGCTAGGCCGGGACAGTCTTACAACAGCCTTGCGAGTCACTCCCATGTGGAGGTTACAGGCCAAAGATAGGTCGCCAAACTTTAGATCAGGAAATTCTACTAGGCTTCGTGCCCAGGACTTTTTAGGCCCAACAGTTCTTTTAATTTGTTTATTGAGTACAGGTTCCTGAACCTCTCTTGGGGCACAGGCAGTGACCCCCAAATTTGATAACAGATGACCTTCCTAAACAGAATTCAGGGACTGCCTACAGACTGACAGATAGTTACCTACATGGTGGCAAGGGCTGAATGCTGAGCTGAGACCCCTAACCAGCCCATCAGGTCCTGGTTCACAGTACACCAGTGTGTGCAGACCTCAGATGGCCCCGTCTATGACTCTGGCTCTTTCAGGGGCTGGGGGATCCCCACAGGGCAGGCCCACTTTACCGTGAGAATGAGGACTTACATAAGTTGTCACACTGACAGGTAACTAGAGAGAGAGCTCGGGTCAGAGCTGGACATTCATGAGTGTCTAATGATGACACTCCTAATGATGACATATTCCTAAGGAAGGAATATATTGGGAACACATTTGCTCACTGAGGTCCCTCTGTGGGGTATGGATGTTTTATCTGCTTTGTTCACTGCATTCCGGAGCTCAAGGCTCTGGACAGGACGCTCAGAGATGGGAGCACCTGGCTGGAATCCCCCAGTGAGGTACTAATGGCAAGGCAACCTTACTGGTAGGGCATTACCTAGCATTTATCAATGATGGGATGGAGGCAGGGCACCCGCCTAGAACCCCCCCAGTGGTGGGCTGGGGCTGTGGCCTCACCGTAGCGTCTTTACCTGGTATGTATGAGGCTCTGGGTTCCAGCCCAGAACCAAAGGAAAAGGAAAAACACAGTAGTTCAATTGCAAATGTGTTTAAATCCGAGGTCTTGATCATGCTCAGCAAGCATGCTAGCATGGGGCTACATCCCAGCCCTGCCAATATGGTCTAGATGAAATCAGCCAAGAACCTAGAAAAGAACAATGTACAGAGCAGGCGACCTTTGAAGGAAGAAGCCTGGGAGAGCTGGCTAGCGATGCTGCCCGATCATCTTGGTGGCAGAGCTAGGGAAAACTGAGTACCAGAGAGCCTCTTCGTTTGACCCCAGGTCACACAGCTAATTAAAGGCTGGCTTGCCCGGAAAGCCTTGGCCAGGACTCTTGGACTGATTTTCATTCTTTGACTTAACTGTGTCACACACATTGCCTGTGGCGTTTATGGTTGCAGCTTCTAAACAGTCGAGCTAATGAAGTAACCAGTTTGGCCAGGTGCCTTGGGTGATGCTCAGGGTTTGCATTTTTGTTTTTGTGTTTTTCCCCCCCTCCAGGGATATCTCAAAGGCAAGGAATGTTCATGAGTGAGGTTCCGTCATCACCTTTGAGGAAGCATTGCCTCTGCAGCAACGGAGCGAAAGCTAGGGGGATGCCGGGCGCTGAAGGAGTGGCCGTCATGTGGGCGCTGGCAGGTGAAGGATGACAAGGGGTTCCAAGCTGGTGGGTTTCCTTCCTGGCCTGTCTTCTGTACTCAGCTACCAGCTGTGTCACCAGCTTGTCTGTGGGGGGAATGTGAGGCAACTGAGATTGGGAAATAGGAGGCTCTGTGCACTTACCTTGTCACCAGCTCTCCCTCTACCCGCCAACCGGCATGGCTAAAGGATGGCTGGATGCCGGAGAGGTGGCCGTCAATAAAGTGCTTTGCACACAAACTCGAGGACCTGCGTGTCGTGCCAGACCTCATGTGAAAAGCCTAAGCATGCTGCTCTGTGCCTGTAACCCCAGTGCTGGAGAGGCAGAGGCAGGAGGACCGCGTTACTGATCATCCAGCCTAGCCTAGTAAGCTCCCAGATGGGTGGTTCCTGTTGAACAACGCCTAAGGTTGACTACTGGCCTACACACGTACCTGCACACAAGTGTGCTCACCCATGTAAGCACATACAAACACACATGTGCTCAGAGAAAGCCTGGGTTAGCAGGACCATATGAGCCATGTGTTAGCATCCTCCTGGGGTGGAAATTCAGGTGTATGGTCACACGCCACGTAAGGCGGTGGCAGATGCTGGCTTTGGCCTCTGCAAGGGCCTCTAGCTTGTCCTGAGGTTGTGAGAGCTTGGCTTCTCCAGTGTCCTCCTTCAAATGTCAGTCCCCAAGTCCTGTTCAGTCCATGTGCTTGTTCTGGTTTTGAGACGGCATCTCTGGTAGCCCAGACTCTATAGCCCGATTGACTCTATAGCCGAGGATAACCTTGCATTTCATATGCTCTTGCCTCTACCTCCCAAGTGCTGATGTTACGTGCTTGTAGCTCCACCCTGCCCAGTTTTCTGGGGTGCTAGTTTGTAACCTAAGGCCTCACGCATTCTGGGAAGACACTCTACCAACTGAGCTACAACCCCAGCCCACAGCTTTCTTAAGATGGGGTTGGCAGGTCCTGCAAGATCTTCCCGAAGAGGTGGCCAGCATGCCTGACAACAGTGCTCCAGATCAAGGCTGTCTAAATTCATTTGTCTTGTGCCCTCACATGCCGCCAGCCCAGAGACAAGACTAACCCTTCATGACAGAATCAGTTCAGCCCTGTCCTGTGAGCAGAGCCCAAGGTGGGCAGAGTCTGGCTGGGGCCAGCTGGGTGCTCTGCCCTGATGGCTGCGGGTAGGGTTATGGTTAGATAGCCAGGTGACCAGGGCCCAGGCTAGGGTGCCGAGCAGGAACTAGGAGAAGCCGCGATGGGGTTCTGCCTCTACAGTTCTTCAAAACTCCAGACAAGTCAAAAGAACAGGGGGATGGCCTTCCCTTAGTGTGCGTGTGTTGTGTGTGTGTGTGTGTGTGTGTGTGTGTGTGATGTGTATGTGTTGTGTGTGTGTGTTGTGTGTGGAGTGTGTGTTGTGTGTGTGTGATGTGTATGTGTTGTGTGTGGGGGATGTGTGTGTGTGTGATGTGTATGTGTGATGTGTATGTGTGGTGTGTATGTGTGGTGTGTGTGATGGGTATGTGTGATGTGTATGTGTGGTGTGTATGTGTGTTGTGTGTGTTGTGTGTGTTGTGTATGGAGTGTGTGTGTGTGATGGGTATGTGTGATGTGTATGTGTATGTGTGATGTGTATGTGTGATGTGTATGTGTTGTATGTGTGTTGTGTGCGTGTGATGTGTATGTATCTATATGTGGGTGTGTTAACACTGGGACAGCATCCTCTCTGTTTCAGGTGTTAGAATTTCAGCACAACCAATTGAGCACCAAATGCAGTAGCTAATGACTATAATGACTGTACTGCCGCTCTATGAGCTCCTTGATGAGCTCAGCACCATGAGAGACCCTGTCTCGAAAGGTAGATGACACCTGACAAATGACAAGCGAGGTTGTCCTCTGGCCTATACACACACGTGTACACACACACACACACACACACACGAGCATGTGTACACAAAAAGCCTGAAATGGCCTTACACATCTGGGGTCAAATGTTACTTGTGCTACTTAATAGCTGTGTAACTTTGGGGGAGGATGCTCCACCTTTCTGAGCATCAGTTTTCAAATCTGTAAAATGGGGCCAACAGTATGTGTGTGGAGGGGTTGTTTTGGGGTTCTACAAAAGAACCTGGTGGCATGGCTGGCCCATGTCCTTAAGGCTGCAGAGATGTGGCTACACTCCTTGTTACAGTTTTGAATAGAGGTCTGAGATTTAAATCCCCTGGTTGGTCCTGCTCTGGGCAGCTGCCGCGGAGCCTCCCTCATGCCTAGTGCCGCTTGGTCTGGTGCTTGTTGTAGGTGTCAGGGCGTCCTGCCTGGCGCCCTTCTGCCTTGTGACCTCACAGCCCACCCGTGTGTTTTCTTTTTGTGTTTTGTTTTCTGACTGCAGAGCCCTTTATGAGTTACGTAACCAGAGGCCTGGCAGGGAGCCTGTGAACTTTCTCCATCTTCCCACTAGTGAGGGCCCTGTGTGGTGCAGGTCCCCACAGAAAGCTGCCCCACTTCCCAGGCATCTGTGTCCCTTCCCCTTTTGTCCGTCTGGAAACATCCCTGTTCCCCAGGCCTTCTCATATTAAGTAATTTTAAATTACACTTGTTTACGTATATGTGGGAGGGGAAGCATGAAGGACGTGCATCACACATGTGGGGTCAGATGACAGCCTTCAGTGGCCATGTTCCCACCTTGTGGGTTCTGGGAACAAGTGTCAGTCTTGGTGGCAAGGGCTTGTACCAGCCAGCCATCTTGCCAACCCCTGGATTCTCATATTTACCAGCCTGCAGAATTCCTGTGCCTTTACAGATGCTCTCTGGGTCTCAAAAGCCTCATTCTTTCTTTTTTCATCTCATATTTTATAGAACCCTGTGTGTCTGTGTGTCTGTGTGTGTGTGTGTGTGTGTGTGTGTGTGTGTGTGTGTGTGTGTGGTGCTGGGGATGGAACCCAGAGCCTGTCACTGACCTACACATCCTTTCCGTATCTTCTGCTTTATAAAACTCAGATCAGATGGTCCTCCTGTCTCAAGCCTTCCTGACCCTTCCTAGGCAGGAAGAACACTAGCTACTCAGGCGATTTTAGCCTACTTAACCCAGACATAAAAACGGCAATGGCAGCATGTGCCACCAGGGGGCGAGCCGCACAGAAGCGTTCAAGGCGCACCTCCTAGTTTGAATCCCAAGTAGCAAATGCACACTACATCCAGTGTGCAGAGTGCTGGGCTACTGGGCTCCAGCAGAAGTCAGGAGTTTGGCACCCAGGCCAGCTGAGGGTCCAATGGCATCGGTTTGATTTTGCAGAGCTTGGGATACACAGACCAAACACTAGAGACCAGGTCAAAAGGAAGAGAGAAGGAGAGATCTGACTCTGAAAGTAGTCCTTTAACCTTTGCCTGAGTGCTGGGACATACACACACATATGCACACACACACATATGCACACACACACATACGTGTGTGCACACGCGTGTACAAATGCTCACACAAATGTACGCACAAATGCAAGCACACACACACATACAGCACACACACTCATACAACACACCTGCACAAACCCACATACACAGGCACACACATATACAGACACACACACATACAAAGAAATTATATTCGTGGAGGCAGGGGTGTGAGAGTTTCTCTGTACCTGAGACAGCCCCAACCGGCCCCCCCACAGGCCTGTGAGCCAATCCTTGGTGACAAGTCCCTGGTGATTTCGTCTACCTCAAGCTGGTTTCGTCTGTCCGGTGGAGATCTATTCCAGTGGGTACCCAGGCAAGTTCCTGTTGCCTGAAGCTGAAGCAGGAGGTAAGCTGGAATAGGGCCTGTGAGGGGCACTTACCAAGCGGCAGAGTTGTCGCATGGAACCTCTTAGTTTAAATGTCAGAGGGGCTGTCAGCCGCATCTAAACCAGTTTTGAAAAGCATTTCACCGTTTTGCCTGTGTGGTTGCTTTGGCTGATTTTATGTCTGTGCATCACGTGTATGCCTGGTTCACAAGGCATACATGTTAAATCCCCTGCAACTGGAGTTAGGAACAGCTGTGACTCACCATGTGGGTACCAGAAGCGTAACCCTGATCCTCTGGAAGAGCCTCTGAGCCACCCAGCCATGACTCCAGCTCCCATTGTTGTCCCCATTTCATATCTGAGGGTACTGAGTATGGAGCATACACAGCACTGGCCAGAGGCTCTCCTTAACCTTTGTGTGTGTGTGTGTGTGTGTGTGTGTGTGTGTGTGTGTGTGTGTGCAAACAATCCCCTTTGCACCCTGCTAACGTATTGTATTTTCCTCCAAATAAATCTTTTTCATATGTGTGAAATAAAATACATGACTTACAAAGGATATCATTTTTTTAAATATGGCTATCGACACTCACATCTTTTAGACAGAATCTTATGTATCTCTAGCGACCTTGAATTGGTTATGTATCTGGGGATGAGCTGAATTTCTGATCCTCCTACCTGTAGCTCCAGAGTGCTGGGTTACAGTTGTGTGCCGCCATCCCCGCTTTACGTGACAGTGGGGATGGAATGGAGGGTTTAGTGCACCTCACTAACTGAGCCTCTCCCCCAGCCCATGTGCAACTTTTGAAAATCAAAATGGTCCATTAGCCAGACCATGAATGAGGCACAGATCATGGGATTTTCTACTGTAACCATAGGAACTGACTGAGCCCATGACAATACCTGGCATTGCTGGTGGCCAAGGCCTGCCTACCGCTACCAACACTCACCTTCTTTACTTCCTTGTATTAGACTGCATTGTGTGTGTGCATGTGTGTGTCTGTGTGTGTGTGAGTGTGTATGTGTGTGAGTGTGTGTGTGAATGTGTGTGTGCATATGTGTGTGTGCATGTGTGTGTGTCTGTGTGTGTGTGAATGTGTGTGTGCATATGTGTGTGTGCATGTGTGTGTGTGTGAGTGTGTGCATGTGTGTGAGTGTGTCAGTCTGTGTGTCAGTCTGTGTGTATTTGTGTGTGAGTGTCTGTGTGTGTGTGTCTGTGTGTGTGCATGTGTGTGTGAGTGTGTGTGTGCATGTGTATGTGCATGTGTGTGTGCATATGTGTGTGTGTATGTGTGTGTGTGTGTGTGTGTGTGTGTGTGTGTGCCCCACAGTGAGCATGTGGAGGCCATGCTTGAGGGAATCTGTTCTCTTCTTTCGCCACATGGGTCCCAGAGACAGAACTCACGTCATCAGCCTTGGTGACACACATCTTTAGCCACTGGACATCCTGCCAGCCCTCTTGCTTTTCTTCCTGATGGGAGGAAATGCTAAGGAAGTTTCAGTGAGAAATTCATACTTAAAAAGGTGCATTTTTCCCTGTTCAAGTTCACAGAGTCCTGGTGACGCTTGATTAAGGGCAGGTTCCCCCACTCTCTTGGAGCCAGCTTGATGGATTAAGATCTCATTTCTCCGTCCCTCCCTGGGCCTCAGACGCTCTCCCAGATGGAGCCCCAGGGGAGCACAGGGTAAGAAGAAAGAAACTTGCATTAATGGTCCTTGCATCCTTGACAGCTGACACTGGCACACGTGTACCCTCCCCCCCATGTTTCCTGATGTCACTTGGAAGTCTGGATCCCTTGCTCCTCCCAGGCACAGAGGCTCCCCCAGCTAATTTTTATGTCAAGCTGACACAAACCAGAGGCATCTGAGAGGGAGAAACCTCTAGTGAGAAAAGGCCTCCAGAAGACCAACTGCAGGCCAGCAGTGATTGATGGGGGAGGGTCGGTCCATTGCGGGTGGTGTCACTTCTGGGTCTGTGGTCCTGGGTTCTGTGAATAAGCAGGCTGAGCAATGCATGAGGAATGAGCCAGGAAGCAGCATTCCTCCGTGGTCTTGCTTCAGCTGCTGCCACAGGCCCCTGCCGTGTTTGGTTTTCCACCCCGACTTCCTTCTACAGTGACCTATGGTGTGGACGTATAAGCCCAATGAACCCTTTCCTCCTCAAGCTGCTTTCGGTCATGGTGTTTTACCACAGCGATGGAAACACAAGTGAGACAGAAACCATGGCGCGGCATGTTTCTGTAGACCACTGCCATGTCTGTGTCCACAGAATGGACACACTTAGCCATTTGGCTTGTTCTGCTGCCAGCAGAGTGGCTTTGCCAGTTGAGGGTCAGACTGTGTCTCTCAGTGGGTGTTTCTGGAAGGGCGCAGAGGCAGTGGAGTCTACTGCCCTGCCTCTCCTAGGTGCCTACTATTGGCTCAGGGACAGAAGCTGGGGAGGCCCTCTGGACCCCACCTTTCCCTCTTGTTGGTGAAACAGCTCTCACTGCAGAGGAATAAAGAGAGGGGTGGTTTATTCTGGGACCAGACAGCAGTGCACATGTCCGCAGAACACCTGTAGGCCATCCCAATCCCGTGTTCTATCGTGGTTTGATGAGGATCAGGAGAAACAAACAGGCCGAATAGATGTTTATTCAGGGAAAAATAACTCACAACATAGACAGATGAACACCAGCAGGTTCCTGGTCCCAAGGATGCCTCCGGGTGCTCTCAAGCTGCAAGCAAGAGTACTCCATGGCCCCTCCTCAGACCTAGTTCCCCCTCCCCCCCCAAGTAACTTCCGCTCCTGTCTCCACCTTCAATGGGTGTGGTCAATGTCACAGATGCAGACAAAGTGAATATCTCACTACAATGTTCCAATTAAGCAGCAATTTCATTAACTTGTCATAGTAACAGAACAAAGAAAATCATAAACAACACACAATTCAAATACATTGGAGAGATATTGAGTAGGCAGGTTAAAGCAGAGCAGGGAAATCCTGCGACAAGCCTTTGATGCTGCCTGGAAGGTGTCTGAGCCTTTGGACTGGTAGGGACTAGGGGTGTGTCCTGGTTAGTGTTTCATCAGTTTGACACAACCGGGGTCATCTGGGAAGAGGAAACCTCAATTGAGAAAATCTCTCTATCAGGTTTGGTCTGTGGGGCATTTTCTTGATTACTATTGATGGGGGTGGGTCTGGTACACACACACACACACACACACACACACACACACACACACACACACACCGCACGCACACACATGCATGCACGCACGCACGCACGCATGCACACGTGCACACACATGCACACGTGCACACACATGCACACACACACACACAATGGTAGGTCATTATAACAAGGGGCAATACATTGCTAAGGAAGCCCCAAGGTAATTTGCTTCTGTACCTGCAACATTCCAACCCTTCCCTCGCTGATACTCATCCGTCAGTGCAGACATGACCTCTTTGCAGGAGTTCTCATTCACATGCCTTCACTGGATGAGACATCTCATCTGTTGCACCTTGGGTTTTGAGGTCTCCCACTGGTTTGGAAGCCAACTAGTCCCAGGGACCAACTACATCTGTCTTCCCACCCCTCCCAGCTAGAAATTACAAGCTCACACCACCATACCCAGCATTTTTCCTCCCTTTCATTTTAAACAAGGGTTCTGGGGATCAAATGTGGTCCTCATCTTTGCACAGCAATCCTCTACTAACTAATTTATCATTCCTGCCACAGGAGCCTGTGAATGGAGGCAGAGGAAGTTTTCTAATTGCCAGTGACCCTGAGGTGGGGTCATCTGTGTGACCATCTCACCAAACTACAAGCCCTTCTGCCAGGATCCTGTGCCCTTCCAAATACTTTGCTCAGAGACCAGATTCCTTCCTGCAGAAGGCTTTTAGCACCATGGACAGTGGCAGGACAGTGGCTGGCAAACCTTGAGGTATGAGGGGCATGTGCTTAGATGGCTTAAGGTACATGAATCAGAGGGTGCCTTATATACAGTATGATGTGGATGATGCTTATCTGGACTCGCTGCCACCTGTCCCTTCTCTTACTAAAGAGGCGGAGGGTCCTTGGGAGTGGAGACAAGATGAGAGTGATGTCACATCTGCGTCCTCCAGGAGGGTGCAGAGCTGGCGAGGTTCATTGACAAGGTAACACCACATTGTAACAGCTCCTTGCCCTGCCATGATGTGTCTTCAGTATCTGGCATCCAGTAGACACTCTAGCTTATGTTGGTTCATTGCAAGGATGTGACTGGTGATATCAGTTTTCAACTGGATAGAGTCACCTGGGAGACGAGCCTCTGGCCGTGCCTGTGAGAGAGTTTCTAGATTACCTTGGGAAGACAGACTCTGGATAATGCAGCGCCCTCCCATGGCTGGGGTCCTGCTCAGAATAAAAAGGAGAACATGAGCTGAGCCCCAGCCTTCATCTCCTGACTGTGCATGCCATGTAAGCCACTGCCTCACGTTCCTGGGGTCATGCCTTCCTGCAAGATGGAGTGCACCTCCAAACTGTGAGCTAAAATAGCCTTTCTTCCTTAAGTTGCTATTGCCAGCTATTTTGACTTAGCAATGGGAAGAGGAACTAATATAGGAACTGAGCCAGTATCTACTGTGAAGTTCTATGTCTGCATTAACACAGGGCCAAGACATCTTCTAGGGGCAGTCCACATGGCCTCATGTTAACTTTAGATCAAAGTCTGCCTTCCCAGAAATCCATAGGTGTTTGGTGAGAATACAGAAGCTTACTTGATTAATGAGGCTACCAAACAAAGAGCCACACCTTCTGGTGGCCACTGAGGCTGCAGCCAGCTTACTGTGCTGGCCAGGGACAAACTCTCTCAACTCCTTTCCTTCCCCTGGGTCCCCAAATCCAGTCCTGTGGGAGACTAAGACACTCAAAGGCTACATCATCACAGAGGAAGGATTTCCTCACAGGAGGCAGGATGCTGCAAACATCGCCGGAAGACTGGCACTGGTGCCATGTGTCATTTATCCCTAGGACATAGGAGGCTTGGGAGAGGCAAGGTGTGTATGAAGATGTAATAGCGGGAAGGCAGGGGATGAGGTGGGTGGGTCACCTGCTCATTGGCTCTGCTGCTGAGGTACGGATGCTCTGTCTTGTACATGGTGGGTGCCCGATAGCTGGCTGCTGCTGGAGCAAGTGCCCCTCTCAAAACAGAGGACCAGGCAAAGCATCAGCAGGCAGTGAACTGAGAAGCCTGGCTGGTTCTCTGGCCAGCATGGGCGGGAATGAGGCTGCCCAGTGCAGGGTGCTGCCATAAATCTCCTTGGCGTCAGACAGCTGGGTTGCAGTTGAGAGGATTGTGGGGGGCACTTGGGCCCAGGAGGGAGAGATCCAGGGACAGAAATGGGTTCTCTATTCTCTGAGTCCCCATCAGGAGAGATAATTAGGGCCTTAGTCACTGCCTCTGAGAGACCAGGCAAGGGCTTCCTGGGACTTGCTGACCCTCTTGACTCAAACGTGTTACTGTGATCTGGCTAATGGGCCTGGAGGGTGTCTCCTCACTGGGCCCTGAGGAGAGCTGTGAGCATCTTCAAAGGGTGAGATGGGAGCAACCCGCCCCCAATCTCCCCTCATCGTGGGCGCAGGAGCTGGGGACGGAATGGCTGCTTGGGTCACAGAGGCCCTGTGGGACGAGCCTTGGCTATCCCTGGTTGTCCCCTGTGGGGTACAAGTTCCTTCCCAAACAAAAGTCTACAGGCTGTGATTCCCAGACCCCACTGCATCCTAGACAAGAGACCCGCAGCCGGCAGCCAGCACCATCGCCTTCCTCAATATGCTTGGTGGAGCCAAGGAGGGAGGAGTTAATAAGGGCATGCTTGCTTCTGCTGTGCCTCCAAACAGTCCCGGGACAGAGTCGGGGTGGGGATGAGAGGCAGGCAGAAGGCAAGAACAGTCTGGGAGAGGTGCTGGGGAGGTAGTCCAGTGGCTAAAGTGCCTGCCCTCAAGAACCAGCATTTGGGTTCCCAGCATTCGGGAGGCAGAGGAACAGGATTTGGGGGCTGATTGGCTAGACTGGCTGAATGGGGGAGCTCCAGGTCCAGTGAGAGAGTCTACCATAGTAAATACTTGGAAAGCAATGGAGGACATAATCCAATGTCACCTGGGCCTCACATACATGTACACACATGTGCATGCACTCCTGCACCTAAGTGTACTCAAATACATTTAAACATGCATGCATATACCACACATGCACACACACACACACACACACACGCATGCACACACATGCACACACATGCACACACACGCACACACATGCACACAGAGTTCATCTGCATGTGTGGGGTACAGGTAGGCTAGGAACGTACACTGTGGCAGCCACACCACTTCTATGTGCAATCACTTCTCTGCACATGCCTTCTGTTCTGTGTATACTTACATGCCATTTAGTCAGCTTCACCTCCACCAGACAGACCCCTGTTAACTTCAAACCCAACCTGTCCTGGCTTTACCCCCTCTCTCTGCATCCTGAGACAGGTTTCTTCCTGTGCTGTGGTGCAGCTGACTAGCTGTCGGCAGCCTCTGTCTGTATGCACCACCCATGCCTAACAGGCCTGTCCTATATCAGGCTTGCTCCTCCAAACAGAATATAAGCTATTCATCAAGAGCAGCACGTGTGTGCTGGTCCATAGGTGCATGTGTGAGGGTGCATGTGTATGTGTCTACATGTGCATGTGTACATGTGTGAGGGCAAATGCATGTATGTGTATGTATAGGTGTGTGTGTGTGTGTGTGTGTGTGTGTGTGTGTGTGTGTGTGTGTGTGTAAGCCAGCGGGCAACCTCAGGTGTCACCTTTAGGATCACCATCCACTTCTTGAGACAGGGTTTCCCCTTGGCTTGGAGCTGGGCTGTCTGACCAGTGAGCTCCGGGAACTGTCCCACTAGCATCTCTGTCCTCACCTCCCTAGTACTAGGATTACCAGTGCAACCAGCCCCACCAAGAGGGTTGCACAGCTCTTGGGATTAACTCAGGTCATCAGCAAACACCTTACTCAGCCACCTTCCAGCCATCCTCCCTTCCTCTTCCTCCCCGAAGAGAGTTCTCTTGGAATCTACAGGCGTAACCCAGGCATTGGGCACTTTCTTAAGAAGTGTTAGTCCTTGGAAGAAAAGAAAACAAGGATTTAAGAGTATCTTTAAATTTTTCTTTACATTATCCACCATCTATCTATCTATCTATCTATCTATCTATCTATCTATCTATCTATCTATCTATCATCTCTCTCTCTCTCTCTCTCTCTCTCTCTCTCTCTCTGTGTGTGTGTGTGTGTGTGTGTGTGTGTGTGTGTGTGTGTGTGTGTGTGTGTGTGTAGGTGTGATGGGGCCGTAGGAGTCATGGGCTCAGTTGTCTCCTTTCATTTTTATGTGGGTCCCAGAGATTGAACTCAGGTCTCCAGACGTTCACAGAAAGATCCTTTACATGCTGGCTGTCTCCTTGGCCCAACTTCTCCTTCTTGAGACAGCTCTGTTATGAGATCATGCACGTGAAAATTTCCAGCCATACGAAAGAATCAATAATCTTGAGCTATTGTCTCTTCTCAGCCTCTCCCCCAGGCCCTTGGGGAGCTCGCCCCCCAGAATGAGCCCTCACAAGTCGGGTGAGTCCACCTCAGAAGGAAACATTAGCCAGTTAGAACCAGTGGCTGGGAGCTTCAGGTCTGGGGAGGTGAAACGCTTGGGATTCCATCATGACCTGGACCACCTTGGCGGGGTGGGGGGCATTACAAATACCAGTGACATTCGCAAGAGTGGGGATTCATCTCAGTTGTCCAGTCTTAATACAGGAGCATGTGTCTCAGTACTGTATGCATGGAAAGAAAAATCGCCTTTAGAAAACAAATAAACAAGCAATTCTTGTTGGTGCTGGTGAGACGTCTCGGTGGGTGAAGGTGTGAGGACGTGAGTGCGAATCCCCAGAATCCACACAAAGCCAGACCCAGCGCATCTGTAACCCCAGTGCTCCCATGGGGATGGAGGCAAAGGCAGGAGAAGTCCTGTTGCTCCCCAAACCTTCCTCCCTCCTCCCTCCTCCCCTCCCTCCTCCCCTCCCCCTCCCTCTTCCTCCTCCCTCCTCCCTCTCCCTCCTCCCTCCTCCCCTTCCCCTCCCCCTCCCTCCTCCCTCCTCCCTCCTCCCCTCCCCCTCCCCCTCCCTCCTCCCCCTCCCTCCTCCCCCCTCCCCCTCCCTCCCTCCCTTTAATCCTTCCTTCTTCCCTCCCTCCCTCCCTTCTTTGTTCCTCCCTCTCTTTATCCTTTACTTCCTCCTTCCTCCTTCCTTCCGTCCTTGCCTCTCTTCTGTTTCCTTCCTTTCTCCCCTTCCTTTCCCTCACTCTGTTTCCTTCACCTCCTCCCACTCTGCTCTTCCCTCTCTCCCCTCCCCTCCCTTCTTTCTTCTTTACTTCCCTTTCCTCTCCCTCCTTTCTCCCTCCGTGCATTTCACCCCCCCCCCGCCCCAGCTGTATTGTATGTCCTTTTTCAGAAGTTTCCCCTCCTGCCTGCCTTCTAGCTGACTGGGGGTAAAGGCCTATTCACCTCAAGCCAGGGCTTCCTCCCCTCCCCTCTCCTCCTCTCCTCTCCTTTCCTCCCCTCCCCTCCCCTTCCCTCCCCTCCCCTCACCTCTCCTTTCCTCCCCTCCCCTCCCCTCTCCTTCCCTCTCCTTTCCTCCCTTCCCCTCCCCTCTCCTTTCCTCCCTTCCCCTCCCCTCCTCTTTCCTCCCTTCCCCTCCCCTCCTCTTCCCTCCCCTCCCCTCCTCTCCCTTTCCCTCCCCTCCCCTCCTCTCCCCTCCACTCCCCTCCCCTCCCCTGCTCTCTCCTCCCCTCCCTTCCTCTCTCCTTCCCTCCTCCTCCCCTCCTCTCCTCTCCCCTCCCTCCTCTCCCCTCCTCTCCCCTCACCTCCCCTGCTCTCTCCTCCCCTCCCCTCCGCTTCCCTCCCCTCCCCTGCTCTCTCCTCCCCTCCCCTCCTCTCCCCTCCCCTCCCCTGCTCTCTCCTCCCCTCCCCTCCTCTCCCCTCCCCTGCTCTCTCCTCCCTCCCCTCCTCTCCCCTCCCCTCCCCTCCTCTCCCTTTCCCTCCCCTCCCCTCCTCTCCCCTCCACTCCCCTCCCCTCCCCTGCTCTCTCCTCCCCTCCCCTCCCCTCTCCTCCCCTCACCTCTCCTCCCCTCCCTTCCCCTCCCCTCCTCTCCCATCCCCTCCCCTCCTCTCCCATCCCCTCCCTCCCCTCCTCTTCCCTTCCCTCCCCTCCCTCTTCTCCCCTCCCCTCCCCTCCTCTCCCATCCCCTCTTCCCTCCCCTTCCCTCCCCTCCCCTGCTCTACCCTCCCCCTCCCCTCCCCTCCCCTCCCCTCTCCTCACCTCTCCTTCCCTCCCCTCCCCTCCCCTGCTCTCCCCTCCCCTCCTCTCCCCTTCCCTCCCCTCCCCTCTTCTCCCCTCCCCTCCTCTCCCATCCCCTCTTCCCTCCCCTTCTCTCCCATCCCCTCCTCTCCCCCCTCCCCCTCCTCTTCCATCCCCTCTCCTCTCCCCTCCCCTCCTCTCCTTTCTACTCCTCATTCCTGTTCCTCCGCCCTCTACTCTCAGCTCTGAGGACTCTGCTGTGTGTGTCACCTCTGAATGCCAACACTGTTCACGGCAGACATGAAGTCCTCCCTTTAGAGGTTCTCTGTATCCCGTGCTTAGCCTGAGTCATGCGTGTGGCTCTCGAAGTTGATTGTTCTCCAAATGAGCCCCTGCTAGTGTTTATTCAGCCCGTCCCTCATGTGAAGAGACAAGAGCTAACTCTGACTCAGCCTCTTCCACCTTCTTCCTTGCCTTCTGTCGAGATTCTGTCAGCAAGGCTCAGACTTCTTTATTCATACCGTTGACCACCCGTCTCTCCTCTGCAGTCTCACACAAGACCTCATTGCTGCTTGCTAGGTTATGAGACAGTTTCTTGGCTTTTGCTCCTCCCGGTTCCATCCAGCGTCATCCCAGTCATGGGAGGTGACTTGGGAAATGCAGTGGCCCTTGTCACTGCCTTGCTGCACTCAGCATAAATCCAATGCTTTTCAGCATAGGCACACGTGTGTGTGTGTGTGTGTGTGTGTGTGTGTGCGCGCGCGCGTGCGCACGCACGCGTGCGCACCAGAGGCTATCTTTGGGTAACAGTCCTTGCTTTTTTGAGGCAGAATCTCACTGGCCTGGACCTCACCAGGTGGGCTGGAGTAATAGCAACAATCTCCTCACCCACAGCTGAGTTCAAAGGAGTGAGAGAGACTCAGGTTCCCCAGCTCCTTCAAGGGCACACCTCCTGTGACATCAGCCAGCCCCACCTTCCAAAGATTTCCCTTCCCTCAGCAACCCCAGATTCCGGGACTATGTCAGCCCCTTCTCTCCAGATTCCCTCTGTCTTTCCCTGCTTCCTTCCATTTTTCTTTTCTCTCCCACTTTTCTTCTCTCCTCACCTGTCCTTTCCCCTCTTTCCTTCCTACCCCCTCTTCCCTCCCGCCACTCCTTCCTCCATTTCTTTCTTCCTTCTTTCCTCTCCCTACAGCATCCTCTGCATCCATAAGATGCTTCTGTGTGTATCTTAGTTTCTGCCTTGCCTCCTACCTCCACTTTGAAGTCTGAAGTTACATGCTGGGTTACTGTGATGCTGGGGATGAGCCCCTGGGCTCTGGTTTCCCCTCTTTGACAGCAGTCCACTAGCTGAATTGAAATCCCAGACTCTAGCTTTGAGTCCAAACCAGGCCTTGCAATTTAAAAGCGTGCCTAAATATTTTAATCAAGCTCATAATTAATATTCATGGGAGGACACTCGCTGAGGATGACACAGACCTCTTAGGAGAATCAGAATCCCTGGTGACAAGGAGCTCTCCAAACACTGCTTACCATGCTACCAGGCCTTGCTTCTGAGGGGTGGAACATGGCAGGACCAGTCACCGGCTAGGTCTGCTGCTACTCCTGCCACCTAGTGGACATTCGGAGAAGGAAGCCTGCACCCCTTGCAAACCAAAAGGGTTCTCAGCAAAGCCGAGACTGGGAAAGGCTACTTTGTATATGATTTGTGGCAGGGAGCTACAGTGTGATTATGATATTTGGGTCTTTTGCGTTAACCATAAACCCATCTATTCCACCTTGCTTGGTATGCACAACTATCACACCAGTTGTCACACCAACAGCAGAGGGGAGAATGCCATGGGTGGCGATGGTGGCTCACCTTATGCTAGCGTTTACACCAGTGCACTCACTCCAAGGCAGATACTTGTTCTATTCCCACTCTGTGCATGCGGGGACAGAGGCTCAGAGAAGTGAAGCACGTCCCTCAAGGTCACACAGGCTGCAGGGACAGTTCTGGAACCCAACACTCAGCCAGAATTTCTCATTCTAGGGTCACTCTGGGCAGATGGGGAGAGATCTGTAAATAGAGTAAAGCCATTGAAGATTATGGCCCAGAGCCGCATTGAGGCATGCTTTGAGAGACTCTGGTCTAGGTGGAGGAAGACCCCAGTTCTGCACATGCGTGGACCCTGGGAAAACTCCGTGTAGCTTGAAAGCCTTTGTTTCCTCCTCTGTAGGAGAGGAGAATAAACATAAACACACAAGACTGCGTCTGTTAGGGAAGGAAAGAACACTCATGAAGCAAGCGAGGTGGGATGGGTATCTCTGTCCCAGGCAAGGCTGGCCCAGGCTGAGCCCGGAAGTTCTTTGCAGGAATATCCCAGAGGAGGGGAGCGTAAGTTACGAGAGTGACAAAATGAGTAAACTGATCCTCAAGAGCGTCCGATGAACACTCATTCTCTTTAGAGCACTGCTCCCAGAAAGTGGACCCTGTTCTGGAGGTTTGGAAAGCTAGAAACAAGAGGTGTGGGGTCATTCATCTGTGCTGCGGATGGATCGAATCCAGGGCTTCCAGCATACCCAGCCTAGGGGCTTTCCCCTCTGAAGAAGGGTTTTCCCCCCACACAGGAGGGGATCTTGGCCCACTTTTATCCATCTTGCTGCAGTAGACAGAGACAGACAACCACCCTTTGTCTGTGCCCAGCTGCTTAAAGACTTGGGCTCAGAGGAAAAGCACACATGCATTTGGGTTCAGGAAGAGCAGGCTGAGGCATTCTGGGAGATGAGCTCACACATCTGTCTGGTGTGGGGTTCCCTGTGCCCTCAAGGTGCATAGTGAAGGGAACGGAGGAAATCTACTAAAGTGCACAGGGCTTAACAATGCCACAATGCCATTTAATACTTTGTATGATACTTTACAAAAGAATCCAAGCTTAAAGAAGAAAATGAGTAATGACAAAAAGATAAGGGGAAAGGGGGCTATGCACAGGAGCAAAAGGGGGAGGAGGGGAGAGGAGGGAGGGGAGGAGGAGGGAAAAGAGGAGGGAGAGGAAGGGGAGAAGGAGAAGGAGGAAGAGAAGGAGAAGGAGAAGGAGAAGGAGGGGGAGGGGGAGAAGGAGGAGAAAGAGAAGGAGGGGAAGAAGGAGGGGGAGAAGGAGAAGGAGAAGGAAAAGGAGGGAGAGAAGGAGAAGGAGGGGGAGAAGGAGGGGGAGGGGAGGAGGAAGGGGAGAGGGAGAAGGAAAAGGAGAAGGAGAAGGAAGAGAGGTCTGACTTTAAGAAACCCAGGTTCAGCACCACTTCTGATAACCTGTCTTCCCAAAGGCCCTACTTTGATTGTTATTTTTGTCCTCTGTTCCCCCTTCGTTCCTCTTTTTATTTTTAAAGTTGTCCATCATCGGTTACTAAACGTACTCAAATTTCACTTTGAAGGGCTACTGTACCTATAAGACCAGCTGGTCACCTCTTCCTTTCCTAGCAAAATCAAGGTGTGCCCTGCGTCCCCTTATTCCTTTGCTTGGAAGTTAGCCACATTCTGTAGTTCGTGAATCTCCCACAGTCAGTAAAACAGCTAAGTTTTGAAAAAGAAAGTAAGAAAGTGTGGAAAACAAAAGACTGCAGTATAAAAGCGGGAGCACTTTTGTTTTCTAGTGGGTTTTCTAAGGGAGATGAGCAATAGCCATTGGCCTGTGGAACAAAGTGTCTATACCGAATAGATTCTGCACGGGGGTGGGGTGGGGTGAGGGCTTTCTAGTGTTCTTCCTGGAAGCCAGGATGACTCAGCTGGTAAGGGTCCTTGTTGTTAAACCCAAGTTTAATCCCTGCACCAACTCACATTGTGGACAGAGATTACCTAATCCTACTAGTTATCCTCTGACCTCTGACAAAAAATATATAAATTATTTTTATTTTTTTAAAGAGTTCTTCCAGGGCTGGAGAGATGGCTCAGTAGTTAAGAGCACTGGCTGCTCTCACAGAGGACCTGGGTTCAATTCCCAGTACCCGCATGGCAGCTCGCAACTATCTATAACTCCATTCCAGGGCATCTGATACCAATGCACATAAAATAAAAGTTAAGTATTTTTTTTAAAGGGTCCTTCCAAAAGTTAGTGGGGGTTCGCTGGAGAGGCCTATGTCACAATTTGAAGTCCTAGCCTTAGGAAAGATCACCCAGAAACAAGACTGATTAAAATCTGGTCACCCCCCCCCCAATGCTTCTAGAGGGTCCTTCCCGCAGAGCTAGAGGGTGAGGCTGTCCTGGACTTGGGTTGGGATCTGGACCGATATAGGCAGAGGATGGATTTGTTGACCTTGCAGGCACCACGATTCTGAGCACCATAGTAGCATTGTGTGGGAGGTGCTGTATGCACCCACTTACTGCGCGCGTGGGTGCCAGTGCGTGGTGATCTGCGGAAGGTGCGTGTGGGCGAGGATGGGTGTATCAGTGGAGCCCCAGCGGGGGGCTGCGGCCCGCGGCTCCCACTTGTGGCTCCTGGGCGCCGCCAGCAGGCACATCTCCGGAGGACGCCGCGGGATGGGAGCTGATGACAGGAGGGCGCCGTCTCCTGAGTGATGGCAGCGCACGCCGCTGCCTCGCCGCCTCCGCCGCTCCGTCCTGATCTCCTTACGTCAGGGTAGCTGGGTCCCCCCTCCACCCGGGAGGCAGCGAGCAGCGGGAGAGCAGAGCGTGCAGCGGAGCCGTTCCAGAGTCCCGCTGAACCCTGCCAAGACCCGCCAATCCCAGCAGAGCGGGAGCCAGCGCCGACACCGGACGCCTCACCGGACCCAGCATTGCCAGGCAGCGACACTTGGTACCCGCCTGGGCGCCGGGCTCGTCCTGTGCGCCCCTCGCCATGCGTGTCAGACTCTTCGACTCTCCAGATCAGTTCCAGCGCGGTGGCCACCGGATCCCAGGTCCGGATACCTCCCGTTGAAACAGTTGGGCAGCCAGGACAGGGGTCTCCACGTCGGGGACGCGGCGGGGACCTGCGGAGTTGGCGTCCGAGCGCGTAGAGCGGGGCCACCCGCGCCGCTCCACCATTACCTCCCCGGGCGGCAAGGAGGAGCTGGTGGCGGTCGCCTCCCGGCTGTGGCAGCGGCGGCGGCGCGCCTGCTTGGCGGCCGTCGGCGTGCTCCTAGCCATGGCACTGGGGTTGCTGATAGCGGTGCCCCTGCTACTGCAGGCGGCTCCCCCAGGCGCGGCTCACTACGAGATGTTAGGCACCTGCCGCATGATCTGTGACCCGTACAGCGTCGCTCCCGCAGGGGGACCCGCGGGCGCCAAGGCTCCACCGCCGGGACCCAGCACGGCTGCTCTGGAAGTTATGCAGGACCTCAGCGCCAACCCCCCGCCTCCCTTTATCCAGGGACCAAAGGGTGATCCAGGGCGACCAGGCAAGCCGGGGCCTCGGGGTCCTCCCGGAGAGCCAGGGCCGCCTGGGCCCAGGGGTCCTCCGGGGGAGAAGGGAGACTCGGGGAGGCCAGGGCTACCCGGACTGCAGTTGACAACCAGCGCGGCCGGTGGAGTTGGAATGGTGGGTGGCGGAGCCGGGGGCGGTGGCGACACGGAGGGCGAAGTGACCAGTGCGCTGAGCGCTGCCTTCAGCGGTCCCAAGATCGCCTTCTACGTGGGACTCAAGAGCCCTCATGAAGGCTACGAGGTGCTCAAGTTCGACGACGTGGTCACCAATCTTGGCAATCACTACGATCCCACCACCGGCAAGTTCAGCTGCCAGGTGCGGGGCATTTATTTCTTCACTTACCACATCCTCATGCGTGGCGGCGACGGAACCAGCATGTGGGCGGATCTCTGCAAAAACGGGCAGGTCAGTGACTTTCTCCCACATACCCCTCCCTTCTTTATCAGGGCCCAGCAGACCATAAGAGGCGCCCAGGGGTGCCGGGAATTATCTTTTCTCTTGTCACCCTCCAGAGTCCCGCAAACTCTGGGACGGAGTGGTCGCTGGAACACAGCATCCCTCTTCCCTGCGCAGTGCTCTATGCTTGCTCAAATGCCTCAAGCTGGACCCCGGGTACACAGTGACCCTGACACAGAAACTAGGTTCTAGGTCCCAATAACTTGCGCCCTGGCCTGAAGTGACCAGGCTCCTGGAAAACAACGCAGTTTTCTTTTCCTCTTTGTTTGCACGTGGGTCACCCCTTTCCCTCTCTCTTCATCATGGCCTTAACCCCTGGGACCTCCTTTCCACACTGGGCCAGTGTCCCCAAGCCCTCTGCTTTCTCTGACTCTGCTGCAGAGAGAACTTGGAGCTGGGGAGGGAGTGTTGATACTAAGTAGCAGACACAGAGTCTGTGAGGAGATGGGCACCGGAGGCCAGGAGTTAACTCCAGAAGAAGTGCAAGGGTCCACTCACTCCTCTGGTTTGCCCCTCAGGTGCGCGCCAGCGCCATAGCCCAGGATGCGGACCAGAATTACGACTACGCCAGCAACAGCGTGGTACTGCACCTGGATTCAGGCGATGAAGTCTATGTGAAGTTGGACGGCGGGAAGGCTCATGGGGGCAATAACAACAAGTACAGCACGTTCTCGGGCTTTCTCCTGTACCCGGATTAGGGGCACAGAGAGCACGAGACAGCGCGGCTTCAGGCGCCCCACGCCCGCCCAGGGTGGATTTCACTCTGAGGCGGCTTCATGACACTTCCTGACATCTCCGTTGGAAAAGACACATCCCTGCTGTCCTCTTGTCCTGCTTCAGGCCTCAGTGTGTCTGACTCACCATGCTGTGGGGAGGCTGAGTCCCTGGTCCCAGCGCCCATCCCGGGGAGGGAGAGGGAACACTTAGATGGGGAATTGGGTGAGAATCTCAGCTCTGGCAGGGAAGGGGGTGGGGACTGGTTGTGAAAGCTGATTGGACTGGACAGGCAGCCCTAAGGAGCCTGCGTTTCCCCAGCTCACTTCTCCCTTCCAGTGTCCCCAGGTCAAGGGCTGCAGGCCTCACCAGGTAGATAAGACCCAGGTGAATGCTACTCCCTGGGACCCCCCCTTTCTGTGACCCGGAATGCCTGTGCAGATTGTCCTGTCCATCAGCCAAAACCCCACCCTTAGCAGAATTCCAACAAACAGAATATTCACCTTGCCACACATACTCTCCTCTGACTTCCTTGGTCATGCATTAAATTATGTTTTTAGAGCGTTGGCTCCTGTTTCTTTTTGTTAATTCAGCTTCTTTACCTGGACTTCAGAAATCCCCCTGGCTTTAAAACGCGGCCAATGCCCTATCTCCAGTCAGAGCACCTCTGCTACAACCAGAGGTTGGCTGAAAGTGAAGTGTGTGTGTGTGTGTGTGTGTGTGTGTGTGTGTATGTATGTGTGTGTGTGTGAGTGCGCACGTGCACACACCAGAGCAGCTTCCCACCCTTTGCACTGCAACCCTGAGTTGAGAGGGGTGCAAGGGGTGAGAGGTGAGTTAGAAGGAGGGAAGAGAGAGGTGATGGTGTACAGTTAGTGCGACTAGGTCTCCCTGGACCTGATGGAGGAGATCAGAAAGGAGGGTCCCTGTGAAGTGGAAGACAATTATGATACACTGGCTAGTGGGGACCCTGTGAGTTTGGGGGCTCTGAAACAGAAGAGCAGAAAGAAGCACTCTCCCCCTCCACTGGAAGTTTTCATTCTCCAAGAGACAACAGCACTCTGTGTGTGTGTGTGTGTGTGTGTGTGTGTGTGTGTGTGTGTGTGTGTGTGTGTGTGTGGTGTGGCAGGGGGGTGGCGTATCAGTCACACCATAGCTGCGTCCTCGCTCTCTGAGGAGTCAGTAACTGAGGTATTTCTGTGGGTCATCTCTAAGTTCAGCAGGATCATTGTGGAGAGGGAGGTGACGCCCCTTCCAGGATGGATAGATGCTTTAGGGGGTCATTCCTTCCCGGAAAGAGGTGACACCAGCAGCTGGGGACCTGTTGGCTCTGTCTCTCTTCCCGTTAGTATCCTGTACACCTAAGTCACGAAAACATTCCACGGTGTTGAGAATTTGGGTTTTCTTTTTCTTCTTCCTTCCTGCTTGCTTTATTTCTTATTTTTGTGGACACCCAGTTACAACAGATATTAAGTTGCATCTAAAAGAGCCAGTAGCTGCCTGCTATCACTTACTGAGCTCTTTTAATGTTTCATCTTTAAATTAAGTGAAAAAAAAAATGGGACAGATTCTCATTGTGTAGCTTAGGCTGGTCTGGAACTGGCTATTCTCCTGTCTCAGCTTCCTGAGTGCTGGGATGATAGGTATGTGCCAGCACATTGCCCTGGCTGCACTGAGCCAAATGTGTTTGTGGGACTACGAGATGGCTCAGTAGGTTAAGGCACTTGCCACCAAGCCAAAGGACCTGAGTTCAATGCCCAAAGCCCACATTGTGTAAGGGGACAGCCAGCTCTCACAGGGTGTCCTCTGACCACCAAATCTTTACTGTAGCAGGAATGCCCACACACATACACACCCCAAATGCTTAAAGAAGTGTGTGTGTGTGTGTGTGTGTGTGTCTACAGAGTGTGTGGCGTGTGTGTATCTAGGTAAAGCTGGACACTTGAAAATCGACAGTGTAGGTATAATTGTCCTCATTCAATTCATGTTGCATGGTGGCACGCATTCATGCCAATGTGGTGTGTGAAACGTTCTTGGTGGCAGTCCACCCTCAAATGGCATTGTTCGGGAGGCCATGAAAGCTGCCAGTCCCTTTTACAAGATGATTATACCCCCTACCTTGAATCCTGTGGTTGCCACCATTCCTCTGTGCTCTCATTTTATTGGAATGATGTTTTCTAGTCATTCGTTTGAATATAAGCAATGATTATGCCTGCATTGAGTCCAAGAATAAAGTGCGCAAACAGCTAGAGATAAAAGAAATACTATCAAACGATCACTTCCCAGCTCCATACACAAACAGAACCCTAATTTCCTGCCACATGCCATGCTACCCCCTCTGACAGCGGATCCCAAACCTGGCTGAGCCTACCTACACCCGGGAACCGTCTATGGTTACAGGACGGGTATCACTTTCGGATGCCTTGTTGATTGTATCATCCTGAAATGCGATTAAAACCCAATGTCTGCAACCCAGATGAAGTCTAATTGCTATGGATCTGCAATCCCCATCGGGCCCCTAATCCTTTTTGACTTATTCCTCCCCTTCCTCTGATGAGATGGAGCTTAGACACAAAGCCCTCGGTTTAAATTTCAAAAATTAAAATTGACATGCAGCGGTGGCTTCCCCGAGAGCTGGGAGGAATTGCTAAGGAGGAGCCCTAAACCAGCTCTGGTCTCTGCATTAAGAGGCAATTTTGTACTTCTAACAAAAGCCCCATCCCTTCCCCTTTGTCGGAAGGGCAGGGGAGATGCCTTGCCTGAGTCCGACCATTCACAACACTTAGACAGATACGAAGCTGAGATTTCTCCATCTGTCTTCGCCTTCGTAACTGGGCTTCTTGTAATTCTAATGCTGGGTCTGCTGGAGCCTGTGCCAGAGGTGTCAACTGCTAAGAGCATGATGGATTGATGAGGCAGCTTTGAGAGGTTCAGTTAACAGAAGTTGGCCAGCGGCCTGCCACTCCCAGGTCCCTGGCTGGCTCCTCAGGCCAGCTAAGGGCCATGCTTGTGGGAGCTCTGAGAAGGGGACAGGCTTGGATGGAAGACCAGGACTCCACTCAAGCAGCCTTTATGAAGCCATCAGATTTGGGGTGTTTATGGGATACAAGAAGCCTTCTCCCCAAACACCCACCCTTGCGGTGTGTTAAGGATTGCCCCAAATTCTTTCCTAGTTGTATTCCTGGGATAGGAATATCATACTCTCACGGCCAACAAACACACAAGGGACTATTTTTGTCTGTTTAAAAGCTGGAGAAATTGGGCTTGGAGAAATTCATGACCTGTCCCAAGTCCCCAAGCTTTTAAGAGTTGCATCTGGGAGCTGAGGAGATAGCTCACTTAGGAAATTGCTTGTAGTGCAAGCAAGAGGATGTGAGTTCAATTCCCAGAACCTGTGTAAAATAAACCCAGGCGTGGTGTAGCACCCCTACAATCCCAGTGGCGGGAGAGAATTCCTGGGACTCACTGGCCAGCCAGCCCAGCCTATGTGATGAGTTCCAGGCCAGTGAGAGGCCTTATCTAATAAAGAGCTGAGAAATGCTATCTGGGGCTCAACTCTGGCCTTCACACACACACACATGCACAATGTGCATGTGCACACATGTACCCACATGTCCAAGTGTGAGAGTATATGTGCACGCTTACATGCGTACATAAAGAAATGTGGCTGGGATTTGAACTTAGACCTCCAGGCTACTGTCCTGTGTGTACAGAGAGAGAATGTCTACCTCTCATTCCCAGGCCTCTGATATAGGCGTGTCAGACAAGAAGACTCATGCATGCCTTCTTACCCAGGGTTCCTCCTTCAGGGACCTCCAGATCCAGACTCCTCCAAGTAGCAAGCCTTCTGGCCTTGTGGCCTTGCTGATGGCCTAGCAGGGGCTTGGCCCACTAATTCTGTTGGAAACAGTGCGTCTCCAGCAGCAACCTATCACAGCAACTCTCCTGTCCCTTGGTGGTAGTGAGGAGGGAGTATCCTGCAGGTGCCAGAGCTTAGCTGAAGTGGGCCTGGCTGTCTCTGCTTGGCAGGGAGGCTGGTCTCTGTTCTGAGCTCATTGTCAGTGGGAGTGCTCATCTTCAGGATTGCCTGAGTTCAGGAGAGAGGCACCTGGCCCGGGAGACTTGGGTGGAGGCTGTGCCTTCTGCTGCATCTCTCTCCTATCTTGGAGCAGCTAACTCTTTTCAGATTCCAAGACAAAACCCAGATCCCCCGATCCCTGACCAGCACCTATCAATGACAACACTGCAGAGGCCATATTGCAGGGGCTGGTCCCTTTAAATGGCTCTGATCATGCATCCATTCCTATTGGTTGAACAGTATTTTTTTTTGGGGGGGGAAACTCTCGTATGTCTCAACATATATATATTTGATGTATGAATAATTTATGTATACCATCATCAGTCTATACTTCAAGAATTTTCCAGCTTTTGCATTTATATTCATCTGGAGGACTCACGTTCAAGTCGGTAGCCATAGCCTAGCTGGCTAACCAGGTTTGGAAGCAGATCTCCTTTTCATTGGAACAAAAGTAAAAGAGGGTTAATTTGTTATTTTCTCAGTGTTAGGCATGAAAGTGGGTTCTCTGTGAGTCACAGATAAAAAGCCTGTGCCCTTTAATTCTTGGCAGGCAGAGCTCTGGTCCTGTTCTAGGTATTAATATTAGTAATTCTTAATTTGTTTGTCTCTCTTTTCATTCAACGAATAATTAATTTCATTAATTTATTTATCATACAAAGTAATGTGTCTCGTTATGACATTTTCATAAACACATGCCATTGTATTTTGCTCAGGGTGTTTTATATAGCCCAGCTTGGCCTCAAACCTGAGATCCCTCTGCCTCAGTAGCCTTCCTGCTGGGATAACAGGCATGTACCACCAAGGCCAGTGCTTCTCCCTCTCTGTCACCGAGCCTGACCTTGAACTCTTGAGGTCACTGAGGATGATCTTGAACTTCTGATCCTCTTGGCCACACGTCCTGAATGCTTGAGATTACTGGTGCCCTGTGAATTCTCTCTCTCTTTCATTTAATATTTGAAATAAGTAAATTGAAAGTTTCTGCCAAACACATCCCCGCAATCCTAGTTCTTTGGGCGGTGGGGTGGGGCTAAGGCAGGAGGGTCATGAATTAGAGGGGTAAAGCACTGTCTTAGTTTCTTTTCCTGTTGCTGTGATAAGATATTCTGGCAAAAGCACTCAAGGGAGAAAGGTTCAGTTTGGCTCATAGTTTCGGGAACAGAGATAGCAGGAAAGTTAAGGCAGCATTAGATTGAAGCTATTGGTCACATTTGCATTGACAGTCACTGTGGTGGTTTGAAAGAAAATGGCCCCTATAGGAAGTGGCACTATTAGGAGGTGTGGTATTGTTGGAGGAAGCATGTCACTGTGGGGGCAGGCTTTGAGGTCTCTTTTGCTCAAGCTTCCCTCAATGTGACAGTCTTCCTGTTGTCTGCGAGATGTAGACTCTCAGCTATTTTCCAGCACCATGTCTGCCTGCATGCTGCCATGATCCCCGCCATGATGAAAATAGACTGAACCTCTGAAACTACAAGTGAGCCGCCCCAGTTAAATGTTTTCTTTAGGAGAGTTGCTGTGGTCATGGGGTCTCTTCACAGCAAAAGAATCCTAAGTAAGGCAGTCAAGAAGCAGCGAGCAATGGATGCATGCATCCCACTGCCCACCTCCTCATTTCCATTTTGTACAGTCTGGGATTCTCCACCCAGAGAATGATCCCACAAAATTAACATGGGTCTTCCCACACTAGCTATTCGGATCAAGATAACCCTGAAAGGCATTTTCAGAAGCCCATTTCCCCGGTGATTCTAGATCCTATCATTGTCAGTTTATACTAACCATCACATGTAGTGAGGTGGTGTCTCAAAACCAAATGATAATAACCAGAGTTCCATCACTTCCTTCTTACAGGTGACTTTTGGAGACTTTGCCGTTCTGGTTGGGGGTGGCTCATGGACTCATGCAGGTCTGAGCAGGGAGGGTCACTCCCGGAGCCTCTCTGAGTGCTGGAGAACACATCTAGCAGTTGAGAGCTACTACTCCCCAGTCATGCTTGGGCCTCCTGTGCATTTGGAGAAACACACCCTCACCGTGCACATGAGTGTGCAGATGAGTGAAGGTCAAGAATCTCATGGGGTCCAGGCAGTAGGTGCTGACTTACTCCCATTGTAATAAGTTGTAGGGAGGGTTTATCAGGACCACCAGCTCCCCAATAACGGACACAGAGACTTTTTATTAGTTATAAATGCTCTGCCAATAGCTTAGGCTTGTTACTACCTAGCTCTTTCAACTTAAACCATATTCCCCGTCTAGGCTCTGCACGTGGAGGCACGCTGATTTTTCAGCACTGCATGTTCATTCCCTGTTTCCTCTGCACATCCCTGTGACTCCGCCTCCTTCTTCCCAGCATCCCCTGAGTCTGGCTCTCCTGCCTAACCTCCCTCTGCCCAGCCGTTGGCCGACTGCCTCTTTTTTAAACCAATGAGAGCAAAACATCTTCACAGTGTACAAAGGGTTATTCTGCAGCAATCAGTTTGTTTTTTGGACTCTTCCCCCCTTATGCTGTTCTGAACAACAGGTGTCCTGCTTCTTCTACCTGGAAACCCTGGGCTAGCTCCCATTTCATGAAGGCTTAGTTTGTATAACACTTCCAGGTTCTGCCACCTGACTGCTACCCAGAGAACTCTGAACTTTGCTGCCATAATACTTACCACAGTGCTGTGGTTACTTGTTGGATTGTCTTAGTTCTTTGTGGGCTATAAACTTCACAAGGTAAGACCCTGTGCCCCTAGAAATGGAATGACCTCTGTTCCTCCAACTTACAGCGGTACCCAGCACCAGTGAGATTGTTGAGTGGATAGATGGATGGACAGTGAGTGAGCAGCATGGGTGGACAGATAGGTGGGTGGATGGGTAGATGGATTAATGGATGCATAGGTGGATGGGTGGGTGGGTGGGGGGACAGATGGATAGATGAATGGGTGGATAGTTGGATGGATGGTGAGGGCAGGCATGTATAGATGGGGTGTGAGTGGGTGAATGGTGGCTAGCTGGATGGACGAAAGCATTTAGCAGGATCCAAAGGAGGTAAATCTTAGAAGAATTTCTATGTGGATGTGTTAAATGTCATATCTATCTATCTGTCTGTCTATCTATATAATTTAAGACAGGACTATATGTAGGACAGACTGGGGTTGACTTTACTGTGTAGACTATAGTGACCTTGAATTTTTGATTCTCCTGCCTCTACCTCCCAAGTTCTGGGATTATAGGTGTGTGCTTCTAAGGCCAGTGTATAAAGTGCTGAGAATATAAGCTAGGGCTTCACCCATGGTAGGCAAAAACAAAAACAAATCCCCCAAACCAAACAACAACAAGCCTGAAAAACTCCTCAGTGAGCTCTATCCATATGCCCCTATTTTTTCATTAAATTAAATATATTTATTTATTTATTTATTTAGAGACACAGTCTCATGTGGTCCAGGTTGGACTTGAACTTACTTCATAGAGAAGGATGACTTGGGGATTCCCCAAGCGCTGTTATTACAGGTATATACCACCACACGCAGCTTATTGATTTTATTGTAGGGACAACATCTTGCTCTGTAGTCTGGGCTGTCATGAGACTCAGGACCACCCTGCCTCAGCCTCCTGAGTCCTGGGACGACAGGTGGCCTGACTCAGCCGGGCTGAGTCAGTATTTTGAAAGATGGGGTCTTCTCAAGCCTTGTTGGGAAGGTCAGGTGCGTTACGACACTTTGTACAGAGACGTTATTAGTGCCCATGCGGCCTGAGCTGTGCCTCTAGGAATTGCCAGCACTTTCCAGTCCAGATGAGAGCACGGCCACTGTTATACTGAGCCCTCTGGGCTTGTTATCCCTTATCCAGGACCACCTCCTGTGTTCTGGCTCCTGGGAAGATTGTTGCATTTCTAGTAGGTCCCTCACTCAGTGTTTTTGCTGTCACGATGCTTTCATTTTCTCCAAATGGAAAACATCTTTTGAAAACCGTTGGCATAATACACACTTTTAAAAAGATGTAAACCATATAGATAAATATAAGCCTAAAGTAAAAAATTCTTCTTCCTTTTCTTTGATTTCTCCCCCAGAGATAATTTCAGTAATAGCACACAGTCGTTTGCATTCTTTTAGAACTTTCCAACACATATCAACGTGGATTTGCACACAATTTATCAGCTGATCTTTGCCCACCCTCTTCCTCCAAGGAGTAGCTACTTTTTAAATTTGTGTGCCTGTACGTGTGTGTGTGTGTGTGTGTGTGTGTGTGTGTGTGTGTGTGTGTGTGTGTGTGTAGATGTATACATGTGTGATATACTTGCCTAGTGGCTTTTCCGATTACTGTCCACATTATTTTTTTTTAAAGAGTGTGTTGTGGTGTGTATGTGTTTAGGCCCACATGTGTCATGGTGCACATTTGGAGAGGACAACTTGGGGTGTCATTCCTTGTCTTCTACCTATTCTGAGTCGGGTCTCTTGCTATTCATGGTGAAGTTAGCCCATCATCTTCCAGCTCACTGCCAGAGCATTGGGATAACATGTGCATGCTACCACCCTGGGCCTTTGCATGGGTTCTGGGGATGCTAACCCAGGTCTACATTGCTCACACCCACTGAGCCACCACCCCGGCTCTCAACCTTATTACTACATTATCATCAGTTTTGGTGTTTCTAGACAGGGTTTCTCTGTGGCTTTTGGAGCCTGTCCTGGAACTCGCTCTGTAGACCAGGCTGGCCTTGAACTCACAGAGATCTGCCTGCCTCTGTCTCCCGAGTGCTGGGATTCAGAGTGTGTGTCACCACTGCCCAGGCCAACCACATTTTTAAAAGCAAGGTCTTTCACTGAATTTGGAGCTTTCTGACTGGGGTAGGCTGGCTGGTCAGTGAGCTCCAGCGTTGGGGTTGCAGAGATTTGCTTGTAGGTATGGAAGCCCCACATTAGTACCAATTGTCTTCCTTGATCTCTCCCTCTTAGTTTATTGAGGCAGGATATCTTGCTGATGTCCAGTTTACTTTAGCTGCTCAGCTTGCTCTGGGGATGCCTGCCTCTGCCTACCCATAGGCTTTGTTATGCCTTTATTCCACTCTTGAGACAAGGACTCTCCGTGTATACCAGGCGGCCCTACATCAACCTCCTCACTCTCCGTAATGCTGGGGTTACAGGATAACCACCACACCCAGCAAGAGCTGTGTTTCTTTTCTGCATGAACGTGCCTGTGTGTGTATGTGCATGCCACATGTGTCTCTGTGATTGGATCACAAGCATGCACTACAGTACCTGTCTTTTTGAAAACCTGGGTTCTAAGGATTTAACTCTGGTCCAGGTGCTTACAAGGCAAGCACTGTACCTCCCTGGGCCACCTCTCCTGCTCAAGCTCTGCTTCCCAATGTATCTGCTTGTCTAAGGGGGACTTTGTTAAGCTTGGCAAAATAAGTCCTTTCCTCCAGGTGGAGGTGATGCCTGCAAGACTACTGTTTCACGGATACGAAACAGGCAAGCTCAGTCAGCTTCTGCCTAGCTACTTTATGACTGGCGCAGATCCCCGGGCCTGAGGTCTGGAGCACGGCCCCTTCCCTGCCTCTCTCCTTGTCCTGTAGTCCCCATGTCCAGGGTTGGATACTGATGCATTCCCTCATCCCACACCACCTGGGGCTGAGGGGTGACCAGGGGAGAGTAGGAGGGCCTACCCTGATGCCAGGCAGCTGGAGGCCAGCAGACACCAGGGTTTGGGGACATCAGGACTTCTGATGTGTCTCCAGCAACCAAACTGAGCAGTGGACAGCGGTGGAGTGTCCCAAAATAGCCTGGCCCTTTGAAAGCAACCAGGTCAGAATGTAGAGAGGAACCAGGAGGTAAAAGCAGTTTTAATCTTTTGGGTATTATCTATGTTAACTAGCTTAATTCAACAATGGGGTAAGATGGGACTCAGCAATGTCTTAAAGGCTGAGACAGAGGAGAGAGTGATATGCCCACAGTCACACAACAAAGGGACTTCCAGGATTGAAACTTGGGTTTCCCTGACCTCTGACATCCACTTCTTATCACCCAGCCTCCTCCTCCCAACTACTGGTCATTTGATACTTACCGTCTTATCTCTCAAACATGGGCTTAAACATTACATTTGTTGTTAAGTGTGGCCGTGTATCTCGGGCGCACATGTGGTGGCCAGAAGATAATATGGACTTGTTTCTCTCCTTTCACTTAAATTATAAAACAAAACACATTGTATCTATTTATTGTGTGTGTACATGTGTGTTTGTGTATGTGAAGAGTGCTTCCCATGGCAGGCACATAGAAGTCAAAGCACAGCTTGTGGGAATCCGTTCTCTCCTTCTGACATGTTTAAACACAGGTCACAAGTGACAAGGGCCTTTTCCCAGTGAGCCATCTTGCTGGCCTTCGTTTCACACTTTCACGCGGTTCCAGGGATAAACTTCAGGCCCGCAGGTTTGCATGGCAAGCACCTGCATTTGCTGAGCTGTCTTGCCAATCAGTTTTTCTTCTAGAAAATGCCACCTAATGTACAGGGCCATTGCAGAAAGGGAATGTTTTGTGTTCCCTAGCATCTGACACTCAAACATGTGTTGTGAAAAAGAATCACTTTGGGGGCTGGGGAGATGGATTGCTCAGTAATGTGTTTGTCTTGCAAGGCATGAGGACCCAAGTCTGAGTCTCAGTATCCACCTGCAAAAGCCAGATGGGGTGGTGATCCTAGCTCTTGGGATGCCTGGACAGGTGGATCCCTAGAGCTCAATGTCAAGCCAGCCTAGAATAAGTGGCAAGTTCCAAGCCAGTGAGAGACCCTGTCTCAAAGAACAAGGTGGCAGCGGCCCCTGAAAAATGACATCCAAGCTTGTCCCCAGCTTTACACACACACACACACTCATAGATGCACAAGCCCTCATCCGGAGTCAGTTTCCAGTGGTGCTCAGCTACTTTTCTAAGCAACTTGTGTTTGGTGAGCCCTCATTATGGTCTGTGAATTAGGATTCAAAGTGAGTTTCACTACGAACTACCTCTGCAATACTTGAGCAGATGCCTGGACTTGCTTTTCTGTAAGATGTGGCTGTGTCCCTCTGTGTGGGCGCTTGGAAGGGTCCATGAGGTGTGAGAACACAGTAGAAGGCACAGAAGACGCTTTTGGGAAACAAGGCAATAGGTAGTCTTGTTGAAATGATGACCAGACATTATGTTGTCCTCTGATGAGCCAAAATATTTCAGAAAGGATCAAACTAAGGCCATTGGAGTGAGACAAGAATGGATTTCCGTTTCAACAACACGTCTCTGTGTTGGGAGCCACCAAGAACATTTCCAGACATTACTGTAATCCTTTTAGTACTCCTGTGAAATAAAGACAAGTGTGACAGTCGGCTGTAACTGTCACATCCTAGAATCACTTAGGAAAAGGGTTTGCCTACATTGGGTTGGCATGTGGGATTGTCTATAGGAATCATCTTAATTTAACTAAATTAATGGATGTGGGATACCCAGCCCACTGTGGGTGGCACCACTCCCTAGGCAGGAGGTTTTCCTAAGCGAGGAGAAGCTGATCTGAGTGTAAGCAAACGAGTGCGCATGCGCATGCATGCATCCCAGCGCATGCGCGCATGCACGCATCCGTTTCTCCTTGTTCTTGACTGTGGGGATGATGTGACTAACTGCTTGAGACTCCTGCCCCGATTTCCCCACAGCAGTGGACTGGAACCTGGAATTGTGAACCCAACGTACCGTTTTTGTTTTTGTTTTTTTTTTTGGGTGTTTTTTATCACAGCATCGGAAGTGACATCAGAACAAATGTATTAGTTGCTGTGAAGGAACACCCTAACAAATAGGGGAGAAAATGTTTGTGCTCTTAGTTCCAAGGGGGACACAGTGCATCACGGTAGAAAAGGCACCACCACAGGGTCGTGAGAGAGAATGGGGGGTGAGTCAGGCGCTAAAACTTCACAGCCCACCTCTAGTGACCTACTTCCTCCAGCAGAGCCCTGCCTTCTAAAGGTTCCACAGCACCAGAAACTGGGCAGTAAGAACTTAAACACATGAACCAGTGTGTGTGTGTGTGTGTGTGTGTGTGTGTGTGTGTGTGTGTGTGTGTATTTCATATTTAAATTACCCCTAGTGCATTCATTGAATGGGTCCAAGAGGGATTGCTAAGGTTGGTTTGTATATACAAGTCAGAATTTAATTCAGGACCCTTCACACCATTCATGCTTTGGCCTCCAGACAGGATGAGGCCGTGGTAAGCCTTACCTCCTACTGGTAAACACCTTGGTGTATAAGCAACTCAGGATCACAGCACAGATCCTTATGGGGGAGGGGGTGGCCCAGGTAACTCCAGACTAATAAACCCCTGTGTCACTGGGCCTGGGGTAACTGCATCTTAAGGCTCTGCTACATGCAAACTCCCATTGACAGCCCAGGTCCCCTATAGCCTGCTTTCAAATTGATGTGCACAGCCTGTCATGCATAGCAAGGATACCTGTTAATCCCTCCAAAGCTCCCAAGACCAGAGGTTGTGGGGGGTCGGCAGAGCCCATTCCAGCAGGTACACTGAGGGCATGCTGCCTAGGCTGAGCCTCATCCAAGACCTGCCCTCTCTTTGGGATCAACGTGGACCTTACAAAGCTTTGAACAGCTTGCTGCTCCTCGCCCCAGCTCCAAGAAGCACCTGCAGGAGACCCAGGCCCTGTTCAAGGGTGGACTACTCAAGTTTGGAAGCAGTTTTGACAAACAAAGGCTTCGTTCAAAACCAGTTTTCTAGGACTGGGATATAGTTCATTTGGTAGAGTGTTGCCTAGCATGCATGAAGTCCTGAGTTCAAATCCCAGCACTACATAAACTGGGCTTGGGGCTATGTACCTGTAATTCCAGTAGTTAGGAGGTAGAAGCAAGGTAGTTTCCTTAGGAGGAGTTCAAGGTTTTTCCTGGTTAGTTTTATGTCAACTTGACATAAGCTAGAGTCATCTGAGAAGAGGAATCTTCAAATGAGAAAATATCTGAATAAACGCCTATATGGCGTTTTCTTAATTAATTATCGATGTGGGCTGGTGGTTCTGGGTCTATAAGACAGCAGGCTGAGCAAGCCACGAGGATAAGTCAGTAAACAGCACCTCTCCATGGCCTGCTTGAGCTTCTGCCCTGACTGCCTTTGATGAGGAACTGTTTGTTATAAGAAGAGTAGGCAAAATAAACCCTTTCCTACTCAACTTGCTTTTGGCCATGATGGTTCGTCTCAGCAATAGAAACCCTAAGAAAGGCAAAGATCATCCTGAGCTACACAGGCTCTATCTCAAAAAACACTCAAACCCAAATACCGTGTTCCTTGTGTGTCCACCATACCCCTTTTCTTTTTCTTTTAAGAATTATTTACATTTGCATGTGAATTTCTGTGTGAGTGTGAATGCCTCTATGTGAGTGCACACACACTTGTGTGTGCCTGTGCCTGTGAGTACCTGATTCTTTAAATCCAGCAATCCCCCTGTCTCCACTACCTTCAAGGCTGGGGTTCCATGAGTGCTTGGATCCGAGCTCCGTCCTTATGACTGTGCAGCAAGTACTCTTAGCTGCTGAGCCATTTTTGTGGTCCCTGGTACCAGGTTTTGGGGGAGGGGGTGTGGAATTTTAAGGATGGCATCAAGAAAGGGCTAGAGGATGGCTCAGAGTGGGGAGTGTGAGTTTGGATCTCCAGCACTCACATAAAGGACAAGCATGGCCATAGTCCTCTGCAACTTCCGCCCTGGGGGTAGGAGTGGAGGGGGAGAGGATAGGCTCCCTGAGCTCATCAGGCAGTCAGCCTAGCTGAGAGAACTTGCCTCAAAAGATAAAGGGGAGAGCAAAGTAGAAAGAGATTTGATGTTGACCTCTGGTACACACACACACACACACACACACACACACACACACACGCACGCACGCACACACGCACACCACCACCACCACCACCAGGAACAGAATGATCAATTATGTTAATGCTTGTTTTGGTTTTGAGACAGGATTTCATGCATTCCAGGCTGGCCTCAGACTTGTTATGTAGCCAAGGATAACCTTCAACTCCTGCTCCAGATGCCAAGTGCTGGATACAGGCATGTACTGTAAGACCCGAGAGCGTGGATCCGCACGCCCCAACTCAGGAAAGGCGCCCCCCCCCCCAAATCACTCACGAGAAGCGGTCTTGATGCAAAAGCATGAGGTCTTTTATATTCCAAGTGCACTGGGGTCCACAGCCATACTCCACGCAGGGGTAGAAGACTGGGGACCTTGGATACAGGCTTGAGACAGCTTTTATAGGGTTACAACAAAGCCCGCGCATTGTGAACCAATCACCTCGTAGCATCCAGTGCGGACCAATTAACTTAAAGTATCCAAGCCTGAGCTTAGCCCAGGAAGTCTGTTTTTATGGGGGCTCCTGGGTGGGGCGACAAGGCTCATTTCCTGTGTTCACTCACTCACAGGCTGTCGTAAACATTCAAGAAGGTGACCTTCAGCCTGGGATTTAAGACTCCCAGCTTCCTGGGGTCAGTGGAGAGTTAGGCTAAATTTTCCCATCCTAACAGTGCCACCTCACTCAGTATCAGTCTTGATAAGAGGGAGCCATACTCTAACTCCCGAGGCTACTGAACCACAGGTTGAGCCCTGTGACCCAATGCAGTTTAGGCTCGAGGCCCCCTCGCCCCGCACGGGATCCACTGCCTCCAACTCCCACTGAACTGCACTGCTGTGTAGAATTGGGATATAAAGAACAGAGAGGTGCATGGCTTGCCTGGAGTACACAGCTTTGCCTAGTATGGCTCGAACTGGTCTTGGTTTCCATTCTCCTGCCACACACCACAGGGCTGGCCAGATAAACTCTTATCTTTACCTTTTCTCACATTTACCATCCCCAACAAGGACCACGACAGTAACCGTTGTGTGGCAATTGGTGGACACGTGCTAAGTATCTCCTTTAATCCTCTCAGCTACGCAGAAATGAGGGAGGATTAACTCTGGGTGAGAGATGAAGACACAAAAGCTCAAGATGCGAGCCCGCCAAGAACCCACAGACAGGAGCCAGAGTCGACCCTTCGTCCTCCCTTCTGAACTGGACTGGGATGATCCCACTAATGGGCAGGGCAGGGGCAGGGTCCGGCCAGGAGCCCGAGTTTGATGTCCCAGGCAGCGTTTCCGGGAGCCGCCCACCCGCTCCGCGCCCCTCCCGACGCCATCAGCCTGCCTGCGTGGAAACCTGCCAGGGGGACAAAGAAGGCATTCAGGCAGTTATTTATTTATTTCGTAATAAAGAAACTTCATGAATAGACGGATATTTGTTCACCTAATTCACTTTTGCAAATGCAGTGTCCTTCAAAGGAAGATTTGTTTGCGGAGCCCGAGTCTCGGCTCAGGCAGGAGGTTAAAAATAGCTCCCGGCAGTACCGTATTTCTCAGTAAATCAGTGTTGATAATTTAGTAATAAAATTAGTCTTACATCAGGTACCAGATAGCGGTTCCTCTGACATGGAAATCGAATTCTGCTCCCCAAATAAACTCGGGCAATTTGGGAGGCTGCAGGTTCTCAGGCTGAGAAGTTGGGGCACCGTAGAACCTTCCACTCGGGTCAGTAGGAAGACCTCCCGACCACAGTCACTGGGATGTGGTCATTTGTAGCATCCGAGCTCTGCTTGGGAGGAGGGGCTTGCCTCACTCTCCCTTTAGTTCTCAAGTCTTTGGCTTGCAGGGGTGACGTCCCTCCCACACCTACCCAATGCCTTTCATATTCTCCTGTGAGTTTTATGATCACCTACTATGTGACATGTCCCATAGTAGGTTCAGGGGAAGATGTGACCTAAATGCTGCCCCTAAGCTGCTCATGTCTGCTCTGGTCTAGGAGCCATGGTTAGAAGACAACAAGAGAATCTAACAGGATCCAGAGGAAAACAGTTCATATCGCATCCAAGGAAGGACCACATGATACAGGAAGGCGCGTCCCCACAAGCGACAACTCTATGGTTTTGTAGCACTGGTAGAAGTTCTCCAAGCAGTTAAGAATTGGGGGCCCAGCAGAGGAAAAGGGAACGGTATATAAAAAGCTGAGGGGGAGGGCTGAGAACAGGTGTCCTGTAGAGAAATTATAATAGGATCTTGTGTGTGCACAAATATGTATGTAGGGGTGTGTGTGCACAAATGTGTATGTAGGGGTGTGTGTGCACAAATGTGTACAGATCTGTGGGTGAAGGTGAGAGTCAACTTCGGTTATCTTTTCTCAGCGGTTCTCCACTCTCCACCTTGTTTTATTTTTCCGTTCTTCTTTCCGTGTGTGTGTGTGTGTGTGTGTGTGTGTGTGTGTGTGTGTGTGCGTGTGTGTTATTTTTCCTTTCTTCTTTCCGTGTGTGTGAGCTCACGCATGCTGTTGTGTAGGTGTGAGTGTGCATGTGTGCAAGCACGTGAATGTGAGTGTATTTGTGCATATGTGTGCATGTGTGTGGTGTACGTGCATATATATTTTGGGGAGTGGCACTGGGTGACCTGCTCTAATTGTCTGCCTCACTCCCTTGAGTCAAGGAGTCTTGCAGATCCTGGAGCTGGACGGACAGGCAGCAAGCCCCACGGACTCTCCCGTTCCCTCTGACCCAGTACTGGGGTGGCAGGTGCAGATACATGCGTGCTGGAGTTTTAGTGGAATGCTGGGAATTCAAACTCAGGTCTTCATGTTCCACAAGCAGCCTTACCCAGCAATCCATCTCCCTGGCCAATTCATCTCCTTCCTTCCTTCCTTCCTTCCTTCCTTCCTTCCTTCCTTCCTTCATTTTTGAGACCAAGTCTTTCAATTTTCTCTGGTGCTCACCAATTTGGCTGAGCCAGAGAACCCAGGGAACCCTGCGGCTGTAGGTACAGGCCCATGCCACTACAGCTGGCTGTTCATATGGACCCTGGGGCTTGAACTCCTGGCCTCATGCTTGCCTAGCACGCATTACTCAATGGAGTCACTTCCTCAACCCTGTAATTGAGTTTTTGTAGCTGGAAACTAGCGAGAGGGAGGCTGGGAACTCAGACTGCAGGGCTTTGGGTGGTCCGAGGGAAGGAGGGTAGGGAGAGGTGGGTAAAGTGTGGGTAAAGGTGTTTGTCACCAACCCTGACAACTGGGGTTCAGTCCCTGGTCCCCACATTGTGGAAGAGGGAGACAACCAATCGTGAAAGCTGTCCTCTGACCCCCACATGTGGAAGTGAGGTGCATGCCCACGTATGCACTGACACCGAGGGGTGACAGTCCTTCTTTGTAAGGCAAATGGAGGGCTTTCTATGGGTGAGGCAGGATTTAGGGGCTGAGGTGTTTGGAGGAGAGAGCAGAAGCAGCAGGCTGTCTTGGAAAGAGCTGGGGGAGGGAGTGTCCTATAGACCCTCAGGACGGGACTCTCAGGCCCCACCCACAGGCATTCCCTGTTGTATGCCATATAAAGTTCACAGACATCACATATGTAAGGAATCATGCTAGGTGTATCCAGGCTAGGTGTATTGAAACTGGCAGGGCAGACAGCACAATGCCCATCACACAGATAAGCAAAACGGAGTAGGGCCAGGCATGTAGCTCAGTTCCTTCTCGGCTTGCCTGGCATTGATGGTTAGGGTTTCTGCCCTAGCACTGCTTAAACTGAGCATGGGGGAGCAAGGCTACAGTCTCAGCACTTGAGAGGATAGTCCATCCTCAGGTAGATGGCAAATCCAAAGCTAGCTTAGAATACACTAGACAGAGAGAGAGAGAGAGAGAGAGAGAGAGAGAGAGAGAGAGAGAGAGAGAGAGAAGGAAGGAGAGATAGAGAGAGAGGGAAGGAGAGAGGGAAGGAGGGAGAGAGAGAGAAGGAGAGAGGGAAGGAGGGGGAGAGAGAGATAGAGAGAGAGAGCGAGAGAGAGAGAGAGAGAGAGAGAGGGAAGGAGAGAGGGAAGGAGGGAGAGAGATAGATGAGAGAGAGAGAGAGAGAGAGAGAGAGAGAGAGAGAGAGAGAGAGAGGCTAAACTGGCCTAACAAGGTCATAGGCTGGGAAGGGACAGAACTGAGACCTAGTCCAGGCTCTTTGGAGACAAAGCTCGCACTTTAGTGAGTCAGTGTATCTGTAGCTTCCAGCCACTGCTGGGAAACACCCAGCAAATTCCTTGTTATGGAAACAAAGTTCATTCTGGCTCATGGTTTCTGAGGTCTCTGTCTAAGGATGGCCCTGTTAGCTTGTGTCTGTGGCAAGGCAGCTCATGGCATGGTGGTGGGAGCATTTAGCCCCAGAGGCTGCTCATTTTGGGCAGAGGAAATGACCCAGGGCGGATCCCCAGTATCTCCTCTAATGCATCCACGACCTAACTTACGGTTGGACCACCATTCTGCCACAGCTTAGGAAACAAACCTCTAAGCACATGAACCTTGGAGAACATTTAAGACCCAGACAGCTCCAGTGAGATGCAGAAAGAGACGATGAGGATATGTTGCTCCTGTTCTCACAGCTCAGGATTCTCTTTAGAAAAATGTGTTTATTATGTGTATGCATGTGTGTGTACATGTGTGCAGGTGCCCAAGAAGGCCAGAAGAGGGTCTCAGGTCTCCTGGAGATGGAATTAGAGGCCATTGTGAGCCACTTCCAATGCTCCCTGGGAACTGAATTCAGGTCCTCTGCAAGAACAGCAAGCAAGCTTAACCACTGGGCCACCTCTCCGGCCCCGACCTAGGGATTCTTAAACTCTCCCACTCACCAGCCCTTTTTGCCCATGAAATTTTTATACGACTCTGGATATATAGGTATATAAAATATGTATACAAACCAAACATTTACTGATACTAAGTCGTAAAAAGATTTATCTTAAAATAATTCTTTCGTATACATAAAACTTTTACCATTTATTAACGATGAAAGCTAATTTGCATGCTAATGAGAATGTGTGCTTTTTTCTTTTCTTTTCTTTTTTTTTAAACATAAAGAATGAAATCATGGCCGATCGTTTGATACTGCAGGACGCAGAGCAGCTTCAACATTGGTCTTAGTTTCTTTTCTGTTGCTGTGATAAAGAACGGTGCCCCAGGGTCCTGCAGAAGTAGGGCTTATTTGGGCTTATGGCTTCGGAAGGGTTAAGAGTCCGTGGGCGCAGGAGGTACAGCAGCAGGCAGGCATGGAGGTCAGAGGAGAACCTGAGAACCCACATCTTCCACCAAAAGCACAAAGCAGAGCAGAGAGGGCGAACTGGAAACAGGGCAAGGCTATATCGTTTCCAAGTCTGTTTCCAGCGACATACTTCCAGCAAGGCTACACACACTAAACCTCCCTGTCATCGACACCAGCTGGAAACCGAGTGTTTGCCGGAGCCTATATGGGACATTTGTCATTCAAACCACAACAATGGTTTTGTTTTTGGGGTTGACTGATATTTTGATTTTATAATAAATAGTGTTGAGGGTGTCATTTTGCATAGATACTTGGTATAGAAGTATGCTCAGGGACACTTCCAGAATTGTTTGGTATTCTGTTTGAATTCCAAGCCAAAGCTCATTGAACAAATATTTTTATGAAACTCAAGCTGGCAACTCAAACAGCAACTACATTTTTGTTATTGCCATTTTATTTATGTGTGTTTTTATGGGTGTTTGGGGTGGATGGGTACATGTGTGCCGAGGTGTGTGTGTGTGTGTGTGTGTGTGTGTGTGTGTGTGTGTGTGAGAGAGAGAGAGAGAGAGAGAGAGAGAGAGAGAGAGAGAGAGAGAGAGAGAGAGAGAGAGAGAGAGCGCCAGTGGACAGCCTGAGTCAGTGCTCCGCTGCTGGTGTGTGTGTGTGTGTGTGTGTGTGTGTGTGTGTGTGTGTGTGTGTGTGTCCTGAGGATGGAATGCAAATCTTCAGGCTTGGCGCAGGCACCTTTACCTGCTCAGCCATCTCAGCAGCCCGCAGGTCGCGTTTTTTTTTTTTCACAATCACACATTCAAACACAATGTAAGCCAAACAGGCCTCACCCCCCTCCCCCAAGCAGTGCTGGCTGTGTTTTCTTCAAGACTTTTTATCACAGAAGAAAGGGAATGGGTGATGACAGAGGCATAGGAAACGCCTGTTGTCCATAATTAAGCCATTATGCGTCTATAAGAGCGGAAAACGCGCGCGTAGTAAAAGACGCTGTGAACCCTGACATACAGCAATCTCCAGTCCAAGCTCAGGGTTTCAGGAAGCGTTTGCTGGTGTTGTGAGGCAGTGCAGAGTGGGCATGCAGGAAAGCCCCATAATGCAACTCGGTTTAACACTACCCACAGCATCTCAGATTCATTATGCCTTTGGTTTTTGATTAATTTCGGCCATTGAACATACAGAAACCTGTTGTCTTGCCAGCTTTCTTTGGTGACGGACCCCAAGTGAGGGTGTGCTCCGCAGTTTAAGATGCTGTGAATAACCGGCCTAAGGTCTGCATTTAGACCTATCTGGGAGGTGCGCTCAGGCGTCCATCCATTCATTCACTCGGCTCACTGTTGCTCCACCCCCTTCTCTGCCTCAGTTTCCCTTACCTCTGCACTGCTGTATCTTTTCTTGCCGCTGCCTGTTCCCTACCCGAGAGAAGTTCCTGGGTGAGGTGGGGCCTAGACTTCTGCATGTCATTTCCAGTCTCCATGGTAGAATACCGGGTGATGGTCCCCAGGGAAGGGACCCTGAGCTAGGGTATGACGGCCTAGCTAATTCTGCTCGAACCCTCCCGCGCTATGTTGGAGGCCCGGGCTCCTGGGCCTACACCACACACTGGCGAGACTAAGTGCACACTGATGTGCCCAGGAACCACGTCACAGGTGAGCAGTGGCCTGGGGTGCAGGAAGAGAAGCCTGGGAGTCTCAGCAGGTTCCCTCTGCACCTGTAATATGCACACTGAAGAAAGGCTGTGCAGTCTCAGCAGATCCAAAGCTACCTCGAGAACACCAGTCAGTGTTTATTGGCACTGAAACTGGCTCACGCTCAAGTTCTGGGACTCAGTTTACCTACAAAGTGGGTAGAAGCATTCCAGTTTTATTACCTCATACAGCTCTAATATTCAAAAGCCAGCCTGGAGTTTCTATTCCTTTTAAAGGAATTGTTGCCATAGTTTTTCAAAACAATGTTTTATGTCATGTGTATGGGTATTTTATCTATATGTGTGTCTATGTGCCACATGTGTGCAGTGTCTGTGCAGGCCAAAGAGGGCATTGGATCCATTGAAACTGTAGTTTCAGGCAGTTGTTAGCTGCCTTGTGGGTGTTGGGAATTGAGCCTGGTCCTCTGGAAGAGCTGCCAGTACTCTTAACCAATGAGCCAATGAGCCATCTCTCCAGCCCGTGATTTCATCTATCTATCTATCTATCTATCTATCTATCTATCTATCTATCTATCTGTCTGTCTGTCTGTCTGTCTGTCTGTCTGTCTGTCTGTCTGTCTATCTTCATCATCATCATCATCTACCATCGATCCATCCATCTATCATCTATTATCTATCTATCTATCTACCTATCTATCTATCATCATCATCATCTATCTACCATCGATCCATCTATCTATCATCTATCTATCTATCTATCATCATCATCTATCTACCATCGATCCATCTATCTATCATCTATTATCTATCATTCTATCTATCTATCTATCTATCATCATCATCTATCTACAATTGATCCATCCATCTATCTATCTATCTATCTACCATTGATCCATCCATCTATCTATCTATCTGTCTGTCTGTCTGTCTATCTATCTATCTATCTATCTTCATATCATCATCATCTACCATCGATCCATCCATCTATCATCTATTATCTATCTATCTATCTACCTATCTATCTATCTATCATCATCATCTATCTACCATCGATCCATCTATCTATCATCTATTATCTATCATTCTATCTATCTATCTATCTATCTATCATCTATCTATCTATCTATCTATCTATCTATCTATCATCTATCTACAATTGATCCATCCATCTATCTATCTATCTATCTATCTATCTATCTACCATTGATCCATCCATCTATCTGTCTGTCTGTCTGTCTGTCTGTCTGTCTGTCTATCTATCTTCATATCATCATCATCTACCATCGATCCATCCATCTATCATCTATTATCTATCTATCTACCTATCTATCTATCTATCATCATCATCATCTATCTACCATCGATCCATCTATCTATCATCTATTATCTATCATTCTATCTATCTATCTATCTATGTATCTATCTATCTATCTATCTATCTATCTATCTATCTATCTATCTATCTATCATCATCTATCTATCTACAATTGATCCATCCATCCATCCATCCATCTATCTATCTATCTATCTATCTATCTATCATCATCATCTATCCCTCTTTCTATTTTGAGAGGGGTATTAAGTATGTCAGGCTGGCCTGGAACCTGCTATGTAGCTGAAGATCTTGAACTCCTTATTCTCCTGCCTGCACATCCTGAGTACCGAGCTCACACGCATACTCCACCATAGCCTGTATGGTGTGGAGGCCCATATGGAACCCACAGCTTTGTGCGTACTGGTTACACACTCTACCAGTCCCCAGTGAGTGTGAGTGTGTGTGTGTGTGCTCCAGTGTGAGTGTGAGTGTGTGTGTGCCCCCAGTGAGTGTGAGTGTGTGTGTGTGTCCCAGTGTGAGTGTGAGTGTGTATGTGTGTGTGCCCCCAGTGAGTGTGAGTGTGTGTGTGTGTGTGTGTGTGTGTCCCAGTGTGAGTGTGAGTGTGTATGTGTGTGTGCCCCCAGTGAGTGTGTGTGTGTGTGTGTGTGTGTGTGTGTATGTGTGTTCTTCATCGCCTGCTGGTGCCTCTAGTTTCATGTGGGGGCAGGGGTTGCTGGGACTCTCCCAAGTACTCCCAGAGTGGCTGGGTTCTGGCCTCCCTCTGTCCCTGAGAACTACAGAACAGGTTGCAGCTGGTTGAGTCCAGTGATGATGGTGGGACGCGGGGGACCTTTTCTTCTGTAATGAAAAGACCTCAAAAGGGAAAGCACAGAACTGTCGAGAGGAAGGTTAAGGAGGAAGACACACTCACCCGGGTGTTAGGACTTGGCAAGGGCTGGAGGTAGGAATGGGAGGTGCCAGTTTCTGCCACTCACTGCCTGTCCTGACAGTGTTAGGAACATTTGTTCCCAGACTTCTACCCAGCTTAGCTCAGCTCCTACCCAGTATCAACTTATTCAAGACACATGCCTAGGGCTGGTGAAATGGCTCAGTGGGTAAGAGAACCCTTGCTACTAAAGCATGAAGACATGAGTTCGAATCCCCAGCACGCGCATAAAAACTTGGCATGTGTCTGTTATTTCAGTGTTGTGTGCTGGAGACAGGTGGATCTCAGTAATTTCCTGGCTGACAAGGCTAGCTGAAATGGCTAGTTTGAGGTTCAATAAAAGGACTTATGTTGAGAGAATAAGGTAGAGGGCTAATGAGGAGGATATTGGCTGTGCTCTGGTTGCCACATGGGTGCACACATCTTCATACACATGTGTACACCATACCACACAAAATGATACATAGCACACACGCATGCACACACACACACACACACACACACACACACACACACACGAGAGAGAGAGAGAGAGAGAGAGAGAGAGAGAGAGAGAGAGAGAGAGAGAGAGAGAGAGAGAGAGAGAGAGAGCAGGGGATGGTGGTGGAGAAAAAGAGGTGCCTACAAACCCCTGCCTGGATTTATAGATTATTCACATATTATTTAGTATTTAAATCACTTCCATGGTGATTAATAAGCAGTCATTGCCTGGGGCTACTTCCTAAAATCTCTGGGCATTTCGAGCTTGGCTAACCAAAGAGTTAGCCACTGACATCTCCGGGCTCCTAGCTCTAGGTCTCTCTGATTAGTCATTACCAGTGGCCCAGGTTTTAAGTATGTTCAAGCCCCCCAACCTTCCAAGCACCCCACAATCCAATTCCCCCTCCTGCCATACATGTGAAAGGCAACCAGATGTCATCAAGAGTCAAGAATCCTCACATGCGTATGGCAGACCTATACTCATGCTCTCTAAGGTTGTAAGAGGGCAGGCCCTGAGCCGGCCTCCTCACTGTGAAATACTAGCCCAGAGATTGACTCTGAGTTAATGCCCAACACATGACTCACCATGGTTGATGAATAATGTCCCCAAATGTCCATATCCAGATCCTTGGAAATTCAGAACGTGTCAGCATAACTTTCTACACTTTCTGTGGAAAGGGGACTTTGTAGCTATGACCACAGAGACAGGGAGGAACCTGGATTGGCCATTCGGCGGATCCATGGCCATCACAAGTGTCCTGTGAGGGTGGTGGAGGGGGAAGACCTAGTGTTCCTTTGAGCCTCTGTTCTCCCCCTGTATACCTCTCATGCAGCTGGCCCTGTACCATAGCAAGTCCCCCTGGTTTGCTGTCTTTGAGGCATCTTCAGTAGCTTTCTGCTTCCTTTCCCACGCTTCTGTAGCACAGAGACTATCTGAAGTTAAACGCCCTCCCCACCAAATGCTGAAACCTTCTTCTGCCAGGGCCCCTCATCGTAAGTCCCGTGTTCTAGTTGGATTTCTGCCACTGTGATGAAACACTGATAAAAAGCAACTTGGGAGAGGGAAGGGTTTATCTGGCTTAGACTTACAGGTCAGGCCGCAGTTCATCATTGAGGGTAGGCGCCTGAGGAAGAATGCTTGTGGGGACGGTGATGATCTTACCCACAGCCACAGACAAACCGTCTTGGGCAAAGGCTTCAGAGGGGTGAATGCAACAAGATCCCTGGTTGGTTGCTAGGCAGCTTGGACACTCTGTCCTTGGGTCTGGGCAAAAGTGACAGACGTGCCAGTCCAGACTGTTCATGGATAAATCCTGCCATGGGCCTACCGCTCAGGGTTGCCTGTAGACTTTCAGATGAGGGACCAGGAGGAGCCAGAAGACCAATTGACTCCAAAATGACATCCTTGAATTACAGCACCATCTCACTGAACATATCACTAGGGGACACATCAGTAGGGGTCCACATTGCCTCCCCAGGGCCTGGGGAGGACTGAATGAATGAATGAGAGAGTGAGCATACACTGAGCTGGACTTGGGAGTAGAAAAGAAGAGGAAATCATCTAGAAGATCTGTGTGTGCATGCATGTGTATAGGCCATGGCCAATGTGAGTATCTTTCTCAATCTTATTTTTTAAGATAGGTCATGTTGGATACTTTTGTTAGCTTGATGCAGAGAAGAATTATCTGAAAAGAAAGAAAGAAAGAAAGAAAGAAACCTCAATGGAGAAGATGCCTGTCTCCATCAGACTGGCCTGTGCAGTATTTTCTTGATTAATGATTGATGTGGGAAGGTCCATCCCACTGTGGGCAGGTGGTCATGGGTGGATAAGGAAGTAGGCGGAGCAAGCCATTGGGGTAAGCCAGTAAGAGGCATTCTCCCCTGGACTCAGCTTCAGTTCCAGCCTTGGCTTCCTCACTCACCGATGGACTGCCATCAGTATGTGTAAGCCAAATGAGTCCTTCCCTGTTGTTAGAGCAGCAGAAACCAAACTAAGACCTGGGGTCACAGTGAACCCAGTGCTCACAGACGTGGCTAAGTTGGTCACCAGGCCTGGGAACCCTCTTGTCTCTGTCTCCTCAGCAGTGTATTACAGGCATGTGCCACCACGACCACCTTTTTTTTCACATGGACCTGACCTGAAGGAACCAAAAAACAAGTTCTCCTTCTTGCATAGCAAGCACTTTCTGAATACGCGGTCTCCCCAGCCCCAGGCATCAAGGTCTTAAGGAGTGTGTGCTTGGATTAGGTTTGTGAGTATTTTATTGAGTATTTTTACATCAATGTTCATGAGGGAAATTGGTCTGTAATTGTCTTTCTTCGTTGAATCTTTGGTTTGGGTATCAGGGTAACTGTGGTCTCATAAAATGAATTTGGCAATGTTTCTTCTTCTTCTTTTTTTTAATCTTGTGGAATAATTTGAGGGGTACTGGTATTAGGTTTTCTTTGAAAGCCTGATAGAATTCTGCACTAAGACCACCTTGCCCTGGGCTTTTCTGGTTGGAAGACTTTTGATGACTGTTTTTATTTCCTTAGGGGTTATGACTATTTAAGTTACAATCTTGATTCAACTTAGGTAAGTGGTATCTATTGAGAAAATTGTCCATTTCTTTTAGTTTTTTTCCAATTTTGCGGAGTACAGGTTTTTGAAGCATGACCTAATGAGCGTTTGGATTTCCTGGGTGTCTGTTGTTATGTCCCCCTTTTCACTTCTGATTTTGTTGATTTGGGTCTTCTCTCTGCCCTTCGGTTAGTTTGGATAAAGGCTTGTCTATCTTGTTGATATTTTTCAGAGAGCCAGCTTTTTGTCTCATTGATTGATTGTGTTGTTCTCTGTGGCTGTTTCATTGATTTCAGCCCTCAGTTTGATTATTTCCTGCCATGTGCTCCTCTTGAGTGTGTTTCGCTTCTTTTTCTAGAGCTTTCAGGTGTGCCGCTGAGTTGCTACTGTGAGTGAGAACGCTGCAGTGGCTTCGTGCGCGCACTGTGAACTTTTCTTCCTGGCACCGCTCTCACAGAGTCCCATAGGTTTGGGTATGTTGCGCATTCATTTTTCATTGAGTTCCAGGAAGCCTTATTTCTGCGTTGACCCAGTGGTCATTGAGCAGGGAGTTGTTCAGTTTCCATGAGTTTGTAGGCTTTCTATTGTTTCTGTTGTTTTTGAAATCCAGGCCTGATAGGACACATGGGGTTATTTCAATTTTCTTGTGTGTGTTTAGCACAGAGCTACCCTCCTGGGGCCCTTCCAAGTTTTTGAGACAGGGTCTTAGTAAGTTACCTGTGCTGGTCTTGAATTCACTGTGCAGTCCAGTCTGGCTTTGAACTTGGGACTGTCTTAACTCAGTCTCCCAAATACTGAGGTTTGCAGGCCTATGCTACCAGGCCTGGCTCCCTGGGTCCCTTCTTCAGTGCTGTGGAATGAACTATGTTCTCCTTAAACTCCCAAACTGGGCTCGTGATGTAGCTCAGTCGGCGGAGTGCTTGCTTGGCATGCAAGAGGCTTTGGGGCTCACCCCCCCCCCGCCCCAGCACCACATAAACCCAGAGTCGCAGTGCACATTTACAATCCCAGACTTTGGGAAACAAAGGTCATCCTTCACTACATAAGTGCATAGTGAGTTCAAGGCCAGCCTAGACAGCATGAGTTCTCAATCCCCTTGGTGTGGCTTTATTTGAAGATGGGATTTATAGGCGGTGAGTAAGGTTCGGTGAGGTTTGTTCTAGTTTCCTTTCTGTTGCTGTGAAATCCACCATGACCAATAGCAACTTAGTGGAGGGAAGGGTTTATTCGTCTCACACAATGATGGGTCACATCTATCATTGAGGGAAGTCAGGGCAGGACCTCAAGCAGGAACCACGGAGGGATGCTGCTTGCTGGTTTGACCACTGGCCCATGCTTAGCTGGATTTCTTATGCAGTCCAGGATCACCCCCCTAGGCATGTGAGTCACTGAAGTTGACATGAGTGTCTTCCCTAATCACTCTTCACCTTATTTATGGAGGCAAGGTCTCTCAGTTGAACTCTGGAGCTAGCTGCTTGGCTAGGCTAGCTAACCAGCTTGTGTCTGCATCCCTGTCTCTGTTTCCCATGAGCTAGGATTACAGACAGCTACCATTCACACCTATTTTAAAGGTGCATGTGCATGAGTGCTGATTTGCTCATGGAAGTGCAGTTCCTGCCAAGACCAGAAGCTTTTGGGCTTCAGATGCCCTGGTGCTGGGGTTACAGGTGTTTGTGAGCTGCTGGATATGGGTTCTGGGGATTGAACCTGGGTCCTCTGCAAGAGCAGTAGGAGCTCTTACCCTCTGAGGCAGCCCTCCAGCCCCCAACTAGCTTTTTAGGTGAGTTCAGGGGATCCAAACTTTTGTAATCATTGGTGTCTGAGTTTGCTCTCTGTTTCTTAGATAAACACCCTAACCAAAAGCAACTTTGGGGGGGGGTTATTTCAACTTTCAGCTTGCAATCCTGCATGAAAAGAAGCTGGGAAGGAAGTCAAGGCAGGAACCTGGAGGCAGGAGCTGAAGCAGAGACCATGGAGGATGCTGCTTACTGGCTTGACTCTCCTGACTAGGTCAACCTGTGTTCTTATATAACCAGGACCAGCAGCCCAGAGGTGGCGCCATCTACAGTGATTTGGACCCCTCATCAATTATTAACAAATAAAATGCCCCACAGACTTACCTGCAGGCCAATCTGATAGAAGATTTTTTTTTCTGAATGAATCAACAACAACAAATTCCACTTTGCATATTGAGCATGGCAAGTGCTTTAAGCCATCTTTTTTACCTGGAACTGGGTCCTGAATATGGAGGGCATCATGTGAGGGGAGGGGAGAGGGAGGGTGGGTAGAGCAGATGTGGGTAATGACTCAGAGGTTCTTGGGGTGCTCTACACACTCATCCTTTGCTCACTGCAGAGCCCAACATTCTCCCTACTATCTAGGGCAATGAACCAACATGCGATGTCCTGCCATTTCCCGAGGGAGCAGCATCATCATTCCACAGTTGCCTAGCTTGCTCTCAGCACTGTGGGGAGGCGGGGACATGGGGTCTGAAAACTCATAGCACTCACTGGGGCCTGGCAAGAGGAGACCCACAGGGACCTTGTGTGCCATGCACTCTGATCTCTGCTTTGTATGGGGATCTGAAGTGGCTGGGACCCTCCATCCAACCTGCTCAGGAAACATTCACCACAACAGGGCCCTGCCCTCCCAGAGTGGCTGCTTTCTGGGGACAAGGGCAACATGGATCCTCTCCCATGACTCGCAATGGGACAGCAGGATCTCATCCTTACTCCAGAGGTGGACACCTCATTTAAGGGACAGGCTATTCGGAGACCAGAGTGAGTGGAAATCAGCCTGAATGGTCCCAAGGCTCAGGACAGTATATAAATAGTCTGAGATGAAGATTTTTTTCCCAGAGATATTATCTGAAAAAGTTTACATTAATTCAACATGTCATCTTTCCCGAGAGCCATCTCTGAGATCAGAAGCCTCGGCCAGGCACCCGTGCAACACTACGAGGGTGATTAGGAAGCATGTCAAGAGCTGAAATGATGGCATCAGGCAAGCAAGAACCCAGGCTTCAGGCTGAGGAGGCAAGATCTGAGCCCTTGGGCAGGAAGCCTGTGCCTGCTTCCCAGCTGGCTAGTACTATGAGCTCTAGGAAGGTCTGGTTCAGGTGCCAGGTCTAGAAGGCATTTGCTATGTGACTTACAAGAGATAACTGCCCTCTCTGAGTTGTCCTCTTATCTAAAAAAATAATTGCATGCCCCTCACATATCTTCAAAGATCCATTCCCCCTCCCCGTGTGTGTGTGTGTGTATGTGTGTGTGTGTGTGTGTGTGTGTGTATATGTGTGTTTATATTTTATCATCTTATTTTTTTTTTTTGACACAGGCTCTGTAATTGGCCTGGAACTTTGCATTTGGCTAGGCTGGCTGGCCAGGGACCCATCAGTCTCCACTTCACCAGTGCTGTGATGATATGCTCACACCACCCCCCACTTTTTTGAGGATCCAACTTAGGGCTTCACACATCAGCACTTTACTGACCAAGCTACCTTCCCAGCACAGATAACTTTTTGATAACTTGTTTTTGATAACTTTCTTTTGTATCAAAATTATTCACATGAGGGCAAGCGAGATGGCTCAGCAGGTACAAATATTTGCTGCCAAGCCTGAAGGCCTGAGTTCAAACCTGGGACCCACATGGAGGAAGGAGAAAACCGACTCCCTCAAGTTGTTCTCTGGCCTGCATACACATGCTGTAACATGTATGAACACACACACACACACACACACACACACACACAAATAAACACTTAGAATTTTTACATTACGTGAAATATTTACATATGAAAGCTTTACAAAAACACATGCAGGGTCATTTTCTAAGATTTAGTTTAGTGTTTTACTCAAATTGCTTCTCATTGCAGACATTCCTCTTTTTTTTTTTTTTTTTAAAAAGTTCGTTATGTTAAATAACTATGTAGTAAAATTGACTTTATCCTATCTGATCTATCTATCTATCTATCTATCTATCTATCTATCTATCTATCTATCTATATCTGTCCATCCATCCATCCATCCATCCATCTATTATCTTGGTGTCCAATTCCATGCATTAATACAATATAGACTTGTGCCACCACCAGTAGACCACAATCTGGGTAGACAGCAGGCCCAGCTGCTCAGCTTGGGCAGCTCAGTGCCCAGAGATGTCAGCTTCTCCCTTCTCTGAAAACTCAGCATTACCTACAATGGTCTCCTCATCTGGAGAACTTCTGAGTCAGCCTGGTGTGAGAGACAGGACCCCAGCTGGGGCTTGCTTGATGCCCCATGTAAGTCATGGGGCATGGCTGGTGTCATTGCCCGCCTGAGCCCCTGGGTATTGAGGACTTAACACATCCCAGGCAAAGGCTGGCCACACCACAGCACAAGCATATCTCAGGTGCTCAACGTACGGTGGTCACTGCGGGTTATGGGCAGATAGTCTTGTGTGGGTAGATGTGTGGGGTGTGGGCACATAAATCCACGTAGTGGGAATCCCTCTGGGGCCCACATTCTAGGAAGCTGTATGTCTTTATGGGCAGATGTTATCCAGAGGACCCAACACTGAGAACAGCTGAAGCCAATACACTGGTGAAAAAGGACCTTGTTTCTCCTTGATCACATCTCTGCCAGGCAGCTTCCCAGGGCTCGGGGACTGGGATAGCAGGTAGATGTCTGGGCAGCTCTCATCTGCTCTATTCTGGCTGAACCTCAAGCTCTAGTCTGGGGCCACCATGGCTGAAGGAGTAGCCTCTCCAACACTAGATCATCCTTCTGGGGTCCCACCCCTGCCTGATTTGACTAAGGTCCTAAGCTTTAAGTTTGTCTAATAACCTCCTGACATTAAATAAACAACCTTGCAAAAAGGAGTAATTTGTGAGACAGAAGGAAAACAAATACCAGGCAAGGACACGGGGCGCAGTGGGGCGGCGGCCAGGCTAATTACATTCCTGGGCCCACCTAAGTCCGACACCAGCTCAGAGCATATAGATCTTGGCTCCTCTCCATTCTGGGAAGACTTCAAAAACACAGGCAAAGGAAACTTTGCATTAGGCTGGTGGTGACGGTGCGTCATTAGAATTCTGGGGGCATATCTAATGCCATCTAGTTGCTAACACGATGCATCATTTTATGCTAAATAATTGATCATGGTGCAGAGATTGTGTTTGTGGAGTTTAAAAAAGTGATTAGAATGGGGAAGATTTCTGGATGGCAAGTTGCATCTGTAACCCAGAGCTTCTTCAAGCACACCTTCTTGGGGGGTGGGGGTGGCCCTCAGGACATTGGGGATTCTTGCCACACCGGAGCTGGGGAGGGACATCAGAATGCTGATGGAGCCATATGAAGGGTGATTTAGATGGGAGAAACTGGCCTCATATACGGCCAACAACTATCAGGGTGGGGACAGAGTCCTTGTAATACCCTAGAGGGCAACACCAGTCTGCAGCCTTCTTAGGGACAGGCCAGTGGTCTGTCATGGGAGAAAAGAAAACACTCTACCCAACCACTGGTCCAAATCTTAAGTACTTCCTTAATGCCTTGATCACAGGGCCTTGTTCTGAGAGATGTTTGTCCTAAGGACCCTCTCCACTCAGTTCCTGTTTCTTCCCTGTGTTTCTAACAATCTCTTTCTCCTTTGCCTCTTTCTGTAAAGATACACCCTCAGAACTGGGGCATATGAACACAAACCAGTACTGACCTAAGGAACTTGTCAAGTAGCTGGGCTAAGGAAGGATTTAAATGGGTAGGGGTAGTGAGACTTTGGCTTGTCATTGCAGTAACTTGGAAGTCACCATGACTGTGGGATAAATGACAAGCCCAGAACACCGACTTCAAGCTTGCACCTGAGATGCCATTAAGCAAGCCTCTGACCCTTTGTCCTTGTGAAAGTGTGACTCCTTTGGACCCTGCCCTTGGGTTTCTGTGATGGTTAGTGTTACTTATCTACAGGCTCCCAGGTGTACCTGTGAGACAGTGTCCAGATCTGTGGTTCTCAGCCTGTGCATCTGGACCCCTCTGTGGGTCTATTATCAGATATCCTGAGTATCAGATATTTACGTTACAATTTATAACAGTAGCAAACTTACAGTTATGAAGGAGCAACACAATAATTTTTGGTTGGGGGTCAGAGCATTAGGAAGGTTGAGAACACTAGAGTACAGTTAGTGTCTGAGATTATCTGTAGGGGATTTTCCTGGTCATGCTAATTGAGGTGGGAAGATATGCCCACGGTGGATGACACCATTCTCTAGGAATGGCACCTGGAGCTGTATACGGGTAGAGAAAAGGAGCCGAGCACAAGCGAGCAATCATTCATGTTCTCTTCTTGGGACGGTAGATGCAATGCTGCCTCATGTTCTACAGACCTTGGTTTCCACTGCATATGCACACGACCTGGAACTAGGACCTAAAACAACCACTTTGTCACAGAAACAGAAATGAAACTAAGAGAGCTTCTGAATCAACTATTCTCTGGCTGCCACAGAAACGCCCAATGACTTTGATAGATGTCAATGCTGGGGCCCAATTCTTGGAAAGATTGATTGCATTGGTCCTACATAGTCAATCCTCTTAAGGTCTAGCTAACCCCAGGTTTTAAGGGCTATCCATCCATTTGTTCCTTTGAATTCTTTGTGTGTGTGCACACATGTGTGTCTAAGTCAGTTTTTTTTTTTATTGCTGTGAAGAAACGGGACAATGACAACTCTTTTTTTCTTTTATAAATATATTTATTATTTTTCTTATTTTACATATTGATCCCAGTTCTCTCTACCTCCCACTCCACAGGGAGGGTGATGCCATCCAGGAGGGATCATCAGAATCTATTAAGTCATTTGGAGCAGGGACTAGGCCCTCTCTCCTGCAATGGCAACTCTTATAAAGGAAACATTTAATTGGGGTGGCTCACTTGCTGATTTAGAGGTTCAGTCCATTATTATCATGGTGGCAGCGTGCAGGCAGATGTGGTCTGGAGCTGAGGGGGCTACGTCCTGCAGGCAACAGGAAGTTGACTGAGACACTGGGAGCAGCTTGAGCAAAGGAGACCTGGAAGCCCACCCTCACAGTGACACACTTCCTCCAAGAAGGCCACACTTCTCCAACAACTCCACACACCTTCTGATAGTGCTGCCACCCTTGTGAGATTATGGGGGCCAATTACATGCAAGCTACCACAACGTGTCTAAGTGTTCACGTGTGTCATTCCAAGTAGGCCAGAGGACGACGTCAGATATCATTCCTTAAGATTCTGTCTACTGTCACCTTGTTTTTGAGACAGTGTCTTTCACTCATGTGGTGCTCACTAAGTAGTTCAGGTGTCTGGCATGTGAGCCTGAGATCCATCTGTCTCCATCTCTGGCACGGGGACTATAAGTGCATGCCACCATTCTCAGCATTTTCCACGGGTTCTGGGGGATTAAATTCGGGTCCTCACGCAAGCATTACATCAGTTATGTTATCTCTGCTTCTCTACCCCAGTCATTTGATAAGTGACAAGGATTCTAACCTTTGGAGGGATCTGAGTGAGCTGAGAAGGTCAGCGGGCTCTGGGTGCGTGTGACCTGGCTGTGTGCAGGTCAACAATTTTGGAGCATGAAGAAGTGACAAGGAGCTCTCAGAAAGGTTTGTGCTGGTACTGAGTGCTGGGTGGATGAAAACTACTGCTCCTCAGTGGGTTCCAAGGCTGGGTGACTTGGCTGGAAATATCCAGAGAGCACTCAGGACAGGTGTGAACTTGAAGGAGGCAACCAATCAAGGCTAATTTTGCTTAGGAGAAGCTTCCTGTGCTGAGTGGAGTGGAGGTCTTGTGCGGGTTAGGGTAGATCACAGGCAGAAGTCTCCCTCCTAGCCAGGTGTCTGCCCCTGGCCAGCTACCGCTTTCCCCATCACTACCCAAGACTGCCCCCCCCCACCCGTGAGTTCCAAACATCTCAGTTTTCAGCTGAATTTGGGGGTCACACAAGACCAAGAAGTCAAATTCAATCTCCTGTCCTCCAGGTTAAAGCAGTGAAACCAGTCGGGGGGCGGGGAGTGGTGCAGAAAAATGGACAGTCTTTTTTCACTGTGGCCACATTGGGAAGAAGGACACAGGGCCCGTGGCCCCATTGGTCCACTTTTGGGGTGCTAAAGTGAGATCAAAATTTAAGAAGAGAGCCAGGGGTATGTTTGTCTAAGCATTCAGATTAAGGCGTGGTCCCGCCCACCATAGACGTCATCATCTGGATTCTGCCTCATCCTGTAAGTTGTCCAACAGGCTGTAAATCTCTTTTCCGGATGCCAGATCCCCTCTGGCTGCCAACTTTCCCTCCTTTCAGCATGAGATTCCTGGACAAACTGCTAATTCTTTGTGTCCGTGATTTCAACAGTCTGGTAGAATGAGAAACACGAGTGTCTCTTTAAAATATCTTGCTTTCTGCCCAGGCAGTTTATAATCACAAATGTCCTGGGCGGGTGACCTCCTCATTAGCTGCAGAACTCCCTCAGGCCTCAGAGCTATCTCTCTACTCTCTGGCATAATAAAATGTGGCATGCTTGTTAGTGAACTTGCTAGTAGCTCACTAACACAGCCATCTCTGAGATCCTGCCACCTGAAAACCAACTACTCCGGCCCCCATTATATCTGATGGGTTCACAGATGTGACCCCACTCCACAGATAGGGTAACAGAGGCTCAGGGACGAGACAACTTGGCCAAGGTCATCTGTTTAGCTTGTAAAAGTCTCCTGAATCCTGTCTGAGACAACCTGCAACCAGAAAACACCAGTTATGGGTCAAGATCCCTGGGCACTGTCCCAAATCTCTAGAGAGAAAATGTGTTTGTTTGGAGACAGGAACTTATTTTGGAATGGCCTTGTCCCTCTCAGGATTTGACCTAACTGATTATCAGCATGCTGTGATCTTGACGGTTCTGTCTTTTGTAGCTACCACCCATCTAGGCTGCCTTTGTCCCCTGAGGGCCCGTGGCCTGGCCACACAGTCCCAGCTGACCCAGTCTCTCTGTGATCTTGTGCTGGCCACCCACACAGTGTCTAGCCGAAATTGGTTTCTAGCTAAAGGTCACAGTGAGTTGTGCAGGGATCCCTGTGTGCAGGGCATCCTGTGTCCTGGGTCATGAGATAGGGATAGAGGACAGGAACATGAGTGGGGTGCTAAGTGTTAGGATCATCATCACAGCCTCCACCCTGAGTACGACAAGGTCATAGTGAGAGGCAATGGATAGATGGCAAGTAAGAGCCATCCAGGTCGGGGCATTCCTGAAGACAGGCGACAGTGATTGTGGGTAGGGGGTTGGCTATAAAGGGTGATCAGGTACCGAGGGCAGGGGTTCTCTCTAAATTGACTCAGGATTCTTTCTACAACTGGACAAGGCAGACCAGAGGTTTGGTCAAAAGGAAGGCTGCAGGCTGGGAGACAGCTCTGTCAGTAAAGTGCTTGCCTTGAAAGCATAAAGCCCCGAGTTCACCACATAAGAAAGCCCAGTGTGATGGTACACACGGCTGATTCCAGCTCTGGGAAGGCAGACACAGCGATCCCAAGAGCTCACTGGCCAGCCAGGCTAGCCTAACTGGTTGAAGTTCATGTTTCAGTGAGAGACTCTTCCTGAGGAGGAACAAAACTCAAGGTTGCATTCTGGCCTCCAGAAGCACACAGAACCTACACACAGGATCATATACATACATACATACACACATATTTGTGTGTATGTATTTGTTTGTTTGAAGAAGGCTCTGAGGGACCTGGAGGCCACAGGAACCAGAGTGGTCTAACTTGGTCTCCTCATGCCCAGTATGGTTCTTTCTCAAAGACACTGTGGCCCAGCCCAGCACTTGTGTCAGAATCACAGTCCTGTGGCTCAGCCTCCAGAGTCCTGAGATCGGGACCACACTCTGAGAACTGCTGTTCTCTCCTCCCACCTTGGTTCCCAGCCTCTCTGGAAAGGAAGAATGACAGAGATCATGGTTTCAAACAGCCTTAGAATCCTGCCTTGCATCTGCCTTCCTGTGCAACAGACCTTAGTTAAGCCTCTTACACTGGCTAAGCCAAGGTTCTTCACAGGGCCAGGAAGGCCTCTCTCCTAAGCACCAGGTGAGAGCTGAATGGGACAGCAGAGCTTTCGTGAAGCCCCTGATCAGGCAGGCACTGAGTCTTTTCTAGGATGGGGGGTTCAGTGTTGCAGAGGTAGAGAGAATCCAGGCTTTCCAGTTCTCCCTTACTGTGCAAAAATGGAAACTAAGGCTAGGAGTCAGCAGGGGCTGGCCTGGGAACTCCTCATGTTCTTTCTGCCTTCTGGTAGGAAATCAGCGTCCCCAGGCCCAGCTCAGTGGGTGTCCCCTCTGTGCCCACTGCCTCCTGCTGTGGAGGTTCTCCTGGGGCTGGAAGCTCAACAATGGAGGGTCACAGTCTTCTCCCCGCAGGGGCATGGGGACTGGCAGCCACCCGGAGCTCTGCTGGCATGCCTGGCTCTGCAGTCTGAAGCTGCACCCCACATATGTTCTCTCACTCGCGACCATTCCTCACCATCTGGCTGAGCTCTGCCGGAATGTTACAGTGTTACCCTAGGGACACTCCAGAACTATGACAGTGACACCTCTGGCTTGATTACTCCCAGGATTTCATCAGGCCCTGCTCCCAGGCTGGGGACATTCATTCTTCACCGCACCTCATTTGCGAGAGTGCTAACAGGAAAAAGGTCTCTCTGAATCTTTTTGTGCTGCCCGGAGGAGTGTGGACGAGACTTGGAGCTGGGGGCCCCACTTGTGGGAAAGGTAAAGAGGCTTCGTGGAGGCCTCTTGTACACCTGGCATGGCTTCCTTCTCATAGAAATGGGAGTTACCTGAGCAGCAACCACACAGATTTTGGCTGTATGACTCCCAGAGTCCTCTGCTCTAGGATCCCTCATGGTATTGGGCCTTGGCTGGTTCTGTCTTCCCAGGTGCAACCCTCAGTGGGTCTATCCTTGCAAGAGAGCCCCGTTCTGTCCTATTGCACTCTGAGAGTTTTCTGACCTGGCTGGCCCCATGCACTAACCATGTGACCCCTTCCCCTTTTCTGGACTTTGTATCTGTTGTCACTTGTGTGTACTTGTCTTAGTTTGAGTTTTTATTGCAGCGAAGAGACACCATGACCACGCCATCTCCTACAAAAGAAGCATTTAATTGGGATGGCTCACTTGCCGTTTCAGAGATTCAATCCATTACCATCATGGTGGGGATCAGGGTGGTGTGCAGGCAAACATGGTGCAGGAAAAACAGCTGAGAGTCGTACATCTTCCAGGCAACAGGAAGTAGACTGACTGTCACAGAGGGAAGCTTGAGCAAAAGAGACCTCAAAGCCCGCCCCCACAGTGACACACTTCCTCCAACAAGGCCACACCTCCTAATAGTGCCACTCCCTTTGGAGGCCATTTTCTTCTAAACCACAGCCCTGCTCTCTCTTTCTCTGCTGTGCACAGAGCCCTTGAGACCAAGGCATCTGCTTCGGTCTCTTGGGATGAGTTGTGGGCAGGAATAGAGGTGTCCATGTCCAAGTAGAGTCAGTGACCAGCACCCCTGTGACTTTGTTTGTTGTGTGCCTTGTAGAATTTGTTTTGCTTTTGAGAAGCTGGGATGAACTCAAGCCATGGTGCACTCTACCAGTCTACCCCTGTGCCACAACCCCAACCCTGGCTCAATTGCCCTTGGAGAACATTGGGTGTGGTCAACACTTAGCTGTGGGCTGCATGAGCCCCAGGATAGACTGAATGTGGCGCAACACAGAAGCACACACTTATGTAAAACATTGTGAGGTACTTTTGTGGGGTTTTTCTAACTTGATTGTACAGTCTTGAACATGAACTCTGTAGATGTAAGGTCAAAAATCTGGACATTGGATATGACTGTTGGTGCCCACACACCAGGGATTATAGATCCATAGGGAAACTGGATGGATGTGTCCCTATGTACCAGGAAAAACCTATACTTTACCCCTAAGCTTTCTTGCATTTTTACATTGCATCTTTTCCTAAAGTGGAGACTGAGGGTCCATGGACTCTTAAAATGTAGCTCTATGAGGCAAGGATGGGTCCTCATTTGATAAACCAACCCAGATTGAGATGACTCCATCCCCTTATGTCTGTTTTCACCTACTCATTCATCCATTTCCATCCCTTTGTCCTGTCCTTGTTACCATCACACACACACACACACAGACACACACACACACAGACACACACACACACATCACACACAGACACACACAGACACACAGACACACACACACAGACAGACACACACACACACAGACAGACACACACACACACAGAGACACACACACACAGACACACCCACAGATACACACAGACAGACACACACACACAGACACACACACACACACACAGACACACACACACACACACAGACACACACACACAGACACACATACATAGACACACACACACACAGACACATACACACACACAGACACACACACACAGACACGCCCACACCCACAGATACACACAGACACACACAGAGACACACACACACACAGACACACACACACACAGACACACACACAGACACACACACACACAGACACACACACACACACACACACACACACACACACACACACATGGTGGGGGGGAGAGGGAGAGAGAGAAAGACGGGGGGAAGGAGAGGCAGAGGGAGGGAGAGAGATCGAGAGATCTTACTGAGCCCATAGGTGTGCCTCCCCCAAACGGTCCCCTTTGGGAAGGAGCCCACAGGGCCCTGGCCTGCCACCACCAGTCACTGTGATCTCTATTCCAGGCATGTGGGGGTTCTGTTAGCTCTTGGAATCCTCCAAAGACCCTCTGGTGATTTTAGCTCAAAGGAACCCTTTGATGTCCTAGATGACAAAGCTAGGCATCATTGAGGCTGCTGTGTGGTGACGATGGGTCCCAACAGACAGTGCAGGAGGGGCAGCTGCCCGGCTGTCAGCACTCCTGGCCCTCTGAAGTATTTTGTCTCACTCCATGTGGATGTCTTTGTTGTCATAGCTGCTGTTTCCTGGTATCTCTAGGCTTTCCTTGGGGATGTGCATATCCCCAGGCCAGCCTAACCCGGTCCAGATGTGACGAGGAGGAAGGACATATTCCTAAGCTATTCGCTGCTGTTACAATGTAAATTTCTGACATGCAGGATATCTGATAGGCATCCCCTGTGAAATGGTTTGTGACCCACAGGTTGAGAACTTCTGTCTTAGGATCTTCCCGCTGCTACCCAGTCCTCACGTATGCCCCGCAGCACCAAGGGATGCAGCAAACGTGGGGCATACGTGGGGCATTCGTGGGGCAAAAGCATCCACGGGAAAGGGATACGCATTGCAGCTGATGCGGGCTTGTGCCTGTGCACGGGTAGAGTCGTAATGACTCATCCAAGGGCCATTAGCAAGTGGGGCAGGTGGGAGATGAGTGGTGACAAGAGAACGTGTAGTGAAAGAGGCCAGGAGCACAGAGCTATCTGGGCTGAGAGATGAAGACAGTAGCAGGGATGGCAAGAGTGGCAGGGGTCCAGGAGGCCATGGTGACTTACTCCAGGGCCAGGGCAGACAAGGGAGGTCTCAGAGTAGGAGAAAGGATGGTCTACAATGCCAGCCCCCTTAAAGGAGGGCCCCGCCCAAGCTTTGTGTAGGGCGTTGGGTTGTGGAGGCATTCCTGCAGGATGTGTCTTTTAGGATCTAGAAAATGAGCACGGTGGATTTCTGCTCCCTTCACATTCCTGTTGTGTAGGTTTGGTGAGAACTCACTCTGAAGTATGCAACTGGGGCCTCCTCCTCTCTTCAGCCTGAACTCTGGTTACAAGCCACTGTCCCTAGCCTGTCCCAGATCCTCCCAGCTGTGGAGCGTATCCCCTCCTCTCTTCACCCTTCATTCTCTATGATCTGTAGCCTGCCCTCCCTCCCTCCACTCCTGTCTCCCTCTCTTCCTCCCTCCACTCCTGCCTCCCTCTCTTCCTCCCTCCACTCCTGCCTCCCTCTCTCCCTCCACTCCTGCCTCCCTCTCTTCCTCCCTCCACTCCCGCCTCCCTCTCTTCCTCCCTCCACTCCCGCCTCCCTCTCTTCCTCCCTCCACTCCCGCCTCCCTCTCTTCCTCCACTCCTGCCTCCCTCTCTTCCTCCATTCCTGCCTCCCTCTCTTCCTCCTTTCTAGTACTGGGAATTGAACCTAGGGCCTTTTGCGCACTAGTCAAGCATTCTGCCACTGAGCTACATCCCTCCAGGATCCCCCTTTTTGTTTGGTTTTTGAAACAGGCGCTTCCCACTTGCTATACCATCAAGGATGACTTTGAACTTTTGACCCACCTGTTCTGGAATGCTGAGATTACAGGTGGGCACCAGCACTCCTGGCTTATACAGTGCTGGGGATGGTACCCAAGGCTTTTTGCATGCTAGGCAAGTGCTCCACCAACTGACCTACCTCTCCAGCCCCCTCAACACTCATAACTTTTTGAGACTTAACTTTTCTTGAGACTAAATTTCCTTGCCTATTCTTGAACTCAGTCTGTAGCCCATGATGGCCTTGAATTTCCCATCTCTCTTGCCTCAGTCTCCTAAGTAGCTAGGATTGCAGACCTGCGCCACCATACCCAGCTTTCTCCCTTCCTGACTTACATTTAGTGCTCATCTCTCTGTCCAAGCTTTGGATCAAATCACTACCCTCCTAGCCTTTGGGACTTCTTGGTCCATTGGCATGGCTGTCAGCTCCTCTGACTTCCCCAGATTCCGCCAGTGAGTAAGAAAATTAGTTCTGGATCTCCTCTCTGATTGTCTTAGGGAGAGTGACAGTGTCAGAGAGACTGATCTATGGCAGGCCTAGCGCAAAGATTCAAATCTAGAGACCACTGGCCTGGGACAGCCATTCTTTTTAGTCATATGCTGATTACCAAATCCGGACCTACGGCAGTCTCCCAGCTGACTGCTTATCCCTCCGTGGATGAGTTTTGGCTGATGGGCTAATGAATCAGGACCGTCCGAATGCTTCCTCCAGCAAGGGTGCCCAAATGCCCGGCAGTTCTGTTCATGGACTCTGTGGGTAATGATCCCTTCTGGAAATCATAATCCATCAATCTCGCCTCTCCATACCATCCATCAATGTTCTGAAATTTGCGGCTGTGCTCTCATTCCAGGAGTTTTCAATCACTTTTCTTTTCCCCTGTGCTCGCAGAACAGTGCGCTGACACTGGGAAATTGTGTTTTGACATGAAATCATTATGTGTTTTAAAACCTCTCTTTCAACACTGGGCTTTTCCTGCCTCTTGCTCTGCCCTGACTCGTCCCTGCTGTGAATATCGTGGGAGCCCTGTTCCTTTGTTGAGCCCCAGAACACAGGGGAGGGATGTCTCCTGCCCACTTTATTGCAACACTGTCACACTATAATTAATTTGTCTCCTCCAATCAGGGACCTGCTAGTCTATTTCCTCCAGCCTATTAAGACATTGGAGGGGAGAAAGAGAGAAAAGCTGAGGCATGAGGTTCCTGGACATGCAAGTTTCATCTTGAATTTAACTAAGGGGGAACAGCAGTCAAATGACCAATGCATGAAGGTACATGGGGTTGGGTGGGGTGGGGTGGGGTGGGGGATGAGATGCTCACCGATGTTTTCCCGCAGCCCCTGCACCACCAGGGGAGAGCGGATCTGGAGGAGGATGCTTGCTGCATGCTATGTCCCAGCCCTACTGTGGTGGTGCTAGCAACTTTTCTGATGTATATTCTAGCATGGCATGTGCCTAACTTCTGGAAAAGCATGGATTCGATTCCCAGCACTGAATAACCATGAATGTGGTAGTTCACGCATGTAATTCAAGCACCAGTGAAATGGAGGCAGGAGGATCAGAAGTTCAAACTCATCTTCAACTACACAGTGAGTTTGGACGTCATTTCAAAACTGCCAATAAAAGTTTCTGGTGTGTGTGTGTGTCTTTGTGTGTGTGTCTCTCTGTGTGTGTGTTCAGTGTGTGCATGTGGTGTGTGCTACACACAGCGACTAGAGAAGGACATTGGGCACCTTGCTCAATCGCTCTGTACCTTATCTCCATGAGACAGGGTTTCTCATTGACTCTGAAGCTAGATTGGCAGAAAGCAAGTTACAATGATCCCCCTTGGCTCTGACTCCTCACGGGATGGGTTACAGTTGTGTGTGAGGTCACACACATCTTCAGTCCCAGAGAACACTCAGAGACATGTTCTTTTTGCTCAGTAATGTCCTAAATGCATTCATTCCATTTACTGATCTGGTGTCAGCCAAAGGGGTGCTTAGAAAATAAAGTGAATGAAGCTGGGCTTCCAGGAAAGGATTGTGTGCCAATCTGTACCTTTCTCAATGTGTTTATTTCCATGGGAAATATTCTTATTAAGTAACTCTAAGTAGCCCTTCTCCGCCAACTCTAGACCTTTATGCTCCCAACTATATGACTGAACTGTATTTGGAGTCCTTTCTCTCCTGCCACCTTTATGTGGGTCCAGTGGATTGAACTTATGACACTGGGATTTACAGCAAGCCTCCTTACCCACTGAGCCATCTCATCACCCTACTTGGCTGTATTTGGGAAGTTCAGCACCATATCACAGTGTCCTGAAATTTGGTGAGAAAACTGGGCCCTGGTCTCTCACTAATGAGATCTTCTGGAGCAAATTAGTAAACCTTTTTGAGCCTCCGTTTTCTCATCTGGGAAAAGGAATGAGAGAAGTAAAGATGGGGTCTACAGATATGTATCACGATGGACCTAGCAATCGTCATGGAAAAATGACTCTTGCTGAGGAGCACTGAGCTGTGGAAGTCACAGAGGTGCTCGGTTGACAGTGGAATAGATGCCATTGAGTTAGTTTCTGCAAACAATAGCGTACACCCTAGGTGATGGATGTTGTGAGCAGACTCCCAGCATTACAATCCAGCTGGAGGGATGGTGTCCCCCCATTTTAAATCTCCTTCTCTTTCTTTCCCTCCCGGAATAAATGGAGCCTTGGTCAATGGTCAGACTGAAAGTCCAATGACTATGATTTCCAGATAAATTTCCTTGGGGGATAGTGGCCACTTGCTCCTTTTCTTCTGGGCCTGGAAGTGCCTTGCAGGGCCCTCTGTGCAGTGAGGGGCTGGCACTATACCCCGACAGGCTCTTCTTCCAGAGACCCTCTTGGCTTCAGGCAATGCCAGGGTTTAATTTGTTTCTACATTTGAGAGACTCAGGTGTCTGTGAAGACCGGAAGGTGGCGTCAGGTCCCCTGAAGCTGGAGTTACAAGCAGTTGTGAGCTGTCCAACATGGGTGCTGGAACCTGAACTCAGGTCTTCTCTAAGAGCAATAAATACTCTTAACCACTGAGCTATCTCTCTAGCATCCCAAGTCCATGACTTTAATATCTATGTATATGTATATATATATATATATATTTAGATTTTAAAAAATTTATGCATGTTCTCTTTGCATGTGAACCACATGTGTGGCTGGTGCCCAAGGAGGGCATCAGTTCCTCTGGAACTGAAGTTCTGGATGTTGTGGTCCACCACGTGAATGTTGGGGAGCTGGTCCTCAGTCCTCTGCGAGAGCAGCCTGTGCTCATCACTGCTGAGTACCTGGTCCAGCTCCCTGGTTTGTGCCTATGTTGGTGCACTCTGTTGACCTCATTAGGATTTGTAAGGAACAGAGACGAGGAAGTGCTCTTTGCCTCCCTTATCTCTTTCAGAGTGATGATCCATTCTTCCCCGCACCCTGACAAGGTTGCCCTCCCCCCCCCCCCGCCCCACGCAGGGGAAACCTGCAGAACTGTTAATCACCCAGGCCCTCCTCTGTAATGGGCACTAGGAGCCAGCCATCACAGGATACACCGTGACGCTGGCCATGGTTCTGAACCAAGGATGGGCTTCTAGAGCCTGTCTTGAGAGTTCAGGCAGGAGGTGGGGGAAGCTGGCACTTCTTCTGCGAGGTAATGGTAAGACTCTGGTCTCCTATCCCAGGGTGCTGAGTCATCCCCTGAGCCCAGAGACATGCTGAAAATCCAGTGTTGAGCTGGCGAGATGCTGGGACTCAGAACACGGCTTTGGAATGGTTGCGGGGGAGGTGGGGGGAGGATAGCCCAGCAGCTTCTGCTGCGGGATGTGGACTGGCCTCTTCATTTTGGGTGTTGACCTCTTTGTGTAAGGGTCCCACCCGAGGGCAGAATGACAGCAGGAGACGGGAAGTTTGGTCAGGAAGGCTGTCTGTGACAGAGGTGTTCAGGAGGGGGGTGAGGCTGGAGAGTTTGCTGGCTCCCTCATGGAAGCCTTCTGCTCCATGGAACTCTTTCAATTCATTGGGTCCCCACTCCAGAATTTTCACACTCTGCCATCATCATCATCATCACAGCACCTCCTTTAAAGGTGGGCACACACAGGGGAGCAGACTTTGTCTCTTGAAGGTCCAAGATCACATGCCTTGAAAAGGAGCTGCCAAAATAGGGGCACCTCTGCTCGGCTGTCCACAAATCCTGTACGCCCCCCCCCACTCTTCATAATCTCTCTAAGCCACAGGGTAAGATATGAGAGCAATGGAAGCAGAAGCTCCATGCGGGAGATAAAGCCAAGACATGGCGGGTTAGGCAGCGAGTGTTGGCCGTGGTGGGCTCAGTCCTGCTGAGGGGCTGAACTTAGTGACGAATTCCTTATGCTGTGGGTCTCCTGCCTGTCACCTGCCTCTTGCTGCTGCTGTAATAGAAAGGCTGTGTGCTCTGGCTGGGCAGGAAAACACTCAAGGGCAGATGCCAACCCTGGTCCTGGCCTTGCAAAGCAGAAACCGAGACTGCAATAAAGAGGGACTCTGGGAAGGCTTGTGGGAATCTCAGGAACCTTGGGGAGGGTTTTCCTTAAAGGGTCCTAGGAGGTGACCGGAGAGGCTCTGGATGCCCTGCTCTGTCACAGGACTTGCCGCCCCAACATTTTAGTCAAACCACCCGGAGGGCCACCTGCTTTCTAGTTCAATGAGGCCCGCTGGGGGAGGAACTTTAAAAAGGTTCAAATCCTACCACCGCTTTCTGATGCTCAAACCCACAACTGTTTTCCTCCCCTCCATCATAGCAAGGGCACACTCAGAGATGAGTAACACCGAGAAAATGCCTGTTTCTGCCTGTCAGGCCAGGCGGGGCAATTAACTCTTCGTTAGTCAATCTCCAACCATAGGGGTATCTTTAGAGAACTGTTCCCATAGCCGTTCACATTTCCCCCATCTCTCTAGAGACATCAGGTTCCTGGGAGCTGGGACATGTGTGTTTTTCTGTCCACCGTGCCTGCTGCAAGCCATCCCCATCACTCTAGGGCCATGAGCTTGGCTGTTCTGCAAAATCCTTGCTTATTTCTGTAGTCCTCTCTTTGTACTGTCCCCTCACTTCCCAGCATGCCCTTGCCTCTGCTCAGTGTGCAGTGTGCATCTCCAAAGCCATCCTTGAGCACCTTCTCCAGTGTCTCAGTGTCACCATTTCCCTGGGGAATGTCACTTCCCTTGTACAAAGAAACCTGCATCAGAGCTGTTAGTCACTGATTTCTGGGAGGTGAGCACTGAGATCCACCCTTGTGGGTGTGTACTGGCCATGGTGCTGAACCAAGGGATGGCTTTGCTAGAGCTTCCCAGGGAGTTGTATAGCAGAAGGGTGGATCTTGGTCCCACGGGCATCTGCTCTTCCTGGGAAGCAATGGCAAAACTCCTGTCTCCTGTTTCCTGTCCCAGTGCTGTGGGTGCTGAGTGGCAACAGCTGCAGAACCATGTCCCCTAGAACAATCTGGGATAGGACAGGGTTGTTTTGAAGCTCCTAAATTCCACTCTGGGACCTCCTTGAAAAGTTGTGGACTACCCGATTCATCCAGAAAACGTTGTCACATTTAGAATGGATAGAACAGATCCTGCTGACTGCAACTTAGAACCTTGACTAACGCAGGTGGCACCACAGGGACCTAGATGCTGCTGCTTTCCACCCCAGGTGTACCTCCAACCTTTCCAGACACCTGAGAAGGTAGGTATGCCCTTCACTTCCTTATGTGATGGACAGAGCCCTGTTTCTGTGACTGGGTGATAGATCAGTCTGTAATGTGCTTGTGGACCCGAGTTCAATCTCTCCCCACAAATTGTGTAAAATAAGCTGGGTGGGACGGCTTGTGGGCGCTGTAGTTTCATGCTGAGGAGACAGAAGCGGGCAGATCCCCGGGGCTCATTGGCCAGCCAGCCTACTTGATGAGTTGTAGACAAGTGATAGACCCTGCCTCAAAGCAAGGCGGACAGGGTTTGAGGAACTGTAGCTGAGGTTGTTGCTCATGTGCACATACACAAATAGGCACAGGACACACACACACACACACACACACACACACACACACACACACACACACACACACACACACTTCCCATAAAGGATATGTTTCTGAAATTTGTGAGCCATCATGTTCTGGATAGCAGGGTCACTCTTAGCATATCCTAGAGAAGCTCTAGGTCCTCCAGATAATATTGCCGCTTCCAAACCTGTCATCTCTTTCCATTGCTTGCTTTGCTCACATACTGCTCCTATCGGAAGGCTCCCCTCCCCAATCCTCCTGCTCCTATGGTCAAGCTCACAGGCTTTTCCAGCCAGGCAGCAGGGATAACTCCTCCCCCAAGCCCCGAGATTGATTCACCTCAAGCCGTTCCTTGATTCACTTGTCTTATGCATTCAGAACAATATGGTGGGTGAGGGTACAACAGGGATAGACCCACAAAGTGGGTCACTGCATGGTATGCTGTGTACTTGACCTTAGAGTTGCCAGGGTCAGAGTCTGGGCCCTGAAGCCCTAGCAAGCTAGGCTGGACCGCCATCCTCAACAGGTCAATTAAACATACACGTGGGAGTGAAAAGCAGAGAGGCGAGTGATTCACTGTGGCCACGGGGAAGAGAAACAGAGAGGGCCAGTGACTCCCAAGCCCATGTTCTGGGTCCTGCCATGAGGTTCAGGTTTAAACAGAGAGCAGGAGGTGTGCATGGCTAAGCAGTCCTAGTCCAGGTGTGGTCTCTGCCCATCACGGGTCCATCAGTGTCTGACCTCCAGGCTCTCCTGCAAGGTGTCAGCACTGCGTGAGCTATTCCTGGGAGACAAGATCCCCTTCTGGCTGGCACCAGGCATCAGCCTTCTCCTTCTCTGGCATGAGACTCTTGGGGGAAATTTCAATTCCTTGAAGTCTGTTGTCACAATAGTCTGATAGTAGAACTGCATAGATGTCCCCTTTAGCACATTTCTGCCCTTGCTGGGACAGTTATGTAGAGGAGCAGGGAATTCCTGGTCACCTCTATACCAGGCTCTTCAGGTCCACCTCCTGCCTCCTTTAATTCTCAAAACTCACAGGGGAGAGCTCCAGTACTGTCATTTTGCAGTTGTGGGATTGGAGGTGCCAGGAATGTAACTGACTCCCCTGGGGGAGAATCCTTTCTGCCCATGTTCTTTCCTGATTGACTATGCGTGGGGTCTGGTCTATATTGTTAAAGGGGCAGCATGCATAGCTGGCATCTGAGAGAGTCTCTTTAACAGGAGAGCAACTGCTGCCCTCAGCTCAGCAGCCAGCCCTGGGTGTGGGCCCCGTGTGACCTGTGCTTGTTTTGGTAAGGCAAGGAGAATGAAGCATTGTCTCTGGCCTCAGGGAGTGCAGCAGAGAGAAGAGGGCAGGCAGTCAGAGATCTCCAACTCAAGACGCTGAGAGCCAGTATAGCCAGAGGGAAAGACAACTTTGAACTCAGGAGTCCCCCACTGGGCTGTAAGGGCCACTTGGGATGGGATGAATGATGAGGACAAGTCAGATGGATGAGCCCTGGTGGCCAGAAGCTGAGGAGGGGGGAATCGGAGAAGACCCCAAATCAAAGGTTACACCCTGTAAGTTCTCTCAGTGATAGGAAAGCTTCTTCTTGGTTAAAATTTAGACACATTTTAAAGAATAAAACCCCAGCAATGTGGTAGGAAATGAAAAACTGGATAAAGCTACATTAAGATTACAACAAAGGGAGCCGGAGAGATGGCTCATTGGGAAGAGTGCTTGCTGCTGCTCTTCTAGAAAGTACCCACATCAGGTGGCTCGCAAGTCCCCGTAACTCCAGCTCCAGGGGATCTGATGCCCTCTGCTGGCCTCCTCAAGCAGTGCACTCATAAGTATCAACACACACACACACACACACACACACACACACACACACACACACACACACACACATCCCTAATCAAAAACAAGTAAGTCATTTTGTTTTTTAAAGATGACCATAAAGAACATTGGTCATCAGAGAGATTCTGGAAGCCTTCCCTCTCCTGGGCTTCATGTGAGGAGCAGCACATACCCCCATGCATCTGTAGAGAGTGGGGTTTTCTTGCACATTTACTGTTAATTACATGTAGCTCTTGGAGGTCTGGGCTGTGTGTGATTTCCAGTCTTTCTTCTGTCGTTGGCCTCTTTCATATATTAATCTTGAATGCCCTCTCTCCCTGAACTATTCTTTTTGCTTAATTTTTGGCAGTTCATATATGTATGCAATGCATTGTGAACACATCCATCTGTTACCCCCTCTTATGGCCCTCCCCATGACTACAGATACTTTTCTTATTCCCCACTCATCCCCCACACCCTCATGTCTTACTTTTTTTGTGAAGATCTTGTGCAGGTAGTCATAGCAGCTATATGCTTATGATTATGTTAGCCGTGTTTTATCTGGAAGACGGAGTTTCATAGGACACCTCTCTATCTTCTAGCTCATACAAACTTTCTGCCCCATTCTCATGATGTTGTCTTGGCCTTGGAGGGCATGATATGGCTGCTCTGTCTGCAAGATGTGGAACTCTGAGCTCCTTCTCCAGCACCATGCTTACCTACACACCGCCATGCCCATCACGTTAATGGACTAAACCTTTGAACTGCAAGCCACCCAAGCAAATGTTTTCCTTTGTAAGAGTTGCTGTGGTCATGGTGTCTCTTCACAGCCATAGAAACCCTGACTGAGGCAGCCCCTGAACGGCTCTGCCACTGGAGCATCTTGCCTGGCAGGTCACTGTTGTAGTCCTCAGGACACACAGCTGTGTGGAAGGGAAACATCTGGAAGAAGACACATTGATGCCTTTTCTCTTCCAGCAGCCACCACAGCAGCTTCCAGCACCTTGAAGGCTCATCATCAGGGTAGAGATTCCAGTTTAGTTCTGACTTGGTCTGTGTGCCGAATCCGTCCTGCTACAATAAATGCTAGATTGTCATAGGGGATTAACAAGGTTTAGCGCTCATCTGGCATCAGAAGGGTGCTCAGTGGGTGACACATGCTATAGCTGACTGTGATGGCAATTCTTGGTTGTCAGTTTGACTACGCCTGGAATTAACTAAAATTCCAAACTACTGGGCAAGCCTGTGAGGGATTTATTTTCTTATTAAGTCCTTTGAAGTAGGAGGACCTACTTCTAATCCAGATCTTTGAGGTGGGAAGATTCACCTTTAATCTCTTTTGCTGGCCGCCTGTGTAAAAGACATGGAATAAGGAAGCCAGGAAAAGCTTTTAGCCTGCTTGTTCTCATTCTCACAGGCAAGGCCATTCCTTCCCTGGCATCAGAGCCTACTTTCAGCTTCCCAGTGTGTACTGAAGAGCAGCTGAGACATCCAGCCTCGTGGACTGAACAACTACTGCCATCTTGGGCCGTTGTTGGGTTAGCTGGACCACAGCCTGTAAGTCATTCTAATGAACCCTCCTGCTATGTGTATAAAGGTTTGTTCTGTACGGTCTGCTCCCTGACTAATACAGTGATCCCTTGTGAACAAAAGTAAGCACTTCTCACTACGGGGAAGGTCAAATGAGCTTCTTTGCTGACCCTTGGCTTCACACAATCAGAAAGGGGCATCAGAGGTAACCGCTACTGTCTTCTCCCCAGACTAGGTTAAAAGGGCTCGGTAGTCCTTGAGACTGAGATGATTTGATGAGGTCAGTGTCCTGGTGATGGGGGATGAGAGCAGTTGGATCTCCAGGAAAGTTCTCAACCTTGGCCTTGGAGGGCATGCCTGCCTTGATGGAAGTCCGGGAAGCCGCGAGTTTGTGGGGTGGTGGTGGGTCCATCCAGGAATCAGCCTCGATTCTGACAGCTGGGGCCAGTGTTCCCAGTGTGCTGATGTACATGACAGAGTCCCTGCTAGAATATGGCGACCAGGAAGGTCTGACTCATCCCTCCACCCCCGAACTCAACAATGTGACTCCAGTAAGAAGGAGGCCAGGAGTGGCTGCCACCTAAAGCCCCAGGGAAACAGGACAGAAAGGGAAGAGAAAGCCCCTCCCCTGTCTGCCAGCTGAGAACTGAGGATTCCAGCACAATTAACACTGTTAGGAAAGCTGCTGACAATCAAGCAATATTCCTCTTACACTTCCACATAGGGATGTTAAGATAATGCACCAGGCTTTGAGAGCATATGTCTTGAGCGTGGCTCTACTCTTTTCCCAGGCATTTTCTGGGACTCGGGCTTTTAGCGTTGTTTTAGAGTAAGCACAGCCTAGCTCCCTGTGCTGCTGTAATCTAGGCTTTAACCCCATCATGTGCTCTCAGGAACTGGTCCCATTCAGTTTCCTCCACAACCCTTTTAGTATAGCACTTTCAGCCTCCCTGCCCCCCCAAAACCTGTCCCTGACTTTGAGTAGTCCGCGCCTGTGCTCTGGCATGTGTCCTGCTTTCTTTCTGAGCTCCTCCTTTCTGTCAACCCTCATTCTTGAGGCGATATTAAAATGTCTTTAACAAGCCCCAACTCTGCTTTGTACGGCCCAGTCCTCAAATTCCTTTCTGTGTCGAACCAACGATTTGATTTTTACAGGAGTCCCTAAAAGACTTAGAGGATTCCTGGGGCTGCTGTGGGTGATTGCATGGGGCTGTCGCCATTTCTGCCCCGACAGGAGTTCCTGCGTGTTTCTCCAACTCAGATGTGTTCTTTCCATTTGGGATCCATGGGACTCAGAACAGTAGTGACGGCAAAGGCAGCACCCACAGCAAAGGCAGCACCCACAGCAAAGGCAGCACCCACAGCAAAGGCAGCACCCACAGCAAAGGCAGCACCCGCAGCAAAGGGCGATGAAGCAAAAATTTCTTTGCTTCCCTTCTGCCTTTTCTTGTGTTGTCGCTTTGCTTTTAGAGACGGGGTCTTGCTGTGGCCTTGAACTTGTGATCTTCCTGCTTCAGCTCCCAAGTGCTGAGATTATAAGCATATGCCATCACACTTGGCTTTGGACCGTTTTTGAGGATTTCTTTCTCTAAGGAAGCCAGAACTGGAGGGTAGGCAAAAGAAACTATGGCTCCGCAGGTGTCTACGGAGCCATGGGGAGGGAGACACAATAGACTTCCAGAAACAGCTAGGGAGACTTGGGGGTCCTGGGGCAGTGGGTAAAAGCTGTTTAAAGGGGTCTCCGTGTGATCTGGGGAGGGGCATCTCAGTTGCTTGCCTTGAAAGCACAATGACCTGAGTTTGGGTCCCAGAACCCACATGAAAAAACAGCTAGGCTTGTTGTCCCAGCTCTGGAGAAGCAAAGACAAACTGATGCTCGGGGCCCACTGGCCAGCTAGCGTACTGAACTGCCCCTTTCAGGTCAGTGGGAGACCCTGTCCTAAAACACAGGGTAGATGGTGCCTGAGGAATGACAGCCAAGGTATGCTCAAACACACACACACACACACACACACGCACACACACACACACACACACACACACACACACACACGCACGCACGCACGCACGCACACACACACACACACAGGCACACACACACAGGCACACACACACACACACAGGCACACACGCAAGCATGCACGCACGCACACACACGCACACCACACTTGCAGAAGAGATGCCTTCTTACAAGGCTTTGCCTGGTGTGGGGCAGGACACACAGTGGGTCCCCAACAGTCCTATCTAGCCAATGCACTGAATGAGGCCTCTCATTAGCTGGGAAGCACACACAGCTCCTTCCTGCATCCCAATCACAGGCAAGCCTGAGTGGAATGACAATCCAGTCTTCAGAGGCAGATGCAGTCATGGAGCCTGGCCACCTCTGGAGCTCCCCTGTCTGTTTCCACAGCCATCTCATCGCAGGTGTTGTTCCCCAAGCTGGAGCTGGACTCTGGTCCCTCTGCACTGGGAGCTCCAGCCACCTATAACTGGGCTTGAGACCCAAAGGGGAAAATGAGGCGCTTGCAGAGGCGGACGGCGCTCTTGAGTGACTTTGCTTTCCAGTAAAGAAACTTAAAGCCTAGCCTGTCCCAAAATCCCTTTGGCCAATATGTCTGATTCCCAGATGGACTAAGGGCGGAGGATCCCCCCACCCCCAGTGCCGAAGGGGTGGAGGAGTGCGGAAGGGACAGCGAGCAGAGCAGTGGGTGGCCCTGTCTTCCTCCTGGAGAGCAGCTGCTTTCTCTTCACTCAATTCCACTACATTTGATTCAGAGCCACAAGTGGCTGCTCCTCTCCAGAGGAGCATTTGAATTTTAAAAAGGGACCCCAGCGAGGAAACACTTAACCCAGAGGAATGAATATTTAATGCTGGCATTTCAGGTTCTGCTGGGGTAAAGGCTTGGAGGGGCATTTCCCAAGGGTCCCAGCCAAACCTCGGTCTCTGCATCGCTACTCAGCCTCTGGTCAGCCTTCACAGCCCTCTGGAGGCTGCAGGGGGTGGGAGCGGGATGGCAGAAAAGACTCCCTGCTCTCCTGAGCTTTAGGTAACTTCGTCTTCTGCAGCAGCCATCCAGCGTTAGTGTTGTCAAAGGGTGGCCCAAGGGGCACACTGAGGCAGGAGAGAAAGAAAGACAGGAAAGCTGTGGGTCGGTGAGTACAGGGACCTGCCAGGGTGGCCTGAACTGGACCCCAAACCCTCGTAGCAGAACCGAATCCAACGAGTCATCTGACCTCCACACACACCATGCTGGCCCAGGAAACACACTTTGCCCAGACACATACAAATACATTGACAACAGCAATAGAAGGCTGTGCTCCATGGTGCCTGTTCCGTCTCTCTGTTGGCCGTAACCGCTGCCCTTCCCTTAGGATTATGGCCTTTCCTAGTTACCCCACATTTGCCCCAAACATAATGATAGCAGAGAGCTCCCAGCCAGCGAGGCTGGTGGGATCATTACCACCCAGGTGGGCGAGATGCCCGGCTTACATTGTGGAGTTGGCCAAGTGACTTCACCTTGCTGAGATGTGGCTGGGCTTTAGGCAAATGAAGTATATATGCAAACATACTTTTCTCTGAGGACACGGCTCAGTGCTGGCCTTATAAGCATGGGGACATTATATCTGTCCCAGAGCACATGTTAAAAAGGCTAGCATGGCTATGGGTGCTAGTCATCCTAGCAATAGGGAGCCGAGGGTCCCTGGGACTTGCTGACCAGCCAGCCTAGCCTATTGGGTGAGTTCCAGGCCAGCGAGAGACCCTGTCTCAAAAAATAAGGTCGTCTGCGACATATGCACACACACATATATACTTGTGTACAAATATATAAATTGTGTTTTTTATTCTAGTCCTTGTCTTTTCCCCACTTTAACCCTCCATTTTAGATATTTAATATTAATGCCTAAGGAGGCACATCTACATAAAAATGTGTTTTTGACACAGGGCCTCATGTTTCCCAGGCTGACTTCCAGCTTTCTGTATTGCCAAGGGCCAAGGATGACCTTGAACTTCTGATGCTCCTGCCTCTGACTCCCAAGTTCTGGGATGACAGGTGTGCATCTCCAAGCCTGGCTTCTGCAGTACTGGGTCTGGAACCTGAGTTTTAGACATGGAAGGCACTGAGTTCCAGCCCCAGCTCCCTGCTCCCTCCATAATTCTGTGAGCTTTCTCCTTGGTAAGGACAAAGCATGACTTATTTAGCAGTCCCCTTCTGATGGACATGGACACTGTTGACAATATGTCTGTGAGAAACAGTTCTGGGAAGACAGCTTTGTGTACTTGTGGTTTGGTCCAAATGTCTCGTGGCTATGAATCGGCTGGCTCTCTCCTTGGGAATTTTCTCTTCTCCTTCCTCTGCCTGCTGCGGGGTACCCTGTGTACCCTGCTCCCCCCAACACGCTGGCTCTTTTCCAGTGTCCCTTCCTCTTCAAACACATCGCTACTTGAATCTTTTTCTTCTTTCCCCGAGTCCGGGTCTCACTACATAGACTTGCTATGTAGACCAGGCTAGCCTCAGAATTATAGAGCTCTGGCCCTGCCTCCTGAGTGCTGGGATGTGCGACCATACTTGGCCTCCAGCTTTCCTTTTTAGTGTGTGTGTGTGTGTGTGTGTTTGTGTGTGTGCACGTGTGTGTGTGTGTTGCCTGTACATCTTTCTCTCTGTGTGAATGCAAGTGCGCACGTGCCATGGCCTGAGGTGGAGGTCAGGGATAGCCTTAGACTCTGTCTTCACTTCCACCTTTTGAAACAGGCTGTGTGGTGTGGCCACTGTGCCTGTGGCCAACCAGGAGCTTCCAAGGTTTACCTGTTTCCATTTCCCATCTCGACAGAGGGATTAGAAGCAGGCTACCATGTCCATGGGTTCTGGACTGGGGCCTTCATGCTTGCACAGCAAGCTCTTTACACACTGAGCTGTCTCCTCGGCCTTTCGGTCACATCTGTATGTCACTTCTACTGAAGTGTGAACTTCTGGATGACAGACTGTTCCTCTGAGGACAAATGTGTTCCCAGTGCCACCACTTTCCACATAGTAGGGACTTTGCTCTTCTTTTTTTCTTTTTCTTTTTCTCCCCCCACCCATGAATAAATGCAACACGGGTCTCTGCCTTCAGGGAACAGGTGGTCCAACTGAGGAAAGTCGTACACAAAGATAATTATCATTACAATGCCAGGCAGGAAACACTAAATGCCACCAGAGGTACAGATTAACTATTCTATCTGCTGGTTCTCGGCTCTGACTGCAAATGAGTCAGTTGGGGAGCTTTTGAAAAACACCAGGGCCTGGGTGCTGTCCTGGGAGTCTGCCTTATTGTGTTGCACGGGATCTAGGGACTGGCAATTTAGAATTGACTGAGTCCACAGGTGGCAGGGTTGAGCCCCGCTGTAATCCCATTCTACTCAGGGCAACCCTGTTAATGTAAATTCTCCACTAGCAGGTCCAGACAGACTGAGAAGAGACAGTTTGTTCATTCTGAATTCTTTTATCTGCTTCATTGAAATGCAGGCATTCTGGGCATCACAGTTTGGTCAGCCAGGGCTTACGGTCCCTTAAGAGTACAGTCGAGCTGAAAATTGTCATCATTTAGTTTTTTCACTATAGTTTTTCTATGATACATAAACAGATAAGCACACTTTGCCTACAAAAGTGTACCGTGTGGCTTTGCAGCCTAGGAAACAGGCTGTGCCTTCCAGAGTTGTGTGATTGTACCCTGTGATGTTTGTACAGTGGCTAGATTGTCTGATGCTGCATTTGTCAGAGCATACCAGGCTGAGGAGATGGTCCAGCCAGTGTGGAGCTTTCTGTACAAATGTGAGGATCCAAGCTTGGTCCCCACCTCCCATGTAGAAGAGCCAGTGCTTGGAACCCCAGTGCTGAGTAGTCAGAGACAGGAGGGTCCCCTAGAGGTCATTGACCAGCCGGTCAAGCTGAATCAGTGAGCCTCATGCCAATGAGAGACTGTTTCAAAATCAAAAACCAAGGTGACAAATCAGAGCTTAAGAGCCCTTGCTGCCCAAGAGGACATGAGTTTGGTTCTCAACAGCCATATTAGATAGTTTGCAAGCCTGCGACTCCAGCTCCAGGGGATCTGGCTCCCTCTAGTCTCTGAGAATACCTGTACACATGTGGCACACACACACACACACACACACACACACACACACACACACACACACTCGAGGGGGATGTAGAGGGAGGGAGATCTAAACAACGACATATCCAAAGCAAAGGCTCATAAGGAACAGGTTGATTCCATCAACCTAGAGGTTGACTCAGGCCCCAGAGATCTGCCTGTCTCTGCCTACCCGTGGCTAGGATTACAAGTACATGCTACCAGGCCTAGCTTTTTGTGTGGGTTCTGTGGATCACACTCAGGTCCCCCATCTCTCTAAGCCCACTTTATTTTAAGGCTCTAAGAAAACCATGGTTGTGGGGGGGTCAGAAGATAAGGGACCCATTTTAGTTTTGTCAGGAACTATCTGACAAAATGCCTTTAGCTCATCCATTCATTCACTCAAATATCTGCGGAATGTTAAGCATTATGTTAGGTCTGGAGAAATAGCAATGAATAAGACAGGCTTGATCTCCACTGGATAACAATGACTCAAATGAGCAAGCCAGGGATTGGCGGAGAGCAGGGTTTGCTATAGGAAGGAATCTATAGGACAGTATCCCACGTCTCCTTCGGTCAGTCAGATGGAGAATGATCTTTTTGCTTTTTCCTTCACAGAGTATATGATAAGGGTCACATGGGATGTGGGTTTGGAGGCACTGTGCAAAAAGCTTGAAGGAATGTCACCCGTGGAAGTGCAGAGTGTGTGTAATGGGATAGAAGTGACCCATCTGGGATGCCTACACGGTCTCAGCTTCCTGCTCTCCATCAGTACCGGCTGGCCTGGATCTCTGTGGGTCTTCGTTAGGAGTCTGACTTTAACCTGAAGCCCCTGCCACCCACTTAGGCACTTAGTGGAGTCTGGTTTTCATAGAGCTGCTTTTATATGGACCATCTAGCCATCACAACCCTAAAGAAGACACAGTTCTTCTGACGGCTATGCAGAAAGTGACCCCAGAGGAACAGCAGAGAGATTTGTAGTTCATCTACCTGCCAGCTACATAGGAATTCCCCAAACCACCTTAACACTGGAGCAGCTGAGGCTGCAGAACCTTGAAATGGCCAATTGTCCTTGGCCTTTGCTGTCTGTGAAGTGAGACATCATGAAATCCTTATAGTTCTATCAAACCAAACACACACACACACACACACACACACACACACACACACACACACACACACACAGAGAGAGAGAGAGAGAGAGAGAGAGAGAGAGGGAGGGAGGGAGGGAGAGAGAGAGAGAGAGAGAGAGAGAGAGAGAGAGAGAGAGAGAGAGAGAGAGAGCATGACCCCAAGGGCAGAACACACCGCTGCTGTTCTACCTGGAGTGTTTTACATACTATCTTACTGAAATTCTTTCAAAGCTATGATTCTCAACCACTATCTACTGTGTTTGCACTGACCTCAATACAATTAGCATGAGTAACTCTTTACCTGTTTCACCTGTGCCAATCACGTCTTTGCAGGAGACGACAGCTGTCTTGCATTCAGGGACTGTGCTGGCTGTGTTTGATCAGCTCTGCTCCCTTAGCCTAAAGCTGGATGCTAGAGTTTGGTCCCTGAATGTCCTGCAAATGGTAAAGTCTTCATCCCCAAGGTGGCACTACTGGAAATCAGACTGGGACATTAAGGAGGTGGGGCTAAGTGGGAGGTCTTGTGCTTCTTGGAGGCATGTCCTTTAAGGGGATTGCAAGATACAAGCCCTCTCACCACTCTGAAGTAAATAGCTTCACTCTGACATACACCCCTGCCATGATTTACTATCTTACTCTAGACCCAAATAATGAGGCCAATCAGTCTTGGACTGAAAGCTTCAAAGTCAAATGACACTTTCTTCTCTGATAAGTTGATGAGTTCAGGCACTTTCTTATAGTAGCAGGAAGCTGACTAATGCACTTGTCATATGCATAACTCACTTAACTGGTTGAGATAAATTCCTATTAGCAAAACAACACAATCAGTCATTCAGAAGGGCCAGTGCTCCAGGTGGGGGACAGGGGTGACGAAAGCCCGGTAGGGGAAGGCAGAGCACATGGGAATCAAGAACTTTCAAGAAAGAGAAGCTCCTAGCATTATAATATTATTAAAAGGAGGATTTAATTCCATTTAAAAGTCACTTCATAACTACTATATAATCAGAATAAATCATACCTATATCCTGTCTCCAAAGGAGCTCAGAATTCAGGTTTAAAAAAAAAATCCGCCACACAGCAAGTATAACACAATGCAATACCCTGATAATATGATTAAGGCCTCTAGAAGAAACAAATGTAAACACTCAGTGTGTGATGATTGATTGGTGTGGAGAGCCTCGAAGTGCCGTGCCTTAAAGATGGCGCTGGCTTCCACCTTCCACCTCCCCAAGGGTGAGGGCTCTCTGGCGTAAACAAGCCCTTATTTGGTTAAGTCTGTTCAGCCTGTCTGCTTCCGCATTAGAGTAGCCTATCTGCAGGGTCCACGTGGCTCACTGGGGTTGGTTAGCGCAAGGGTATTTAAGCCTGTGCAGGGGTCCCCTGGGCTCCCGCAGGTCAGAAGAACATGTTTCAAGGATCCTGATTAAAACTGCATGAAGAAGATCTTCCCGGAGTCACGTCTTCCTTGCTGGCAGGGGTAGGCGCGTACAGATTGGTACTATGGTTAATTGTCAACACAACCTAGAATCAACTAGGAAGAGTGTCTGAGTGAGAGACTTGTGTAGATCATGTTGGTCTGAGGACGTCTGTGGGGGGGAGCATCCTGATTGCTTGAAAGGGGTTGGCCCCATTTCCTGGCTTAGGGCCCTGGGCTGCATAAGAGTAAAGAAAGCTCTTGCAGTTTGCATCCGCACCTGTGGTCTCAGCTTGGTCTTTGGGTCCAGGGGTCTCTTCTTGAAGGGAAGTCCTCTTCAGGGGTCTTTCAGTGAGAGGGAGTGTAAGCCAAGATAAGTCCTTTCCTCCCCAAAGGGCTTTTGGTCTTGTTGTTTCATCCTAGCAATAGCAACCCTAACTAAGACAGGTGTGTAAAATGTGGAAGTAGCAACAGAGGCCAGAAGAGGGGTCAGAGTCCCTGGAGTTGGATTTAACGGGTGGTGTGAGTCTCTGTAAGTGGATGCTAGGAACTGGACTTGGGTCCTCTGCAAGAGCAGAGAGTGGTCTTAACTGCCATGCTGTCTTTCCAGCATCTCTATCTTACTCTCTGAAGACACAGTCTGTCACTGACCTGGGTGACAGCCAGCAAGCCCAGACATCCTCCAGTCTCCACTCCCCCCCTGTGCTGTGGAGCAAATGCCTGGCTCTGTACATGGCTGCCAGAGCTCCTCTATGTTTGCACACGAGCGCTCTCACCCACTGAACCAACTCCCTAGCTTCCGGGATTGATTCTTGAGATGAGAAAGCCACATGAAGACCATATCAGAGTTTGCCTGACTCTCTCCTGGGAAAAGATTTTTTTTTTTTTGACCTAAATACAAAGAAGAGTGAAAGTGAGGATTTTATTGATCTGAGGAGGCAGAGATTAAAGTGTGGGGTTACAGATGTATCTAAATTTTGCAATGAATGCATCAGAGGGGAGGAAGGTGCATGGGAGGGTGGGGGCAGAGGTCTACATAGAAGTAGTCCTTGTGTCCTTGGCTGAGGTTAATGCCACACACACACAGGTTGTGATGCTGGCCACAGGCTGGCTCAAGAGTGGCTTCTGAAGAGCCGAAAGCTTAATGGTGGGACCTGAGGTTATGCACCACCTAGACATAGCGAAGCTGACTTCTAAATATGTTATGACTCTCTCATTGACAGCACTGGTTTGTGTTGCAGGAGTAAGGAGCCTGAAGAATCAAAATGAAGCCAACCAGCACTGACTAGACAGTTCGGTCTGTAGAGAGCTTGCTTGGCATGGGTGAACCCGAGTTCAATACCCACTACATAAATTGAGTGTGCTGATGTCTGTAGTCCTAGAATGTGGTAGGTAGAAATAGGAGGACCAGAAGCTCAGGGTCATCTTAAGCTACATAAAGAGTGTGAAGCTAGTCTGGGCTATATGAGTCCCTGTGTTAGCAACAACAACAAATAATAATTGTGGTAGGGTTCTCTAGGAATAGACCGATGGTGTGTGTGTGTGTGCGTGCGTGTGTGTGTGTGTGTGTGTGTGTGTGTGTGTGTGTGTGTGTGTGTGTGTGTGTCCTGGCTAGTCATCTTGATACAAACTAAAGTCGTTTGAGAGAAGGAAACCTCAACGAGAAGATGTCTTCATAAGATCAGACTGTAGGCAGTCAGTATGTAGACCATTTCCTGTTCTTTTTTGCTTTTAACATGGGAAGGAAGTTGAATGGGGTAAGGGAGGGGTGTGAGTGGAGAGAGAAGATAGAGAGAGAGAAAGAAAGAGAGAGACAGAAAGGGAGGGAGAGAGAGAGAGAGAGAGAGAGAGAGAGAGAGAGAGAGAGAGAGAGAGAGAGAGAGAGAAGGGTGAGAGAGCAGACCGTTTTCTTAATTTCCTGATTGATGAGGGAGGGTTCAGCTCACGGTGGGCGGTGCCTGCCATCTCTGGGATGATGACACCGAGCTCTATAAGAAAGCAAGTCAGTAGGCAGCACTCCTCCATGACTTCTGCTTTAGTTCCTGCCTCCAGGTTCCTGCCCGGACACATCTCAGTGATAACGGATGATTACCTGGGGGTGTAAGTGAAATAAACTCTTTCCTTTCCAAGCAGTGTTTGGCTGGGAGTTTCATCACTGCAATAGAAACTCCAACTAAGACAGTACGGATTTATTTTTAAAATAGTAATGCCTGCAGAATCTCACCCATCTCTGGTGTTTTTCCTTGACGCCGTCTCCCTTAGTCAGAGTAGTCCTCACTGGGGCCTGCGGTGGACTGCCAGCTGGTAGTTGCTCAGACCACAGGTGCCTCAAGTCCCAATGCGGCACCAGACACCCAGAAGGTTCCTGGAGAGCGGCTGGTCCCTGGCTCACAATGAAAGCTAGGAAGTACTGGTTCTGCTTCGAGTAAAGGCACCAGCAGCAGCAACAACGACCTGCGGATTAACCCAACGTCAAGAGGGAGGCCTAGGCAGCAAACAGCCCAAGAGTCTTCCATCTGGCTAGGGCTGTTTATTTGAACTCCTTCCAGAAGGTAGAGCCACAACCAGGGTGAGTTTCCATAAATCAAGGCAAACAGGAAATTTCTCCAGGTGACAGGTCTCCCTACTCGGGTGATTCTAATTTATGGAAAGTTGACATTAAAACCACCTGCAATAATCTACTCCTTGTCAATTTGAAACACAAATACATCCCCTTAAATACTAAATAAAATCTTAAGCAGGCACACATACCTACACATAATAAAAAATTAATGAATTAAAAGTAATAAAAAATAAATCTTAAAAACCCAACCTTGGCCAGGAAGTGGTGGGCACATGTCTTTGATCTCAGCACGTGGGAGGCAGAAGCAGGCAGGTTTCTGTGAGTTTGAGGCTAACCTGGCCTACAAAGGCAATTCTAGGACAGCCAAGGCCACACAGAGAAAACCTGTCTTGGAAAACTGTAACAAGCAAACAAAAAACCCCAAACCCTCTTGTTCCCTAGGCCTCATGTTTATTTCATAATATAAATGCAATGTATGTTTAAAGTCCTAAAAAAAATCCTAGTATTTTAAAGGTTTCAGATTTATTCATTGTAAGCTTTTATGAAAATCAAAACCAATCACATACATTCCACGCACAATGGAACCTAGCAGACATTCTTATTCCAAAGGAGAAAACAAAAACCCAAAAGTAACAACCAAGGCCATAGCAGTGTAACTAAATCTATCAAAGAAAAGAAACGCTAAATCGTGCAGCTCCAGTGACCAGCTTGGATATCAAAGCCCTTTGAGGGGTGTTTAATCATTTAATGTCTCATACATAGATTTGTGATGCCTAACCCATAGCATGATCTCTATAGACATTATATTTAAGAAAACCACAAATATATACTTGCTGTATGACCAAGCATATTCTTAACAAACGCATCGAAAGTATTTACGTTAACAGCAATCCTTGTTTCTGTAACTGGTCATAGGGTCTAAGCTTCCTCCCTCCACTACCCATCCTGTATTTGTGCTACTTTCAGCAAGAGCTTCAACAGATATTTTTTCCCATGGAGGGTGGCCCATGCCTTCATATCTGAAGTGTCTGTGCCCTTTGTCCTCCTGCCTGGATTGGGTTGCTGTAGCTTTCCACTAACCTAATCACTGGATTTGTAACACCAAGAGATCACCGAAAACATCTCCTCACTCCAGATGCAATCATCCTTCAATGTGGAGAAGCAGCACAATTCCCCCCTAGTCTGGATCAAATACCCCCCTAACACTGTTAGCCCTTTCTTAGCTTGTGACTCAAGGACACCAGGCACCCAAAATGGCCAAGAGAACTTCTTCACTTCCAATTCAGCGGGATGCTTGTTGTGTGTCCTGGCAGAAGTATTTCTCCCTTGGGAGCCAAAACTCCTATTTCCCCTAAGTACAAACAGGTGACTAAGTGTGATAGTGGCGCCATCCCCATTTCCACCCCTTGATTCCTGGACCCATGCGTCCCAGCTACAGGAGCAATGGTACCATATATTGGATGATGATTCGAAGCATATGCTGTCCTCTGAAAAGCTCTGCTCAGGCTCTGTAGGCTATTGGTGCTGGTTTTTTTTTTTAAAGGTGTATCTTTAAATGGCCATTTCACCATTCTATCAAGCCGCCTGCTTCAGGATGGTGGGGACCTTGGTAGGACCAGTGGGTTCCATGAACATGGGCCCACTTTCACACCACTCTGGCTGGGAAGTGAGTTCTTTGAACAGAAACCATGCTGAATGGTAGATAGGTAGATAGGTCATTGTGTAAATCCATAGGTAGGAGGTGTTTTTGTTTTTGTTTTTCAAGACAGGGTTTCTCTGTAGTTTTGGATTCTGTCCTGGAACTAGCTCTGTCGACCAGGCTGGCCTCGAACTCACAGAGATCTGCCTGCCTCTGCCTCCCGAGTGCTGGGATTAAGGCGTGCGCCACCAACGCCCGGATGGGAGTTTTAGCAGAGCTATTACTTGCAGCACAAGTCAAACCCAGAAGAAGATAATTGTCTGCTCCAATAAGGACAGAACATTGTCCTTTCTGGGACGGAGGTGATACGATGTATTCATCTTGTCATTGGGCCACTTTCTGGCCACCCCAGGGCCACCTATCAGGGCCTCAGTATTAGTCTCTGCTGCTGGCAGATCTGTCCTTTAGCAGAGGCCTTGGCCAAGCCAGTCTTGGTGAGCGGAAGTTCATGTTGTCAGGACTATATATAACGTCTATCTCTGTCACCACGGCCACTTTGCTCATTGGGCAGTGCCAGGGACAGCTGGGGAAAGAGGCTGACTGTCCACGGGGAGTCATCCTATCTTCACGACTATTGAACTCCTCTGCTGAAGTTACCTTTTGATGTGCATTTACGTGGGCACAAGTAAAGGATACCATCCTTTGTCCATTTGGAATGATCTACCCGTAACTTTCTCCTTCAAATGTATTTCCACCCATTTTCCAATCACATTCTGGCCATGCAACCAAACCACTGGCTACAGGGTGAAACAGTAAACGGTCACACATCTGGCCATTTCTCCTTCCAAACGACATGTATGAGCATGTATACACACGCCCGCTCTGTCCACTATGAAGGATTTCCTTCACCAGTGTCTTTCATAGTTGTTCCAGAAGCAGGTTGCAATGCTGCAGCTCTCTACTTCAGGGTGGCGTCTGAATCGCATGCAGAAACATCTGTAAAGCAGGCCTTCGTCTTCTCTTCCATCCTCTGCCGACTGACCATAGGGCACACCCCATAAGGTCACAGGAGTATAATTGGGGACATGAGTCGTTGTGAAAGAAATAAGAACCATGAACCAGGCAGTGGTGGTGCTCACCTTCAATCCCAGCACTTGGAGGCAGAGGCCGGTGGATCTCTGGGAGTTCGAGGCCAGCCTGGTCTACAGAGCGAGCCTCTTAAAGCTACACAGAGAGAACCTCTATCTCGAAAAATCAAAGATAAAAATATAAGAGAGAGGAGAGAGAGAGAGAGAGAGAGAGAGAGAGAGAGAGAGAGAGAGAGAGAGAGAGAGAGAGAGAGGGAGGGAGGGAGGGAGGGAGGGAGGGAGGGAAAGAGGGAGGGAAGGAAGGAAGCATTGGCATTTGGGCAACTTCAGAATTTTGTGTGTGTGTGTTCTCAGGACCTGCTTAGACCCCATCACATGTATGTCATTTCCATTTGGTGAAAGGTTGCTGCTATGCACAACCAACTTCATTACTTGTATTACCAGGTAATAAAAACCTGGTCCGTGATGGTCAGCTTGGGTCACATGGTAACCTAGTAGCCCACTGTCAAACATTCAGTTTCCACTAAGGCCAAGTAACAGGCCAAGAGCTCTCTCTAAAAGAGAGAGCAGTCTGCAGTTGACAACAAGACTTTGCCTCCAAATCCCAAGAGCCTCCTGCCCCAGTATCGCTGCCTGCTTCTGATACCTCAAGGCCCATTGGGTGCTGGGTCATATGGCCTCGGTGGTAGAGTAGCCTACGCGGCAGCCTGGGCCTGCTGAGGGGCCTTCACTCCCAGGCCCTTACTGAAAGCCAGCAGTCACTTGGCACATGGGTAGGAGTAACAAGTGAGGAACGTGTTGTCTCCTAAACCCAAATTGTGCTTCTCTCTTGATGGCAGGAAGGGCCAGGCATGACAACTTACCTTTCACTTTAGAAGAAATATATTATGTGTCTCATACCACAGGGAAGAAGGAACCTCGACTGAGGAATTGCCTCCATCAGATTGGCCTGGGGCATAAAGCTTAATATGAGAGGGCCTAACCCCAGCCTACTGTTGACATCTTAGGTGGCAGAGGAATCCCCATGAGTGAGTTAGTTTGTTTTCTGTTACTGTATAAAGAGATCTGAGGCCAGACACTGCTTAAAGAGAAGAGGTTTAGAGGCTGGAGAGATGGTGCTGAGGTTAGGAGCACATTCTGCATTTGCAGGGGACCTGAGTTCAGTTTCAAGCATCCATCTTGGGGAGGCCACAACCACATGTAACTCCAGCTCTAGGGAGATTTAACACACTCCTATTCATCTACACTCTCATGAGTTCACACACACACACACACACACACACACACACACTAACATACACATGCACACGCACAGCGTGAACACCTTATGTGTGCCTACACTTATGCAAACACACATACACACATGCATATATGCCTGGAGCGGTCATGGCATAGCATAAGCCGTAGAGATTGCCAGCTTTTTCTCAGAATAGCTCATTGAGTCAGAAGATCGCTACCTTCAGTCCCAATCTACCTTCTCCCCCTCCCCAACTTCCTGACAAGTAGAATTTAGGGCTTACAGGAATGCAGTTAGGTTACTTGGTAACCCCTCCTTATGCAGTTAGGGTATTTAGTAACTCCTGAGACCTCTTCCCCTGCTAACAACCTGCTTATCTCTACCTGCATTTCCTCTTAGCAATATCCTGCTCACCTTCAGTGACCTGGTTACCAGGCGATGACCTCCCCGCCCTCTGAGTCCCCACCTTACCTAGCTTCCCGCCCTACCCACTATATAACATGCTTGAGAAAAATAAAATTTTGCAGCTTGATCAGAAAGCCTGTCTTGCTGCTGGTTTCTCATGCCGTGTCTCCTGTCCTTCATTCCAGGTCCTTTGGGGTTCAGGCCCTCGTTGCTGCCCCGCTGCTGGTCAGGGCACATATACACATACACATGAGAAGAGAAAAGAAAATCAAAAAGCAAAGGGGCTTATTTAAGGAACTGTTTTGGATGCTGAAAGTCTGAGGTCCTGTGCTGAGAGGGCCTTCTGTCTCTTGTCACCTACTGGAGGTCATGACAATATGATCAAGTGTGAGAGGGGCAGGTCGGTCACATGGGGATGCAGAGGCCAGGCTTCCTCTTGTATGAAGGCTCTCTAGGGAACTAACCAGAGTTCTGTAACAGCTAAATCAGTCTCTTCCGGGACGGGGCCTCCATTGACCTCGCTACCTCTTTGTCTGTCCCCAGCTCTCTAGGGTCCTACCACCTCACCATCACTACCCTGGGGCACATGAATTTGGGGGAGGATTCACTGGAACCACAGCAGGAAAAAAGGACATTTTGTTCTCTCGCTCCCTGCGGTGGAAAGCAGCATCTTTGTAAGCCCACAAGCGCAAGCCACATCAGCTTGAGATGTCCTAGGGCAGCGCTCAGGAGCCAGTCTCTGCACTTTCCTGACCTTGATCTCGTTCATTGATATAAATTAGCGAGCACATTGACTTGTCAGGTCACATTCATTCATTTGAATTTAGAAGGGAAAGAGTGCAAGGTGGTGTCGAAGGGCTGCTGGCCAGTTGGAGGGAGCCTGGGAAGGGCTGTGCCCGCTCCGACACAGCGCCCATCAATCACGTGACCCACTCCCACCTGGTGTCTGCTGGAGCCTGACACGGTGCTCCCAAAAGTCCCGAGAAGCCAGATGACTGCCCTTAACCTTGCTGGGAGGGCAGTAGCCACAAAACACAGGCAGTTCAACAGATGGCACAGGTTGGAAGAGCTTGTTGGAGTGATCGAATGCTAATATGAGCTGTGGGCTTTGTGTTTCTTCCCCCAGATGTGTGCTGGAACCACAGGCTTCTGCAGAGGACCATGGAGCCACCGGAGGGTGTGGGGTAGGATGGGAGAAAATGCCTTTTCCTCCCTGCTTTGGTCAGGTCAGCTTTACTGGCCGATGTGGAGGAAAAGTCCCCCCAAGCCTGTCCAGTTCTTAAAGAAAGAACAGGATTGGGGAGATGGCTCAGTCAAGAACAAAACTCTGAATTTGGTTCTTAGAACCCACATAAAAAGCCAGGCACGGGGCATGTTTGCTATCCCAGCACTGGGGAGACACAAATCAGGGGATATCTAGGTTCATGGCCAGCCTAGCTTACTTAGGTTAAAGTGAGGGACCATTTCAAAAAAAGGGGGTGCAGGAGAGAAACAGTGCCTGAGGAATGGCCCTTGTGACTAATTCTCTGGCCTTCATACACATGTGTATCCCCTCACATGAACATGCATGTGTGTGTGTGTCTCTGTGTGTGTGTGTGTACACACTCACATAGCTGAAAATGACCTAGAGGTGCTGGGTTAGATTTGCATCCTTGGCTGTAGGGCTCTGGGTGTGATGAAAACAGAACTCTCGGTGGGGAAGAGGCCCCAGGAGGGGGAAGGGCTAAGTGAATTCAAGAATCCTGCACTCTCAACCTCCTAATCATGTCTCATTTCCACCAGCTGGCACCTTCCATTGTGACATTCCTGAGAGCTGAACTGAGGGTGAGCAGTCTGGAAATGGGGCAGCTGGGGGGGCATGTCTTATTTGTTTGTTTGCTAGATCAAGGGTCAGAACTGAGCAAGATGGGAATCCCTGTCTGTGTCTGAGAGGTGTG
>JANBXA010000367.1:18307500-18460000 GCA_030556225.1 Cricetiscus sungorus | reverse complement strand
GTGATGTGCCCTGAACACCCTCGCACCAGGTTCTCTACAGCCCTGTATCCTACTTTGGGATCCAAAGATTTCTAAGAGGGAACCTAGCAGGGAAATTGTTGGGGGCCAGGGACCCCAGGCTGGAGCTGAGTGCACGTTTAACCATTGCTCTTTCGTCCTGGGAGGAGTTGTTTACATTCCTTTGCCAAAGAAGCATCCCCATCTGGAGTTGGCACTCTTCCCCTCTGTCTTAGTTACTTTTCTGTTATTGGGATGAGACACTATGACCACAGCAACTTATTGAAGAGTTTATTTGGGGCTTACAGTTTCATAGGATTGGAGTCCATGATGGTCTCAGCAGTGAGCAGGCAGGCAGGAATGTTGGTAGAGTAGCAGCTGAGAAATCTCATCTTGATCTACAAGCACCAGGCAGCGACAGCTACCTGGGAGTGGCCTGGACTTTTAAATTATTCTTATTTTTATTTTTTAATTCCATATTACATTCCAGCCACAGTTCTCCCTCCCACCTCTCCTCACTCCCCCCCCCAGCCCTCCCCCAGTCCACTTCTCACAGGTAAGAGCTCCCATGAGGAGTCAATATAGTCAGCATAATAGGTTGGTGCAGGCCGGTCTAGACTTTTGAAAACTGAAATCCCACCCCAAATGACAAACCTCCTCCAATAACGTCCCCTCCTAATCCTTCCCAAAGGGTTCCACCACCTGAAGACCAAGCCTGTGGGAGCCGCTCAAATCATCCCATCTTCTCCTAGGTACAGGAACAGTGACCAAATCACAGGATCCCAGGCAAGGGAACCCTTGGTAGAGGTGATCTGGAAAGTCTCACCCACAGAGGTATTCGTTACTTGCTTATTGCTGTGATGAGAGGCCTGGTGGCAGAAACATGAGACAACTGGTCACACTGCATCTTCTGTGCAGCTGTCTCCTCTTCTAATGATAGATAGGGAAGTGACATTGTGTATGTCTGTAACTGATGTGGCCACATAGACACACTCCATCCTCACAGGGTCTATCATTTAAATCAACTCCAGTCACACAGACCACCAGAGCTGATGCATCTAGTGGCTGCAACTTACCTTGTTAGAACCCTGGGGAAGGAGGCAGAAAAATAAGAGTGTTTGGAGCCTACCTGTAGAGCTTCTGACCCAGGAACGGCTAGAATGCTTCTAAGAGCATCCCTGGTAGCTCCCATGGGCAGCCAAGACTAGATTCAAGGCTACTTCGGAACCTGTGCTCACATGCACACATGCACACACATGCACAAGCATGCATATTTGTATGCTTCCTGCATGTGTATTCAAGTGCATATGCTGTTGGCTGAAATTTCTCCCCTCTTCACTGTGTGTGTCTGGTGTGTGTTTGCGGATACAGCACGCCATGGTGGACCACACAGATGTCAAAGGAGGACCTTTCGGAATCTGTTCTCACTTCTATGTGGCTCTGCGGATTGAATTCGGGTTGCCGGGCTTGTAGAGCAAGCACCTTTTCCCTCCTGGCCCCTTCTTTTTCTCTCCGTTTACTTCCCTGCTTTAGATACTCTTTGCTTTCCCGAGTTTCCTTGTCTGGGCTGCAGAGGGAAGCCAGGGCAGAGTAATCTTAGGGGAAGGGTGGCTCCACTCTGCAGGGCCTTGCTCTTTCAAGCCCTGTCTGTGGGGAGTATCTATTGGGGAAGGCTCAGAGGCCACGTGCCCCAGGCTTTGTCCCCAGCCCTTCTCTCCACAGCTCAAACCTCACCACTCACAGACGGCTGAGCTGCAAGGTGTCTTCTCCGGAGCTCATCAAAAAGCAAACACTCAGGCACTTGAATAAGATAAGCAATTTGTGGCTTTGTAAAAAGTCAATGCAATTCAATTTAGGCCCTCTTAAGGTGCGCGCGCCACTTACATTTATTGTTTCCATGTCTAACCCGCTTTGGCGGTGGGGAGACTGCTGTTGGCGCTGTGGGATGAAGTCCCCAGAATGAGTGACCTTCAAGCACGGCACAAAACTTAAAAACGAAGCTGTCGCCGAGAATCCTTATCACCGCCTCAGCTCACAGCTCTTTACCTTAATATAGATTTGAGTTTTGCAAAAGGCAGCTTATAAAACTAGCACCCCCCCCACACACACAAACACGCATGCTTTGATTTCTTTTCTCTAATCGAGAAGGGTATTAAAACGCTGCCCCAACTCCAGTGGCTGCCGCTCCTGAGCAGTTCCTGGGAGAGTTCCATTTGGATATCAGGGGAGACACTTGAAATAGGTTTTTGTCCCTTCCGTGTGTCTTGGGGCAGATGCGGGTTTCTTCTCTCCTGTCCCACCCCCTTTCGCCACAGAGCAGATTGCTCCTGGCTTCGTTATTTGTTCCACATTGATTTTATTTAGAAAACTGACTAATTTAGTCCCACCTTGGCACGCAAATTCAGGGCGAGCAAGAATATGAATACTAAAGGTTTTTGGTGGAGTCTTATCTGCTGCATAAAGCTTCTTTTTCTGTATGTGTGGGGTGCATGCACGTGTGTGCGCATGCTTTTGCATGTATGGGGGGCATACATGTGTGGGTGTGCTTGCATGTGGAGGCCTGGGGTTGATATTGGATCTTATCCTCTATCTATCTCCTTCCCACCTTATTCACTGACATAAGGTCTCTCAATCCAACCCAGAACTTGCGGATGTGCCTAGCCTAGCTAGCCCGCTCTCTCTGGGGATCTCATGCCTCTGTCTTTCCAGGCACAAGCTCATCTGGGACTTATATGGGGTTCTGGTGGACCTGAATTCCAGCCATCATACTGGCACAGCAAGGGTTTCAGCTGCTGAGTCACTGCACCAGATTCTAAGTTTGTTTTCGAAACTCTTTGAGACTACTCGAATCATTTTACTGATGAGGCCCAGAGATGGTATTCGACTTTGCCAAGGTCACACAGCTCATAGATTCCAAGCTAGAAGGAATGTCTGGCAGAACCCTGAGCCCTGTTAGCCTCTATGTAAAACTCCACTTAAGTTTCTTCCTGAGAAACCCTTGGAGTCTCACTGTTAGGTAGTCTCAGGAAGCTTATTTTCATATGAATTCTTCTTTTAGCTCATGTTCCTGGAGATCAAAGGGGACCAAATGGAAGCCCCCTCAAATGTCTCTATTGTTTGTCTCAATGGTATGTTTCTGCATCACTGAGTAATAGAGCCACCTTAAAAACCCATTTCCCCTCTGCCATCACATTTGCGGAGAGCCCCGGGCACCTCTTACATGCTCTTGACTTCAGGGAAACTACAGGGCTCACAACAGTTGAGAGGCCCAAGTTCATGGCACAGCATGAGGGACAGGGTCAGGCTGCCATCCTGCCTTTCTTCCTCTCGGACTGTGGCCCAGGTGTCTCAGAATTGGCACTGGAAAAGCGAGGAGACAGACATGGGTAACCATGGAGAACTTCAGCCCCAGATTGGCAACACCTGACGGTCAGATGCCTGAAGCTGCAGGTAGCTCCTGCCCACTAGGTCAGGAGCTAAGACATCGGGACACTCTCCCACATACGCGCGCGGGTGCACACACACACACACACACACACACACACACACACACACACACACGCACGCACGCACGCACGCACGCACTGACAAAGTGCCTGCATCCTCAAGGTGACCATGCCATCACACTATTGTTTGTATTGAGACTTTGACACCCTCTACTTTTGTGGCAATCATGGGGAAAAATGACCCTTAAAAGGTGATTTAGCCCACCATGCTTTGGCAGGGAAAAAGGGTCACCTTACTTCATGAATATTTCACAAACGTCATAAATATTCACAAAACTCCTTTGAAGTCTACCACACTGAGCCCACTGGGGAGCTCTTTGCCTTGGATGAGCCCACTTCTGTCTCTCTTTAGACTGTTTTGCTTAGCTTTACCCAATAAAGTCTTGCTTAAACTCTTTATTTTGTGTGTGTGTGTGTGTGTGTGTGTGTGTGTGTGTGTGTGTGTGTGTGTGTGTGCATGCTGTTACATATGCATGTATGTCTGTTGAATGCATGTATGCTGATGTTGGGTGTCTTCCTCCAGCCGTCTCCATCTTATTTTTTGAAACAGAGTTTCTTGCTGAACCTGGAGCTCACCAATTCCGAGAGGCTGATTGGCCAATGACCTCCAGGGATCTGCAGTCTTACTCCTGAGTTCTGAGAGTCGGCAGGTGCTGACTCAGCCTGTTTCTTCAGTGCTGGGGATCAAAACGGAAACAATCTTTTCTGGAGGGGCAGGGAGGAGCCTAAAACTCAGCAAGGAAACCAAGGTCCAGGAAGTCAACAAACGCACAGACAGGAAGCTCCTAAAGTTATAGGATTAACCGGACCCTCCCTGAAGTAACATAAACAGACAATGCCAGGGATCAGAGACTCTCCGAGAAACCACCTTGTCTGCTGGCTGTCCAGGGCCTCTGGAGCTCACTCTTGCTGGACAGAGCCTTTCAGTGAGGCAGCTGTCTCTGAGTCATCTGTGCTCCCATGAGGAATCCAGTAAATCCACTGGCTCACAAAGCTGGGCTTAGACAGAGAAGTGTCATTGGTCTGCTGGTGGTGCTTGTCTGCCGAAAATGATGTTTTTTTTGCTGACATCTCTCCTGGGAAAGCCATGCGGCAAGTCTGAGTGAAGCCCCCCTCCCTCTCCTTTGCACAGAAATCTGTTTGGTATGGATGTTCTGGAGCTCTGAACATTCAGGAGTCCCCCCAAAACGGACTTGTCAATTGATGGATTAATTTGTTGATTGAACATTTTCCCAAATTAAACTTTCACAGTTTTTCTAGCAAAAGTCAATCCTGCTCTTGGGAGTATTCAAGTTTCCCTCTGGCCCTCTGGGGCATTCAAGCTCGTAGTATATGCAGTACACACCCAGGAGATAAAGTCCTCAGCAACTGCAAGAGGCGCTGGCAGGATGATTTAGGTCTAGAGTCCAGAGCAAGGCAATTACATCTGGCTCCCAGCTTTACAAAACTGAAATGATCTTTATCTGAATTTTAAAAGGTATGCTAACACTATAACGTCAAATGTCAGATGCGGCGATGACTTATCCTACCCAGGAGAGGGGTGACATGGACAGGGCAGAGCCTTAATATGCATGTGTGGCCACAACTTAAAGGTTAAACTCGTCTGCTGCGATCCAGTAAGCTAATTGTACTTTTATTGATTGATTTTGGAATCTGAATAGCATCGGGGAAATGAAATTCTTGAGGCCAGCCTTGCTGCCGTGGGCCTTCCTCATCCTCTCTGGACAAATGAGACATTTGGAGAAGGAATGCGTCTCTTGGGGATTGCTGTCCTGCTAAATTATTTTCTATTTCTCATTAATTCTTGTCTTCCTTTTGCCTACACCTCCCAGCCCCTTTGTGCCCTCCCTTGCCTGTCTGAGTTGCATCAGCTGTCAGAATCTTCTGCTCTCTGAGGCTGGTCCTGGAGCTCCACCCTGTCTCAGCCTAGGGCTCCTGGGACCCAGCCATCAAGGCTTAATTATGTACGTCTGTAATGGCTTGCTAATGATTTCATCTGTGGTTCCTGGGACTCTGTCCATTGCCGACACTAGCTTTTGATGTAATCAACATATTCTAAGTAATCTTTAGAACATATAAGCTGATGCCTATAAGAACTGATTTAAGTCCGGCACAAGGGTTCAGAATGTTAACTTAGTTAGCGAAGGGATTGCCCAGCATGCACAAAGGCCAGTTCCATCCCCAGCAGTGCTTAAATAGGGGGGTGCATGCCTGTCACCCTGGCATTCGGGAGGTGGCGGCAGGAGGTTCAGAAGTTCAAGGCCATCCTTGATTACATGCTGAGATCTAGGCCAGCCTGGGCTGCATCTTAGGAAAAGGAAAACAAGCAAAGACCAGAAAGGGGACACAGACAAGGCTGAAGCAGAGGCGAGTGCATGGAGGATGCTGTGTCGTTTTCGCCTATGAGGGAGAAGGGAGAAGGGAGGCTCATAGGCTTACTCAGGAAGCAAATAAAACGTAGAAGGTTCCGGAAGCTTCTGGACCCTAACATCCTCAAGGTTCCCTCCCAATGCTATATAACCAGTGAGGACGGCCGGGGGAGAGAGGACTCACACTTCCTGTGGTGCCTGCAAGGCACGCTGGGAGAGCCAATGATACAGCTCTGGTGAGTCTTCACCCAAGCTGGAGTGGGCTGGTCAGCGGTGCCCCTGTTAGTAACTCAAAAATCCTCGCCGTTTCACCAAACTAGCTTTGGGGGGGGGGTTGTTCTGCCCTTGGCGCCCTATCTGGGGTGAACGGACATTTGTTCATGCCTCCTGGGGGGACGTCAGACAGCTTTAGAAGCTGGAGGTTAGAAGAGCGTTGCTCGGGTGCGGGATGGTGCCCTGATGTCTGTGTGTGGGCACTCATGGGAAGATCCAGCTAATTAAGGCCTTCAGGTATATGCCTTTCATCATATATGCATAGCACTTCAATAACAATCAATGATAATACTGTCTGTTGAGCCTCTCCTGTGCCTCGTGTGCCTGGAACCGTGTTAGTGTTACTTATTTCATATTTAGTGTGCGCGTGTGTGATTGACATCAGCTACTATCCTCAGTCTCTCTCCACCTTGCCTTTTGAGACATGTCACTGACCCTGGGGCTCACTCCTTCAGCTGCAGACCAGTAAAACCCAGGAATCTTCCTCCTTCTTCCACCCCAGGGCTTGGATCACGAAGTGCCTGAATGCCTGGCTTTGTGTGGGGGAGTGAGGGCTCAAACTCAGTCCTCCTGCTTATATAGCAACCACTTTGACCACTAAGCGTCATCCCCCTGCACCGGCTTCCTTACCGGGCCTCTCATCACCCCTCACGCTCCTCCATCCTCAGCAAGCTGTAAGAATGATTCCATGCCAGGCATGGTGGCGCACGCCGCCTTTAATCCCAGCACTTGGGAGGCAGAGGCAGGGGCATCTCTGTGAATCTGAGGCCAGCCTGGTCTACAAGAGAGAGTTCCAGGACAGCCAGGGCCACACAAACAAACCTTGCCCCTGCCCCCCCCCAAAGGACTGGAGGGATGGCTCAGCATTTAAGAGCACTGACTGCTCTTCCAGAGGTCCTGAGTTCAATTCCCAGCAACTACATGGTGGCTCACAGCCATCTATAATGAGATCTGATGCCCTCTTCTGCCATGCGGGTGTATATGCAGGAGGAACCCTGTAGGCAATCAATCAATCAATCAATCAATCAATCAATCTTTTATTAAAAAGAAACTTTCACTTCTGCCATGCCCTGATCTCTCTCCAGAGAGTCCATCTGTCTCTGGCCCTGGGACCTGAACTCCCCTCATTGCCCGACCATGACTCTGTCAGTCTGTCCAAGGATTAATAACTCTCCTAATAAACTCTCTGTTTCCTAGTACTCTGTCTCAGTGTCTTCTTGAACCCCCCCTCGTTCAAAACCTAGCATGTTTCCCTCCTCCCCTGTCCTCTCTCCCTCCTCCCCTGACCTCTCGCTCTCCTCCCCTTCTCTCCCTCCTCCCCTGTCCTCTCTCCCTCCTCTCCTGACCTCTCTCCCTCTCCCCTGTCCTCTCTCCCTCCTCTCCTGACCTCTCTCCCTCCTCCCCTGTCCTCTCTCCCTCCTCCCCTGACCTCTCGCTCTCCTCCCCTTCTCTCCCTCCTCCCCTGACCTCTCCCCCTCCTCCCCTTCTCTCCCTCCTCCCCTGTCCTCTCTCCCTCCTCCCCTGACCTCTCTCCCTCCTCCCCTTCTCTCCCTCCTCCCCTGTCCTCTCTCCCTCCTCCCCTGTCCTCTCTCCCTCCTCCCCTGTCCTCTCTCCCTCCTCCCCTGTCCTCTCTCCCTCCTCCCCTGTCCTCTCTCCCTCCTCCCCTGTCCTCTCTCCCTCCTCCCCTGTCCTCTCTCCCTCCTCCCCTGTCCTCTCTCCCTCCTCCCCTGTCCTCTCTCCCTCCTCCCCTGTCCTCTCTCCCTCCTCCCCTGTCCTCTCTCCCTCCTCCCCTGTCCTCTCTCCATCCTCCCCTGTCCTCTCTCCATCCTCCCCCTCTCCTCCCTCCCCCTTTACCCTTCACTTCCTCCCTCCCTCTACCACATTCTTCTTCACTTTAGCTTTCTCCTCGCTGCTCCCTCCTCTCTTTGACCTTTTCATGGAGCACTGCCCACCACTGGGCACTGAGGGATGCTGTGCGCCCTGTCAGGCATTTGCATCAGAGGTTCCAACAAGGAAGAGCGCGGGATATGTCATGCGATGGCAGCACCAGGGAGGAAAGCGTAGCAGCAGCGAGTATGGCTGCGGGGCCAGAGGCAGCAGAGGAGATGAGATGCCTGCAGGGAACAGACCACTCCTGGAACACGGGGCAGGGACCCAAATATTGGTGCGACAACAGAGAAACAACAGAGAAAATCCCAGATGAGGGCAGAGGAATGGGCAAGGACCAGCCGTGCGGAGCTTTGCTTTCGCTCTGAATAGCACCCGGCTGTTTCATGTTTTGGGGCGGGCTGTGATGTGACACAGACTTTCTTAGGAAGGCCCCCAGCTGACGACTGGACACCTAACTTGTTGCTGGAGAAGGAGGAGGGGCCGGCAGGACAGCTTACAGTGTCTGGGAAGGAGAGAACGGAACCTGCATGATGGGGAGACGCCATGAGTCCCAGACGCGAAGAGGATCCCTGGAAAGGCTTTCTCCGGGCCTGCTTTCAGCTGGAGGTCCTCCCATGAAGGTCCCACTGGAGAGATTACAGTCACCCCGGAGACATGACATGAACAGCAATGAATGATGATTTTCCTGATTCTCCTGCAGCTTTTCCAGTCTCCCCCAACACCACAGGTCCCCAGGGATGTACAATACCTTTCAAGATAAAAATGCTCTGGAGCTTAACTTATGGTTAGTTCTCAGTCTACTGCTCTCAGAGCAGCACTGCTGGTGTCTGTGCCAACCATATGTACAGACCTGCAGGGCTGAGGGCATTTCTGGAACTAGGGTCTGAACCTGGGCCCTGGAGGCTCTGATGGGCCCCGGCTCAGTCTCTCAGACCAGTTATAGCCGTAAGTAGTGAAAATCAGAAAAAGTGGATTTCTCGACGTGACCACATTGGGAATAGAACAAAGAGGTTAGGTGACATAGTTCAAGGTCCTGACATGAGGTTTAAGTAGAGGGAAGGAGGCAGGGTTGGCCAAGCCACCCTGGCCAGGGGTGGCCCTGCCTGTCACTAACCCCTTTAGTCTCTCCTGCCAGTGGCCTGACAAGTTGTCAGAACTATGTGAACTCTATTCCCGGTTCCCTCTCTGATTGTCACCAGGCCCCAGCTTTTCCCTTCTCACAGCATAAGATTTCTGGGGAGGGGCCAGAGGTGTGGCAGAGGTTCATTCCCCATCACCCACATGGCAGCTGGCAAACTATTTGTAACTCTAGGTTCAGGGGATCCAATGCCCTCTTCTGCCCCCCTCCCCCACAGGCATGCATCTGGTGCATAAACACGCATGCAGGCAAAATACTCATGCACATAAAATAAAATGAATTTAAAAATAATAAATAAAGATTCAGAGGGAAATTCTAATTACTGGAGGTCCGTTGTCTCCATAGTCTGAGAGCCAAAGAGAGAGACTCACATGTCTCTTTGTAGCATCTTTATTCCAGCTATGAAGGTGACCCCATTTATAAACATGTGTTTTGGGGGAGATCATTATAATATTTTCTGGTAGGTTGGGCAACAGAAAAGATTTTGGGTTTGTTGGCCTACAGGACAAAGTCCAGAGTCTTTGGCAGGGCTCCCAAGTGTTCCTATTTCCCACCCCTGCTGAGCATTGCTCTGTCACCTCTCTCCAACTTCCCGTTTTTTCTGTGACACCGAGGTCCCCCCACCACGTGTCTGTCAGGTTGTCAGGCTTTCCCAGCCCGTGAGACCGTGCCACCCATGTTCAATTAACTGGGTGCAGAAACTTTCTCGCAGACACGCCTGGAAGCGTGTCTCCTAGGTGATTCCAAAGGGTTCTCAGAGTGACACTCGGTTTCTGTCACGTGGAGATTCTGTTGACTAACGTCTGCCATGTGTATAAGGTGGCAGGGTGGAGGTCTGCCCCTCCAAAGAGAAGGTATGGGGGGGATCACCAGATCTGTTACTGAACAGGTCTTACAGCAATAAACAAGGACTCCTTTAGAGCCATGAACACTCTCAGAGCCTGTATCTTGGTGTCTAACCATCATTTGTCTCTGCAGGTTACTAAGAGAAAATGGTGGGTACAGACAGAGGAAGCCTGGAACATCCAGTTTTACTTTTTACAAAAAAAAAAAATAATAATAATAAGGGAGAGCTTAAAGACTAATTGGGTCACATATAGAGGACACAGGGCCCAGCTGGAGGAGGTTTCACTGCACAAATCTATGACAATTTGAGCATCAAAGAGGATGGCGTTAGTGATGGATATTAGCACACTGGAAAAAGTTAATGAGTTTACCGTTGTGAGAAAGGGGAAAGGAGAAAGTGGTGGGTGGAGGGACAGAATGAAAAGATGAAGGGTTTCAAGTTTAGTCTTCCCAGAAGGAAGTCAATTAATGAGAGCAGAGGGACAAGAGAAGTTATAAAATCACCGTATTATAACCAGCAATATAATTAGTGATTTAGACAATCAGAATCAAGGAATTCTGTCAAAGGTCATCAGAGTAAATATAGTCTCATGCACTGTAACTATCAGTTACAGGTTGTGTATGGCACTTCTCATGTTCCCAGCTGATGTCTGACTCGCAAGTAATACAGAACCTTTTATTTAACGATATTTTTTTCTGTATATATCTATGATCAAGTTAATTTGCAAATTATTTACAATAACATTAGTAACTAATAACATGTAACAAAACAAAAATACATAACTAAAAGTAATACACAACAAAAGCAATTATAGTGATACATATTTTTTGTGAGGCAGGGTTTTACCATGTGCCTGGGGATGACCTTGAACTCCTAACTCTCCAGTCTCCATCTCAGGGTTCCTAACATGCCTTTTATGGTGCTGGGGTTAGAGCCCACAGCTTCATGCATGGTAGGCAATCTCTACCAACAGAGATGCATCCTCATCCCTTAAATGATATATTATAATGAAAGGTATGGGGATGTACCGTCTTCCTCAAAACCTTACCGAGACTGGATTTTCTCACTTGAAGTAGCTACTTCCCAGCTTCTCTTTGGCTCCCATGAACTGCTGGCGTCACATTTCTTGCTCCCTCGGGTCATTACTAAGTAAAATGAGGGCTACATGACAACCGTTGGTCTGGGAGCCAAGATGGCTTCTGAGTGGTTGACAAGCAGGCCGGGTATACCGTGTGGATACTCTGAGCAGTAGGGCGATTCACGTGTCAGGCATGAAGAGATAGGACAGCGCAGAGTTTTATCAAGACTTCTCAGTGTTACAAACAATCTGAATTTATCTGTTGTTTACTTCTGGGATTTTTCTCTAAGCATTTTCAGATGATGATGGTCATTATTTTAGTTAGAGTGTCTATTGCTATGAAGAGACACTTTGACCACTGTAATTCTTATAAAGGAAACTGTTGAACTGGGACTGTCTTACCATTTCAGAGGTTTAGTCCATTTTTTCTTAATGATGGTATACAGACAGGCATGGAGCTGGAGAAGGGGCTGAGTCCACAGGCAGCAGAAGCAACTATGTGCCACTCTGAGCGTAGCTTGAGAAAAGGAGATCCCAGAGCCCACTCCCGCAGTGACACACGTCCTCCAGCAAAGCCACACCTCCCAACAGTGCCACTTCCTATAGGGCCATTTTCTTTCAAGCCATCACAATCATGAATGACTGAAATGACACTAAGTGGGTATAAGTGCAATTATATTGTGCAGAAATATCCTCCAAATGGAAACATTCCCTCCAGGAAGCCCGGGGAGGCTTGGGAGACTCAGAAAGTAAACGCACTTCACTGTCTGGGGAAGGTGAACTTATTCAAGAAAGCCTCTGCCCAGGGCTGTGGATGCAGTAGGCTCCTGCTGGGGTGGGGACAGGCTCTGGCCAGCCTCTTATCGAGTAGATTCTCAGGGTGTGGAGCTACCTGCAAATCCCATAGGAAGCTCCAGAGATGCAGCACCATGCCCGGGGCCTCACCAGCTCACAGAACAACTAGCTAAAATAAGCTTCTATCCACTGACGGCTCAGCAGTTAAAAGTACATGACGCTTTTGCAGAGAACAAGAGCTTGCTTCCCAGATGCTACAATTACGTGTGTGTGTGTGTGTGTGTGTGTGTGTGTGTGTGTGTGTGTGTGTGTGTGAGAGAGAGAGAGAGAGAGAGAGAGAGACGAGAGAGAGCGAGAGAGAGATCGCAAACACACATGGAGAAACATCTAAGTTGAACTAAATCTTTTTTTTAAAAAATAAAACAAAAAACAAAACAAAACAACAACAACAACAACAACAAGAAAAAACCAAGCAGGACCCAAGTTCCTGGAGCTGCCTCAGTTGGCAAAGTGCTTGCTGTGCGAGCAGGGGGACCTGGGTTTCATTCCCCAGCATGCATGTAAAAAGTTTGTAAATTCCGCTCTGGCACTGGGTACGGCAGGGCAGTTTGCTTAGCCAAATTGTGACTTCCAGGTTCAATGAGAGACAAAGGGTTCAGTGGGAGACCCTGTCTGTAACAGGGGAGTAAGGGAGAGAGCGAGGAGTTGCTGGCCAGGCCTCTGCATACATTCACATATCTGTACATTCATGTGCATACACCAAAGACCACAACACACAGCACAACACACATACATAATAACACTCTCTCTCACACACACACACGCACTCACACGCACACACACTCACACACACACACACTTACACACACTCACACACTCTCACTCACACGCACTCACACACACTCACACACACACTCACACACACACACTCACACACTCACACACATACTTTCACACTCTCACACACACACTCTCACACACACACACTCACACATACTCTCACACACTCACACACACACTCACACACAATCTCACACACCCTCTCTCTCTCTCTCTCTCACACACACACACACACACACACACACACACACACACACGCACACACGAGTCAAAGCATCTGGCTCCCTACAGCATCCTTCTCTGCAGCTCCTGCCCAGCCCATCACAGATGACAGAATGCACTATTGGAGCAATGATTCCCTCCAACACAATAATTACAAAACACTTAGCGCTCTTTCTAAATGATTATATGTTTTATTTAAATATTTATCTTTTTCAAATATGACTGAAAAATCTATAAGTAATTAGTTATCAGCCCAGTTACTGGGATGACAGGCGGTTTCCTTAATTTTCTATGCAGTCAACGGGATTTTAACTCTAAAATTATTCTAGTCACAGCATCCTTCAAAGGTCTAAATGGAAAAAAAAAAGTTAAATGCCTTAATATCTTTGAGATTTGCAAAGATATTTGAGGATTTGCTGAGGGATTCGGTGTAGGATGAAGAAAGTGTTTTGTTAGTGCGGAGACGAACTTGCATCTCCACTTTGAAAGGAAATGTGAAATCCGAATGCACAGAGAGGGCTGAGATGAGAGGGCGCCAAGCAATCATTTGTGTCTGCAGCTGTGCCTTTGAGGCCTAGGTTACACTGGTCCAGAGGCCTGTGGGAATGTGTGCTCCCTTCCTCTGGCAAGGGTAACCGCAATGCACAAGGATAAAATGCAAACCAGCAAACACTAATTATAAGGTGTCTAAATGGTTATTGAAGTGCAAATCCCCTCCCCAGCAAATGCTCACCAGTAAGTGACAATTCTGGAGTGACTGTCCTGTAAAGGATGGGGAGGGGGGGCAGGCTTGTGCCTGCCCTGAGTGGGATTTCATCTCATTGAAGATGTATGTATGTATGTATGTATGTATGTATGTATGTATGTATGTATGTACATATGCATGCATGCATGCACGCATGCACACACACACACACACACACACACACACACACACATTTCAAAGCTAGAGTCTTACTATGTAGCCTGGTTGACCTGGAACGCTCTCCATATACCAGGCTATCCTCAAACTCAAACTCAGAGATCTGCCTGCTTCTACCTTCCAAATGCTGGGATTAAAGGCGTGCCTCCATGTTTACCCTTACCTCATTAGTTTATCATCACAATTTGCTGGTGTCTTGTGCTGATCACCCTGGTCTGCTGTCCTGCTCAGCCTGGCACTGGGGGTAGGGTGCTTTAGATTTTCAGGCTCTGTCCCCATTTCCACAGTGCAGTAGAAGCCCTAGGGGCTGAGCAGAGAGCCCCAGAAGTAAAGCGCTCAAAACCTACATAATTTGTAATCCTAACTCTGGAGAGATGGAGACAGGAGGATCCCTGGAGCTCCTTGGCCTGTCAGGTTAGCCTATCTCTGGTCAGTGAGAGACCTTGTCTAAATAAGAAAAGGAAAGGAAAGGAAAGAAAATTAAAGCAAAAGAAAGGTGGATGATGTGTGCCTAAGGTTGTCCTCTGGCTTCCTTATGCATGTGAACCTACACATGTATAGACATATATACACATATATGTCATCTCTACATACACACACACATACACATGCATGCACGCATGCACACCTTGTCTTTGGCTAAGAAAGTCAATCCTAGATATCTAGGGCAGCATTTGGGGCTGTGTTTTCAGTACAGCCAAGCCCACACCCCAGGCATCACAGAGCAAGGAAGATTTGTTTGTGAGGGCAGCTCTATTGTGTCACAGTACTTACGTCTCCTGAACACGCGCATCTGCACACACCTCTTTATGTAGAATGCACCCAGAATTACCCTCCCCTATCACATGGTCTGGGTGTGATGACACATGCTTATAGTCCCAGTACTTGGCAGACCGAGGCAGGAGGATTACCATGAATATATGCCTGCACAGCGAGACCTTCTCAAAAGCAACCTCCACACAAGAACTATTTTGTGCATATAGCAGGCGGGGATAAGTGGTTCTTGAATAGGCATTGTGGTACATGCATGTGTATACATCCATAAGACACCACTTCCTACAATGGCTAAAATTGCTTTTTGGGGTCCTAAGATCTTTTTTTTAGTTATGTTTTATAGCTCCCATAAAACATGGCCAAAAGCAAGCTGGGGTAGAAAGTGTTCACTTTAGTTTACAGTTCTACATCGCAGCCCATCCTCAGAGAAAGTCAGGGCAGGAACTCAGGACAGGGACCTGGAGGCAGGAACTGATGCAGAGGCCCCACAAGGATGCTGCTCACTGGCTTGCTCAGTCTGCATCCTTACTGCACCCCAGGACCACCAGCTCAAGGGAGAACTGAGCCCTCTCACATCAATAACAAATAAAAAACTGCCCACAGGCCAATCTGGTGGGACATTTTCTCAGTTGAGGTTGCCCCTTCCCGAGTGTCAAATTGATTGTAAAATAACCGGACAATCTCTCCCCTGGGAAGGCTTTTCTGCTTTCCATGCCTGCTCCTCCCTGGAGAAAAACAAAGCAGGCCCCTCCCTTCCGCATTCTGGCCCCCAGCCACATGGGCAGGTGAGAAGCTGTCCCATGGGACAGTGTATAGGACACAGAGATAGCCCAAGGCTAGGAACCATGTCTTTCCTGCATGTGCTGCTGAAGAACTGTCTGTGTTTTTTAAAACCTGTGTTGTTTTGGGGGTAATGGAAACACCAGATGCTGGCAATTAGTCCCAAGATCTCCTAGGCATGAATGCATCTATGCTGTGAGCACATGTGCATGCATGTGTGCTTGTGTGTGTGTCAATTTATACACCTATGCATGCATACACAGATGCATGTGTCCATGTGAATGCATGTACTTATACACAGCCATTGATGCATGTATGTGCACGAGGATGCACATATACGCTCAATGCGGTGAGCTCTGTCTCTCTCCACCCGTCAAAGTTAGTGGTTGCTATTGAACTAGTATCTCTGAGCACTCAGCCAGGGAGCACCAGATTTGGGGGCAGGGGTGTGGCAGAGGCCAAGAGGAAGGAGAATTGCACATGACGGCATATGCAGTGGCCACATGCACACGTATGTACCTGCACATGTATGTACCTTCCCAGATCTTAATGTGTGAGTTCGTCACTCCTCATAGCACACCTAAAACATGACTCTTGTTTAAAAATGACGAAACTGAGACTAAACTAGCCCAGGCCATACTGTTCAGAGATGCTAAGAGTTAACACCTGGATCAAGGTATCCTGGGCCCCAAAATCTGACCTAGCTAGGCTGTGAGCTATGCAGGCTATCAGATGAGGGTCCCCACTGGCAGAAGTGTGCGAGGGTGGCATGAGGTGACAATGACAGCCATGCAAGATGTGGACCTGCTGCCCATCAGGGCTCAGAATTTCAACAAAGAAAAACATAAATCCAGGTTGCAGGTAAAATGCCCAGATATAAGAAGGGCTGTGTGGGACTGTAAGTGGGTTAGTAGCGTGCACATGTAACATGCTAAAGCCTGGATTTCCACCCCCAACATGTTAGCAAACCAACATGATCCTGCGCACTTGTAATTCCAGCCCATGGGACATGGTGGCAGGAGAGTTACGAGTTATCTTTATCTACATAGTGAGCTCTGGGGCTAGCCCCGGCTATATGAGACTCCTCCTTAAAGAAAACAGGACAACAACAACAAGCCCCCCCTCCAAAGTCAAAGTCAAAACCAAAGCTTTGCAGACTAAATACGTCTACAGGTTACTAGATACCACGGGCTCCCAATTTACAACAAAGCAAACAGCTCAGAGTGCAAAGGTCATTTTCCTCCAGCCATTCAGCCTGTAGCGGAACCCTAGAACCCAGCCATCGCCCATCAGCCTGAACTGGTCCCAGGTGAGAGATTCCATCCTCTTCTCTCACAGCACTTTTCCTCTGTCTCCCGTGGTGACAGGAGCCTGAGAGGCCAGGCTTCTCCATTCAGCCTGTGTGTTGTACAAAAAGCATAAAGGTATCCAGGTGGTGGTGGTCATGCTTTTAATCCCAGCACTCGGGAGGCAGAGGCAGGTGGATCTCTGTGAGTTTGAGACCAGCCTGGTCTACAAGAGCTAGTTCCAAGACAGCCTCCAAAGCAATGCAGAGAAACCCTATCTTGAAAAAACAAAAACAAACAAACAAAAAACCAAACCAAATCAAACAAAAGCATAAAGGTGCAGGTGTTTTTGTTTTCTCATTTCATGCTCTGGAGAAACAGTGTTGCCTTCTCTAACTTCACCCAAGAGTTAGGGTACTCTGATGTCATCAGGTGGGGACATCAGGATGTACCATCAGGGGTTCCAGGTGACAGCTGTCAAAGTGTCCCCACATGAGGGGCAGAGAAAGACTGAGCCCCTACACACCTGTGTGTGCTGCCTCTTACCTTCCTGAGCCACCCTGGTCAGCATCTTGAGGCAGGATTCTTAGATGTGTGGGTCAAACAGGGGTGCTTTGTGGAATGGGGATGGGCTGAGGCTCTGCCCTTGAGCAGGACCTGCCACTTCTGAGGGTAAGATGAGCCCGCTGACTCCCCCTGTAGTGTTAACCCTTTACTTCCCACGTTCAACCCCTTGAGGCTCTCAGCTGGCGGGTGGAGCCATTTCTGGACATGTCCTCTCTGTTCATTGTCCGTGGCACAGATCCATCTCCTGTCCCTCCTGTTTCCTGATCTATGTGTTCTTAGCTTTAACATCCGAGCACTTAGTCCCGCTGACTGGCTGGTCTAGGCTTGGGCAGCCCTGTCTTCACAGCTTATCAGCCTCTCCCTTTCACTCTCCCCTGCTTGCTCCCTGCCTACTTCTGCCCACTGCCCAGTTCCATCCTGTTTCAATCCAGCCTACGCCTGCCTGCAGAACTCCAACCTCCCCACCCTCACCCCACCTCACCCCACCCCACCCCCGACATGGGAGCCAGGCTGTCTTGTATCTCTAATCTGGTCTCTGGATATAGAATGGAATATCAGGTCCCAGGGAAAGGGAGGGAGCTTGTAAAAGGCGGTCTGGACCCCCAGAAAATCACCTGGAAGGCATATAGTTCTTATCCTGTTGGGTCTGCAGGGAGTCCGGAGTGTGGGCCCCGGAGCAGGAAGCAAGCACACACTCCATTCATTCTTATGCGGCTTGCCCACTACCAGGTTGACAGTCGATAAACAAGGAAATAATTAGCCACATGGCTCATTAGGAAAGGACTTATTCCAAGAACAACCAAATAAAGTGGGAAGGGGAATGAACGCTCCAGTGGGGTGGTTTTCCAGCCATGTGGTTGAGACAGGATGGAGGCTGTGAGCAGTTGCCTGGGAAAGGAGCATGCCAAGATAATGCAGCCACTGATGTAAAAGTCCTGTGGCGGGACATGCTTGAAACACACAGGGCACGGAGAGGATGCTGGTAGCCAGCACGAGACTGAATGTGGGTATCTTAGTTCCATTTCTGGTCACTGTGATAAAATACTCCTATGAATGAAGCTTAAGGAGAAAGGATTTATTTAGCTCACACCGCTAGGTTGCAGTCCGTCATTGCGGGGATGTCAAGGCAATAGGGGCTAGTCACAAGCTGTGAATGGATGCACTCCTGTGAGTGCGTGGCCTGTTCTCTCCCGTTCATTCCGCCCAGAGATGCTGCTCGCATGCTTCCAGGGTCTTCCCATCCAATTAACACAGCTCAGAAAACCCCCGCACGGGCATGCAACAGGCCAAGCTAATCCAGCTAATTCCTCACTGGCATCTCAGGTCAAGCTAATCTAAATAATTCTTCACTGATATCACAGGCCAAGCTGATCTAAATAATTCCTCACTGGCATCTCAGGCCAAGCTGATCTAGATTAATTCCTCACTGATATCGCAGGCCAAGCTGATCTAAATAATTCCTCACTGGCATCTCAGGCCAAGCTGATCTAAATATTTCCTCACTGGCATCTCAGGCCAAGCTGATCTAAATAATCCCTCACTGGCATCTCAGGCCAAGCTGATCTAGATTAATTCCTCACTGATATCGCAGGCCAAGCTGATCTAAATAATTCCTCACTGGCATCTCAGGCCAAGCTGATCTAAATATTTCCTCACTGGCATCTCAGGCCAAGCTGATCTAAATAATCCCTCACTGGCATCTCAGGCCAAGCTGATCTAGATTAATTCCTCACTGATATCGCAGGCCAAGCTGATCTAAATAATTCCTCACTGGCATCTCAGGCCAAGCTGATCTAAATAATTCCTCACTGGCATCTCAGGCCAAGCTAATCTAGCTAATTCCTCACTGATATCTCAGGCCAAGCTGATCTAAATAATTCCTCACTGATATCGCAGGCCAAGCTGATCTAGATTAATCCCTCACTGATATCGCAGGCCAAGCTGATCTAAATAATTCCTCACTTGTCATCTCAGGTCAAGCTGATCTAGATTAATCCCTCACTGAGACTCCCTTCTGAGGAGAGTCTCGACTGTGTCAAGTTGACAATTAAAAGTAGCCATCACAGCGGGACTACAATAGGAGGGGGACCAGGGGACAGGATGGCAAGGAGAGCTTAAGCAGGGAGAGAGATATAATCTGACTGATGCTGAATTGCGACAAGATGGTGGAGGACAATGGGGCTGCTTCTGTGATCCATGCAGTAAACGATGACATCCTGTGCAGAGGGTGGGCAGTGGGTGAGGAGGGCAGCATTTAAATGTCAGATAAGATGAAGGTAAAGTATATGGGGTACGCTGCATGTGTAAGACCCTCAGAATGAGGAGTCTCCTCATTTTGGTCAGTACTCCCAAGAACTCAATGTCCAGTCCACTTGATGCAACACACAAGAGGCTTTAATGAACGGGAAACGTTTGCGCAAACGGGCTCCCTCAGCACGAAAGGCTAGAGAGAAGCAACATTCTCCGTGTGCGGGTATTTTTAAAGGAAAAAACCCACAAGCTTAGGGAGGGGCTGTGGCCCTCTGTCCGTTGAGTACATGACCAGAGTCATGAGTTCTCTTTTTGAGGCTAGATGGTCTCACTGTTCAGGTCAGCAGACCTCAGGGCCTCAGGGTGTGCTAATTAATCTTGTCTAAGCAAACAGGAGTTGCAGCCATCTCTTTGTTTCTTAAGGACCATGTGTTGACATACTGACCTGAGGGGCTGTTTGAATTCTTGGTATCCTGCTATTTTAGGGCCTTGTGAGAGAAAGTTGCCGGTTGTTAGCAAGTTCCAGGGAACTGATAGTGGCCTGGGTTAGCTTTCCAGGTCAGACTGCCCTGCATTTCAAGTGGGGGGTTTCCTTAACTGGACTTTTTGTCTTTCACATGAACCGAGCAAAGAAGTTGTTTGTGACTGGGAGATTGCAAAAGGAACAGCCTAGGGAGGAGGATGGGATTATTCATTCAACATCTGCCTGTGGCCACTGATGAGTTCTCAGGAGTGTGCCAGAGGGGAGTAATTATTAACTCGGCCCTACACCTTATGGCCCCCGGGATCCCATATACCAGCTAATGGATCAAATCATCTACCCCAACATCAACTCTGGGGCAGAATGTGGGCTTTCAAGGCTATGCAGTAGGCAAGCTAAGCTAGTTTGGAGAGCGGTTGCTGGTCTAAGGAAGTAACAAAGGTTGGTAACGAAAGATGGGGAACAGTTAACTATGCGAAAAGTTTGGTGTGGGGGGAGTGAGCGTCCCAGTAAAGAACTGTGTCAAGGTCCTGTGGTCAGAGGACGTGTGGGGCCCAGGCATGTGGAAAAGAGTGGAATGTGCACTGTCCCGAAGGGCAGGAAAGAGCGTGGCAAGAGAAGAGGGTGGCAGCCCAGTGATGGGCAAGGCAGGGGGCAGTGCTGAGTCTTGTACACTGGGCTCATTTTTCATTATTTTAAACGTCGTGAGGTATCAGTCCAGTGGTGAAAATCTGAAACCAGAGGGAAGCCAAGGGGGAATGGATGCGTTTTGGAATGGTCGCGTCTGAAGGGAGGGTGAGTGGTGGAGGGCAGATGGGAAGGGGACACCCTGGAGAGGTGATTGCAAAGTCTAGGAGAGCTGGTGGAAGCCAGGAGGGAAACGGTCAGACCAGCAAAGCTGTCAAGGAGAGAACTGACAGCCTTTGCTACGGTCAGGTGTGACTGGCTAAGACTGAAGGCAAATACTGTGTATTTTACGGATGAAAGAAGAATGGGCAGAAGGAGGCTTGGGGAGCCGTTACTGGGGCTGGAGAGATGGCTGGGAGTTTAAGAGTGCACACCTGCTCTTACACAGGACCTGCACTCGTAACCACCTACAACTCTCCCTCAGGGGTTCCATCCTCTTTTCCAATCTCCATAGGTGCACACACACACACACACACACACACACACACACACACACACACACCATCTTCAAAACAAAAGAAGTCACGAAAATCTCCTTTTGAAAAAGCAGCCATTATTAACCAAGTGGCCACAGATGCTCGTTTGGGTATGTGTTCATGTAGGTTCGTGTGAGTGCATATGAGTGCAGAGGCCTGAGATCGGCCTCATGTGTTGTTCCTAGGGACAAGTTATTCACTTTTTAAAAGTTTCTTTTGGACAGGGTCCCTCATTTGACAAGAAACACAGCATATTTCCAGGTCCCCGTCCTGTCTCCTGCTGGTTCCTGGAATGGCAGTACTGGGCCCTAAATTTCTGTCACAGTGCTTGAGGTCTGAGATCAGAGCTTTGAAAGCACAGGGCTGGGTCTAGGTTTGAAGGTTGCCACATGTAAGGCATGCTGTGAAGCTTGGCACTCTCTCGTGCTAATTATCAGCCCCTGAGTCAGTCGCTCAGTCAGTCTGAGCTCAGTTCTGGGTGAGGTGTTAAAGGAGGTGATTTCCCTTCTGTGTCTCCTGTCACAGAACACGGTTGAGATGCTGAGCACCGTGGAGACTGAGCAAGGCACGGCCATTGAAAGAGCAGAGGGCACGGATTGGGGCCCCGAGAAGGAGGAGGCAGCTGGGGTGCTCCCACATTCAGAGCAACTCTCAGAGAAGCTGGAGGCGCCATACCAACACTTTCCCAAGTTGCCTGGACACTTTTATTAAGGAATCTGGATCACGGGTGAGACAAAGAGCAAACATACAAAACAGACAGACAGACAGACAGACAGACAGACAGACAGACAGACAAACCGAAACCAAACAACAGTGGAGAAGCTGGAGAGGTACAATCGATGAAGTGTTTGCCTATAAGCATGAGGTTGAGCCCAGTTCCCAGTCCATGAGAATAACTGATGGGATAATGGTACACACCTTAATCCACTATGGAGGTGGAGACATAGCGGGGCTCAAGGGCTAGCATCCTTGACGAAAGAGCATCCTGAGAAAGGACACACCCAAGGTACCCTTTGCCCCCCCCAGACACAGACAGACAGACAGACAGACAGACAGACACACACACACACACACACACACACACACACACACACACACACTCCTTAAATCATCTATTCATTCCCTGTAACCCTAATAGGCCCCCACAGTTTGAAAATAGGCTCCTGCCTGGAGCCGGACATAGCCATGTACTTAATCACATTCTTATCTCTATATAATTACCCACTTCTCACCAAGGGCCAGGATGTGCTAATGGTTTTACAGGCATTGTGACATGATGCGCATGTCAACTTGATCAGGTACCGGTTCCTCTTCTCACTTGACAGAAGAGGAAACAGTCTGTGGATGGAGCAAAGTGTCCACAGGCGCCCAGGTAGCAGGCACTTGAACTTATACCTGCCTTTCCTGAGAGTTCTTCCCTTTGGAAGCCTCATGAGGGCAAGAGGCAGGTTCGTCAGCTGAACGGACACTGAGGGAGCCCAGGGAATGGGCAAGGATGTAAGCTGGCACTCTGAGGTCTGTGTCTGGATGTCCTGCAGCAATCGCATTCCTGTTTTCCCCATATGCTAGCCTGCTGGTCATGTTTTCTCTTTGATTTGATGGGTATACAATTAATCTCCTCTGACAGGTGAGGAAGGGGGTCTCCCATGCTGTGGTTCCCAAGGTGCCTGGATAGTAAATATTGATTTTGAGAACTGGAAGGACAGATTCATTTGTGAGTCGGTCCCGAGTCAAACCACATCTGGATTGGCATCCCATGCTGAAGGATGATGCTTTGTCCTTTTGGCTGGCACACTGAGTTTGAAGGGAGGTGGGGCTCACCGCAGACCACCAGGAAAAGGTTAGGATCTCCACGCAGCATCCCTGATAAATGTTGAGCGCACTCTGTGAGGAGGGTGTCTGAGCAGAGAGTGGACACTTCTGATTAACAGGCATAGGGGTTGCCTCTGTGAGGGCTGCCTGAGGGGCAGCTCGCCATCAGCTGAGCCCTGTCCCCTGCATTGGAGCACCTGACACCTGTCCACACTCCTGTCTGCCTAAGGAGAAGCTATGCACTTAAGTACTTAAGCCAATCTGCCCATTTTCTGTTCCTGAAGTCAGTTTTCAGCTCCCTGGAAAGACTAGACTGGCTTCCCTGGGTGGTGTTCCAGTAGGACCACCATTAAATGGTTCTCAGGGAATACTTGCATGCTCCTGCAGGGATAGCAAAAGAATGATCACTTCTGAGTGGTTTCTTCTACCCTGGGGGTGGAGGACAAAATGACAGAGGCCAATGCACCTTACTGGGAAATGAAGTGAATTACCAGACTTCACTCCTTCTCCTAAAGGAATTGAAGGAGAAAAAGCACAGTGCTAGCCTTCCCAACCACAGCCCAGGCTCAGAGCCAAGATGCCTGGCTTAAGGAACAGATGTCAAGTGATTCCACTGTCAAAAACCTCAAGTGTGTCTTAGGTGCTGTGTGGGTCTTTCCTATGTACCGAAATATTCTGTTTTGGAGGAGAGAGGAGAAAGCAAGGGGCAAGGAGGTGAGACCAGGGACTAAGGAGCAGGGAGTAGTAAGCAGGAGCCAGAGAGGAGGGAATAGGGAGAAGGGAGGAAGGAGGAAGGAAGGAGGAAGGAGAAAGAGAGGAAAAAGGAAGGAGGAAGCAGGAAGGAGGAAGCAGGAAGGAGGAAGCAGGAAGGAGGAAGCAGGAAGGAGGAAGCAGGAAGGAGGAAGCAAGAAGGAGGAAGGAGGAAGGAGGAAGCAGGAAGGAGGAAGCAGGAAGGAGGAAGCAGGAAGGAGGAAGCAGGAAGGAGGAAGCAGGAAGGAAAGAGGAAGGACTAGAGAGCAGGGAGGAAGGAAGAAGGAGGGGGAAAGAGGAAGGAGGGGCCAGGGAGGAAGAAGGAGGGAGGAAGGAACCTCAGTTGAAGAAATGTCTCCGTAAAATCAGGTTGTAAGCAAGCCTATAGGGCATTTTCTTAATGATTCCTGGGGGAGGGCCTGGCCCATTATGAGTGGTGCCACCCCTGAGTTGGTGGTCCTGGGTTCTGCAAGACAGTAGGTCGAGCAATCTACAAGGAACATCTCTCGGTGGCCTCTGCATCAGCTCCTGTCTCCAGGGTCCTGCTCAGTTTGGACTCCTGCCTTGGCTTCCCTCAATGGACTGCAGCTCTGGGTAAGTTAAGCCAAATGAATCCATTCGTCCCCAAATTGCTTTTGGTTGTGTCATTTTATCACAGAAATTGTATCTGCAGCTAGGGCTCAGGTGTAATTACAGGACTTGGGAGGCTGAGGTAGGATGATAGCCATGAATTTAAAGCCACCCTAAATTAGAATGGGACCCTCAAATATAAAACAAAGTTAAAAAAAATCACCTTTAATTTTTCAACATTTTGGTTGAGAGTTTGGTTTTCAATAAAACAATCTTGGCAGGTTAGGTTGGGTGCATCTGAAGCAATGGGCATTGTATAAGCAATGAAACCCCCAAGGGTCAACATCAGTTTTAGAGAGCCCAGCTAACCTAGAGAGGTCACATGTTAGTGCTGGTGATGGCCCCTGGCTGGGTCTCTGTAGGTAATACCATCCTCCAGCAGCCTTGTGTGAGCAGCTAGGACCCCAATACTGTCAAGTCTTCAGGTGACATCAATTCCAGTTGTCCTCTGGCCGTGTGATACCATTCCAGATCCTAAGTCGGAAGAGCCAAGCAGAAATCAAGGCCCTCGAAACAGTGACACAAAGCAGTTGTATTGAGCAAGAACACAGACGTGGAAACAGCTTTTATATCACTAGATATAAAAGCTTTGCATTCTCTCAAACTACACGTGCTTGTTCGTCAGAGTCTTAAATTGGGGAAGGAGAGAAACTCACGGAGGTTGACTCAGTGGGAGTGGTTTGCTCCACAGCCCAGATGTCTGCCTCCAGGCTGTGACTCCTCCTCTACCATCCCGTGCTCCCATATGCTGCCTTCACCCCGTGTTCCCACGTGCTGCCAGCTCATCACACAGACATGGGACTGCTGGGCCACAGTTCTTCCCCATGCCATTTCTTTCCTCTAAAGTTTAAAATCAATTTCATGGATGTTGATGCTTCCCTACATGTATGTCTATGTATATATGTATGTCCGGTGCCCAAAGAAACCAGAAAAGGATGTTGAAGGCCCTAGAACTGAAGTTACAGATGGCTGTGGGCTACTCTGTGGAGATGAGGAATTGAACCTGGGTCCTCTGCAAGAGCAGACAGTGCTCTTAACCTCTGAGCCATCTCTTTAGCCCCTTGTACAAAAGACTAATCAGGAGCTCTCTAAGAGGGGACACACATGAGAAACCTCTTCATATCCAACTAGCCAGATCCAACCCAGAGTGCTATCCAGTGTCAGTGTCCAGCTACAGAGTCAGAGAAAAGAGGGGGAGGCATCTGACTGTATCCCAGGTGGATGTCCTCAAGGTGAAGAGAAGTTGGGGAGCGGGACTGAGCTGCAGCCTCAGTAAGCAAGCATGGGTGGAACCTAGCCAAGCAAGCAGGCCACCGGCTTCCTGGTGTGGGTCAGTGTTCGGTACCCTGCAGGCAGCCACAAATGGGCTTTTAAGCATCTGGGGTTAGTTCTGCCCTCTGCACTTTGGCAAAAGATTGACAGACCCCAGAGGCTTCCTCCCACCTCAGAACAGTCAGGAAAAACAGTTTGTGAGCATAGGGGAGGAACCATCAGGCAGGGGTAAACAACAGAAGGAACAAGAAGAAAGAGCATCAGGTCTGATTACCTAGTTGAACTTTTTTTGATTGTTTGTAATTGTTTATTTTTATTTACATTTTATGTGTATCAGAGTTTTTGCCTGCTTGTATATTTCTGCACCGGTTGTGTGTCTGGTCCTGTGGAAGTCAGAAGAGGGCTTTGGATCCTCTGGAGCTGTAGTTACAGAGAGCTGTGAACTAGCTGGTGGGTGCTTGGAATCAAACTCAGGTCCTCTGCAGGAGCACGTGCTCTTAGCATGGAACCATGTCTTCAGCAGCTGGCCAAGATATATTCATCATGTCTGAATTTGTCCAGCCAATTTGAAGGCTATCTCCTCACACCGTGAGGGCACTTTAGAATGAGTTCTAAAGCTGTTTTTTTTCTATAAACAATCTTTTTACATTTGTGTAACTGTTTTCTCAGACACACACACACACACACACACACACACACACGTGTGTGTATGTACTATGTGTATGAATGTGTGTCTCTGTGTGTGTTGGGGGTGCCGATAGTGATGGTGGCATGCAGTTCCTATGACAGAAGAGGTCACTGGTTCCTTGGTGCTGGAAGTTCAGGCAGGTGGGTGTCCCCCAATATGAGCACTGGGAACTGAACCTGGGTCCTTTGTAAGGGCAGAATATGTTCTTAAACACTGAGTCATCTCTCTGGATCCATGTTTCCAGAAATCTCCATTTTGCTTGGCATTCTGTCCATCTCTCTTCTGTTGCAGGAGTTGTTATAGTCAGAACCTGGGCCCTGGCAGCCTGAGCAGGCTAGGCTTGGCCACCCATTCTCACCAGTCTAGAAAAAACAACAAACAAACAAACAAACAAAATAGTTAAAAACAAGCAAACAGCAGCAACAACAAAACAAAAAACATAAAAAGGGGTGTATCCAATATGACCACACTGGGGAAGGACAAAGTGACCCCAATCTCAACAGAGTTCTGACAGGATGTTCAAGTTTAAACAGAGTGTAAGAGCTATGCACAGCTGGCTAAGTGGTCCTCATCAAGGTGTGGTCCTGCCCATCATCAAGGCAGCATCATCTCAGCTCCAGTGTCTCCTGCAATGTGGTCTAAGAAGCTGTAAGAAATGTGTGCAATCTTGATCTGGGAGACAAACCTTGTATTCCATACTCTTTCCATCTTCCAGAATTAGATTCATGGGGGGAAATCCTAATTTTGTGGAATCCATTGTTTTAAACGTTTGAAAGAAAAGAGAAGGGCACAGGTGTCTCTTTAGAATAGTTTCATCCCTGCTGGGACAGTTACACATCTACTCATGACCCCTGCCCTGGTCCAAACCCTTCTGGGAATAATTTATGCTCACAGCTGGCATGTGTCACGTGTCTTATATTTTTCTCTCAGTGCATGTGCCTGCACGCGCACGCGCATACAACGTGCAGGAGCACAAGCACAACAGAGCGATAGTAAATGACTGCAGCAGGCTATTAGGCTAACAGATCATGGAATGAAATAACACATCACCATTTATTCAACTACTTTTAGCTGACAGCTGTTTACAGTCTGTGTCCTGCTATTATAAACATCAGCTACTCTTGTATAGATCATGTCCATTTCCTAATTTACTAATAGTTTAATTAGGAGTGCTTTTATGTCAGTGGAATAAAAACTGAGAATGAGGGCACTCTTAATTTTAGCATCTTAATTTTAATAGGTGGTTTGGGATTGCAACATGGGCAGGAAGGAGTTGAATGAATTATAGATTATAGTCCATGACTGAGGGAGGTCAGGGCAGAATCCTTGAGGAAGGAGTGGAAGCAGAGGCCATGCATGGATGAATGCTGCTTACTAACTGGTTCTCAACAGCTTGCTCAGCTTTAAAAAATGTTTGTTTTTATTTTTATGTTTTACCTGCATGCATTTATGTGTGCACGCGTGTACCTGTTGCATGAGGAGGGCAGAATAAGATGTTAGGTCCCCTGGAATTGGAATTACAAACGGTTGTGAGCCACTATGTGGGTGCTGGGTGCAAAACCTATTTTCTGCAAGAGCAGCAGGTGCTCTTAACCCCTGAGCCATTTACACAGCCCCTCAGCTTCTTACACAAGTCAGGACCACCTGTCCAGGGGTGGTACTACCCACAGTGCTCTAGGCCCTCAGTCTCTAATGGAGAAGATGCCCCCATGAAATGCAGGCAGATGGCTCTGATGGAGGCAGGTGGCTCTGATGGAGGCAGGTGCTTGGTTGAAATGTCTTCTTTGCAGGTTACTAACACTTTGTGTCGAGTTGATACAAAGTAACTAGTGTGTCGACTAAGCGGTGCTCTGGCTCAGATGGAGGCAGGTCCTTGGTTGGAATGTCTTCTTTGAAGTTATACTGTGTCGAGCTGATACAAAATAACTAGTGTGTCCACTGAGCCAGGCCCTGCTCCCATGGAGGCAGGTCCATGGTTGAAATGTCTTCTTTGCAGGTTACACTGTGTCGAGTTGATACAAAGTAACTAGTGTGTCCTCGGTCTCTAATGGAGAAGTTGTCCCCATGAGATGCAGGCAGACAGCTCTGATGGAGGCAGGTCCTTGATCAAATGTCTTCTACGCTTTGTGTCGAGTTGGTACAAAGAACTAGTGTGCCCATTGAGCCGGGTCCCTAAACAGTGATTCTGTGCTATACCTTCTTGTGGTGCCTTCTCTGCCACTCTGTTCTGCTGTGCTTTAAATCCTGGCTTTCCCTTTTCGCTTTGGAAGCTTTTCCTTGTCCCTATGCTAAGTACATAGGCACGGGGTTTTATTGGGTAATCTAAACGTTTTAAATACTAAAGAGAATCTTCTTGGCTTTGGTGTCTTGGGATGAGAGTCAAGTGCCCCCTGCAGGCTCATGTGTGGAAGGTCTGGTCCAGCTGCTAGAGCTGCTCTGGGAAGTTCTGGAGCTTTCCTCTTCCCACTGGCAGAGACATGCAGATACCTGACCTCTCTTCCTCTCCACTGTCCCTGCTGAGTGAGGAACACTAAAATTGCTTAGTGTGCTAAGCTCTAGACTTGGTGAGAGGTCCCTTTTGAGATTCAGTCCTTCAGTTTCTAGGTTTTTGTTTTTGTTTTTGTTTTTTTTTTTTTCAAGAGATTTTACTCTCCCAATTTACATTCTCTCAATTACAGGATTGAGAGCTACCTAACATGGGTCATGGACTGAAGTTGGGTCCTCTGTAGGGTCAGCAAATACCTTAAACTTGTGCACCAGCTCTCCAGCTCAACCTTTCACCTTTCCCTCCATAAAATTTTCACCACCCACTTCTTGTGCCCTGTGCCCTGTCAGAAATCATTGCTGTGGGACTCTCTGGACCACTGTTGCAGGTGTTATGGATTGGAGTCTAGAAGCCACACCCTCCAGAATTCCCAGGTTCTTGTATCTTGGGATAACAACAATGACAAAATGGATCATGGACACATGCATAGCGGTAAAACAAAGATAGTTTATTTTATTTAATTAGAATATTTTATTTACAGGTGAGAGTGTGCAAGTGTATATTCAGACAGTGTGCAGGTGCCCGGGGAGGCCAGAAGGGGGCATCAAATCCCTCCATAGCTGGAGTTAGAGGTAGTTTTGAGCCTGCTGATGCAGATGATGGGAACTGAAGTTTGGTCCTCAGTAAGAACGAGGGCTTTTAACAGATGAGTCGTCACCCCAAATCCATCCTGAGGTCCTTTATTAAGGAAGAGAAAGACGCTTCTGAGTGTGCAAGGGGGCTAGAGATCCAGGGAAGTTTACGGGCTCAAAAAGAGCATTGGTCCATTAGAGTCATGACCCTTTAGGGGTTATTTACACAGCTCCCACTTTCTCCAGGTAGAATTGTGTTTTTTTTCCCTCCCTCTTATACATGCCCTGTCTATAATGGGGAAAGGGTTTCTGGTCTTTATCTGTATCATTGACCCCCCCCATCTCCCTCCCTGCTATACTTTCCTGTCACAGGGGGTTTGCACATCTTTTCCTTTTTCTCACCTTTCATGTTTTGGGGATGAGAAATGCACATTTTTTCCCTTCAGAAAAGCTTTCATGCATGCTTGCACTACTCTTGGTGCTACTCTGACTAGTGCTAGAGAATGGCCATGACAAGAAAGCCACAGATATGAGAGAAGTCAAATACTTACATGTGCATCTGGACCATCATTTCTGAAGTCTAGAAGAAACAGATAATTCCCTGTCAAACTTGTTTCAAAATTTGACCTCACAAGTGAAACACTTGAAGAGAGAATGGAAATGAAAATGAAACGAGGAGAGAACATCTAGAACCAGCACTCATCAAGTAGCGGGTGCCGTAACAGCCCAGACTCGCTGAACATCGGGAACAGCGATCTCCCACTGGGTGGGTGCTTACTTTCAATGGGGACCCTTGGTCAGTGTGGATTCCTGGAGACATGCTGAGCTATAAAGAAGCCCACATCTGTTTTGTACAGAGGTTCTGGGGGGATGGGGGAAGACGGCAGGATTGGAGAGAGGGAAGATCTGGACCTTTGGACCAGGACCGCTATCTCTGCGATCAGATTGGGAGGCGCCATGATGCTCTTGTGACCTGTTAGGGTCATCCTAAACTACACAGCAGGCCTGGGCTTTTCCAGCCTTGCTTCGCCTAGACAACGGGCAATTCACAAAGAGGTGTGGCACTGAGTGCCTCCTCAGCTAGCTTCTCAGACCCCGCCCCACCCCCACCCCCCGCAGGGGATTCTGGGAACCACACTGTGGTTGGTATCCACTGCAGAAGGCCCGCGTTTCTCTTTGCTCTCTGTATCTGTCCCCTTTCTTGTTGCTATGACAAAGTTACTGAAAATTCAAGTAAGGACTTTAAGGAAAGAATTGTTTTGGCTCACACTGTGAGAGTACATCTCATGATGTTGGGGAAGGCACGGTTGATGAGACAGATGCTCATATTTAATCCACAGTCGGGAAGCAGAGAGAGATAGATGCTGTGCTCAGCTCACTCTCTCCTTTTTATTTAACCCAGGACAGTGCTGCTCACATTTAGAGTAGGGTTTGCCCCTTCAGTGAACTCAGTCGGGTACTTCCTTGTAGACCTGCCCAGAGACACGTTTCCATGGAGACTCTACATGCCATCAAGTTGACAATGAAGGCTAACCATCCTGCATCTCCAGCATCTCTAGCCCTGTTGTTGGAAGATCACAAAGTCAGCAGATCTAGGAATGTGAACAGAGGTGGGGTGGACCCTCACTACCGTAGCAGCCAAAGGGAAACTTCCCTCTTCTGCCCCAGGGGCAGAGAGCATCATGCAGCCACACCCTGACAGGCCCAGGGAGACAGAGACAGAGGAGGAAATATTTTTTTTGCCAGCAAGCTCCTCCCACATTCTATGGCGGTGTCGCGATCCTTGACATTGGTGCCTAGAGGGGAACTTACTATGTGAATTGAAGTTTTCAGGGGGAAAAAATCCCCAAAACCAAAAAAAAAACAAACCTATGGCAATGATTCCATGAGGCTGGTTGGCTGATTCTTTTTTTTCTATTCCGATGTGTTGGTTTTTGTTTTATCTTATTTTATCACTATCCCTTAGAAGCTTATTTGTTTTCTGATGTGATGGGAAAGGGGGTAGATCCTGATGGGTGGGGAGAAACCGAGAGGAGTAGAGGAAGGGAAAACTGTTAATCAGGATATATTATGTGAGGGGAAAAAAAGTTCGTTTTCAACGAAGGGGAAAATATTTTTTTCCCCAAAACCTGCTTGCTTGTGAAGGGTTAAAATGTAGCAGATCAAAGTCAATTATTTCAGACTATCTTTAGCTCTCCTGGATACTGGACCTAACATCTTTGTGATTGTCTAATGTGAAATCTTGTGGAATGTATTAACAGACAACTAGATTCTACCAAAAGCTACTGACAGGTCCTCAGGCAGGACCTGAACCCTATAGGAGAGATTCCTTCTTTACTATGCCCACATGTAGGATACTCCCACCATGCATTTGAAGAGTCTTGATGTATTGACTCTATTTGTTCTGTTACTATAAAAGCTTCATGAAATTGTTACCACTGGAATGTGGAATTGGGGGTAAGCTGAATCTGTGTTTCTGGCTCTAGTATAAACCATCTCTTACTCCCTTTGAACTGAGAGCTGTGTTTTAGCATTGACATCTGTGTCTGTTTCCTGGACCACAACCCTGGGAGTCAACTGGCCAGAGCAGCCAGTGGAGGGAAAGAACAGCAGACGAGCTGAGTGGTCTCTCTTTCTACACACTTACTCCACATCCTTCTCCCTCGGCCATGAAAAAACATTGCGTGTTTTCCCTCTTGTTCTAGCAGAATGCCCGAGACTCAGAGATGTCTAAACAAAGGAGGTTTCTTTTAATGACTCACAGCTCTAGAGTCTGGGAAGTTAAATAGGGTACCCACATCTGATGAAGGTTTACTGTACCAACTGGCAGGGAGGTGGTGTGCAAGTGGGGGAAAGACACTGTGTCCTCATGGCACAACTACCTGTTTCCAGAGGGTCTGGTCCAGAGCTCTCTCTCTCTCTCTCTCTCTGAAGACTCCATAATCCCTTTGTATGTTTTTGTTGTTGTCACTGTTCATTTTTGTTCTTGCTGTTTTGAGACCAGGTCTTTCAGTACGCCAGGCTGGCCTTGTACTCATTATATAATCAAGGATGGCTCTCAACTTCTTACTCCGCCTCCCCAATGCCGGGATTGCAAGCTTGCAGCTCCACACTGTGCTGGGGGTCAAACGTGGGGCTTCGTGCATGTCGGACAGTCAACTCTGTCCACTGAGATGTGTCCCCAGCCTCACTAATCCTGCTTGATTTAGTCACCTCCTAAAGGCCTCACCTCTTGGTGCTCAAAACGTCGATGGAGTTTCCGAGGAGAGAAACTGTGCCCAGCTGTGGTCATGGTGAGTGCATTATGATAGTATAGTGGCAGAGAAAACCGACTTGTAGGGTGAGGAGCCCTGACTGATGTACAACTGGTTAGACCAGGGCTGGAGGCAGGGAAAACACTGCCTTTGGGCAAAGGGTAAGTTTAATCAGTACCCAGATAGACTCCTTGGCTGTGAGTTCCAGCCCTGCACTGGGACCTGCAGGGACAGCTTGGGTGTCCTTCCATTCGTGGCCATCAGTGTATGCAAAGCCTGTCCCTTATACATGAGCAGTTTGGGGAAATGTTTGCTCCGTCTGAAGTACTCTCTGTTCCGCGTGGTTTGGGTCCTTTGAAATTCAAACACATTCATGAGGCTGAGGTATGGAAGCAAAGGAAGTTGTCTCAAAGGACAACTGAGCACCCAATGCCTACACTTGGAAATATCTGTTCTCCAAAGTGTCCCTGCTGTGGAGGAGCAATGGGCGCCTGCCTCACACAGACCTGGCAGCTCTGATCACACAGCTCCCCCAAGCTTAGCAGGAAGCGTGCGGAGGAGATGGGTGCGGAGGAGATGGAAGGGAAAGGCTATGGATGTCCCAGGAGCTCTGCCCGGGTCCCAGGGTTTCAAAAGACACAAGGGGCAGACACCAAGTCAAGGGCAGAATGCTGTGGTGTGCTCTGGGGCAGGGAGAGCCGTGTTTGCAAATGCTACAGCAGCAAATGAACTGAGGTTTGGGAAGAAAAAAGTCAAGGACAAGAGAAAATTAATTTTTCCCATTTTGTATGAAGCCAGCAAAATCCAAATGTGGATAGTTTGTAAGAGTGGCTGTGGGTCCCTCCCGTAGGTGACTGTTTTCTCCAGCACATGGGACGTGCAGGTGTGTGGACACGAGCTGTGGTCAGAACATGGAACATGGGGCCACCAGCCATGAGGGAGGCAGGTGGTGGGAGGACCTGTGTGTGAGTCCTCCCCGTAGGACATGCCGGTGGCTCTCATTGCTAACATGACAGCCTGTGTCATCATCTTTGGCATCAGCTCCAAGTATGCGAAGAACTCATTCACATGGCCTCAAAGAACTCGTGATATGGTGTCCCCAAGGATAATGGAAAAGAAACTTGCCTCAACCTCGGAGGGTGTCTAGTGGTTGGCACAGGACTGGGTTGGGCCAGTGATTCAGTATGGAGCTGAAGCTCTTTCCTCCAAATGAAACCTCTCCGTTTGAGGAAGAGGAGGGGCAACACTCAGGAAGTAAACAAAACAAGCTCAGCAGGCTCCTGAAAAGTACAGGATTCACAACCCCACCCCCTTCCCAAGATGAGCAGTAGCAATGAGGAGACTCTGTCTGGCAGACCTGCCCCCAGGTCAGGCAGGGAGCAGTCAGCACCCACAATGCAGTGGGCTTTTCAGGGATGAAGCTGCCTTTGAGTCACCCACGCTCTTGCCAGTGACCCCTGAGCCATACTCTTGCAAACAACCCCAGAAAACACTTGTTCATCAGACTAGACTTGGGTAGAGTCCTTTAATTATGCTCTTCATGGGGGTGAATAGATGTTTGTTCATGTCTTTCCAGAAAAAGTACCACAGCCAAGGGCAGGTAAGCACGATGACGAAACACACTGCTCTCACTTGAATGAGCTTTTTATACTTAGATGTTGGCTCAATCATGCTAGCAGGACTGGGGAAATCAAAGCAGTAAATTAGGCTGCTACTCAGTAGAGGATGTGTTAAGTATGTGGGAAGCCCCTGGGTTTGATCCTCATCATCACTGCTACACAAAGTCAATTAACTTGCTGTTTCTCCTCAGCTTCTCCATCTGTAAAACGGGACAATGTATTTATTTGTATTTAGAAAATTACAGGCACACGTTCGCAAACTGTGTATATTCGCACATGTGTATGAGCATGCATGTCTGAATGTGTGTATATGGACATGGACTTTTGTGTGTGTGTGTGTGTGTGTGTGTGTGTGTGTGTGTTCAGGTACGTGTGGAGGTCAGAGGCCAACTTCAGATGTCATTCCTCAGGATGTCCTCCATGTTGGTCCTTGTTTGCAAATGAGATAGTTTCTCACTTTTCCCTGTAACCTGTCAAGTAGGCTGGGCAGGCCGGCCAGCGGGCCCCAAGGCTGTGCTGATGCTGCTTCCCCAGCATGGGGATTTGTGATGCATGGGTTCTGGGGCCTAAATTCAGAGCCTTATGTTTGCATGGCAAGCATTTTACTGAACGAGACCCAGCCCCAGATATGTGTTTTTAATACTCGTAAAATACAGTGTGTGTGTGAGTGTGTGTGTGTGTGCGTGTGTGTGTGTGTGTGTGTGTGTGTGTGTGTGTGTGTGTGCATACCTTTCATGATGCCAGATGCCTTTAATACAAATATTCAGGAGGCCAAGGTAGCTATATCTCTGAGTTTGAGGCTAGCCTGATCTACATGGGGGATTTCAGGCCAGCCAGGTCTTACTATATATGTTTATAAGTGTGATATGTGCACATACATGTTATACACATGGTTATACACATAATGTGTGTGCATAAACAGCACTTTGGCAGATGTGTCAGCGTCTTGGGTACTGAGAGAGTGACTCTTGGAGGTGGCTGTTCATCTGGGGTCACCATCCTCTCTCCCTTCATGAGGCAGGGGAGGAGCTTATGTCAAGGGCAGGTGGCGGTGTCCCTAGGACACCAGTGTGTTTGAACATCAAGGACTTTATGGAAATGGAAAATTTAAGGCTGAAGTCAGTCTAAAAGGAAATCGTAAATCCTGAGTGGATTGGCTAAATGAGAATGGATTGCCTTGATCTGGCCAGGGGGGAATTTAGGAGTTAGTGCAGCAATTACAGCACTCCCAGAGTTATAGGGTGCACCAGAGAGTCTTCAACCAATGCCCCAGAGCCAGAAGAGTAATTCACCGGCCTGGCCGGATGTCTAAAGGGAAGACTGGTTCAACAACAAGCAGTTGTTTTTCTTCCAAATTAAAAAGCAATTTGCATCCTTAAATCACTAGCAACTCAGTTCTCTCTTGCACTGTGCAAATCTTATTCTATAGGCAGAGAGACTGAGACAACAGGAAAAAGGAAGGAGGAAAGGAAGGAAGGAAGGAAGGAAGGAAGGAAGGAAGGAAGGAAGGGGAAGGGGGGGAAGAATCAAGCTGGAGAGATGCCTGAGTGGGTAAGAGCCTTGTGAAGAATCTAATGAAGAGTGTAGTCATTCTAGAAAGACATCTAGGTGACCCACCAGCTTGAGATCACTGTCCTGGTTGTGCGGACATTTTGGGTGCTTCTTAGTCCAGCTTGGCTCTGTGAGGAGAAAGCCGGTGTGCTGGTCCGGTTTGATTGTCAGCTTTCCTGGGAGGAGACTCTTAATGATGTAGATGGCCTGTCATCGTGACTGTGGAGGGTTGTCTTGACTGTTGATTGATGTGGCCAGCTCAGACTGCTGGGAGCAGCACCATTTCCTAGGCAGGGGCCCTGAACTGTGTAAGAGGAAAAAGGGATCTGAGAGCAAACCATGGCCTGTATGTGTTTATCTCTCTGCTATTGAGTGTGGATCACTTACCACTTTGACTTCCCCTCATTGATGAACCGTAACCTGGACTTGGGGGAGCCAAATAAACTCTTTATTACTTAAATTGGTTGTAGTCAGGGTGTTTTATCACAGCAGTAGAAAGGAAACTAGGACATCCAGCCAACTACTGACTAAGACGGCAACACAGCTAAGGGCTCGTGTGTCACAGGGATTGTCCTTGGACTCCAGGCTGTTATCTAGGTAACTCTCCTTCCTGGTGCCAAATTGCCAGTGATGGAGAACACCCAGCTTCTTCTTGTTCTCCAGCTGTCTGTGGCTAATCACAAGGCCTTGGAAACCAAATTATTGGCTAGAGCGATGGTTCGGTCAGTGAAGTGCCTGCCTTGCAAACATGAGGATCTAAATTTGATTCCTAGAACCCCTGTGGAAACCAAACCAAACCAAACCAAACCAGAACAAAAAGCTAGCATTGCAGTGTGTGCTCAGTCCCCATGCTGGGCATATAAATGTGGCTTTATATGGCTCACTGGACAGCTGGCCTAGCTTACTTGGTAAGTTCCAGGCCAGTGAGAGATCCTGTCTCATAAAACAAGGTGTATGGTGCCTTTGAAACAACAGCTGTCCCCAGGTCCCTCCCCACATGCACACGAAGACATGTTTTAGCTTGTATGTTGGTGTGCGTTCAATTCACTTTCTTCTCTATTTAGTCTCATTTCAACCCAAGGGACAGTGACACCTACCAAATGGGTCTTCCCCTATTTAGTTAAACCTTTCTGGAAACACCCTCAAAGTCATGCACAAAGGTATGTTTCCATGGTGATTTCAATAAGGTTGACACCATGTGTACATGCCTTGCCTAGAAAAAAAAAAAAAAAAGATGCAGGCAAATGAGAACAAGAAATCTCTTTCCTGTCATGTTAAATTCACCACTTGTAATTTTGAAGCATAAACAGAATAGCCTAGGGACATCTCTTGAATTACCAGGCTGCAACAGCCATTAGATTAAGATAGCTGACAATGTGGCCTGCACTCTGGCCTCATGGGAAAGTCTGGTGTGTTTGTGCAAGGAGACTGTTCTGTGATTCACTGTAGGGAGCTCCAGAGAGCCTGGTATCACAACACTCATCAGTGACAAGAGTTGCTGAGTTACAACACATTAGTTGTAAAGGTTCATTGCCCTGGGCCCAAAACGTGCTAAGCAAGTGGGCATAGCACTCTGGGAGGCCACCTGTAAACGAGGAGCCAGGGACACCATCTGGTACCAGCAACAGAAAACACATGAGTAATTGATGCCCGCTACCACCCTTCACCACCGTAGCGTCACAGCCTTGAGACCCACACGTAACCCACAAACGTGGCTTGTGCTCCAGGAGCCTGCGCCAAGTCCTCCAGCCTGCCAGTGTCAGAGTCTCCCAAAGTCAACACCCCAGAAGATTCCGAAGGCCCAGGCTCCGACCCTCTGAGCTGTCACCCCTCAGCACACCCGCACCTGGAGCAGGGACAGCAGTTCTGAGCCTGAGTCCTGGGTCCCTTTTGGTTGTCTCTTAGGTCTTGTGAGTGGAACAGAGGGTCTGTGAGCTCCAGAAAGGGGGAGACATGTGGGCAGCAACCCATGGTGGCTCAGGAGCCCTTGGCAAACATCTCCACAAGCCCTAGAGGGTGCTAGGTGCCATATGGGACCTTAGGGAACTTCAAGAAGGACTCAGGACCCACATGGGACCCAGTCTAGACCTCAGTCCCCTGCTTTGACAGACCCCCCCCCCAGCCCCAGCTGGCCCTAGGGATCCAGACCTCTTTCTTGTTCCAGGCTGGGTTTCAGTTGGGCAAATGGACCTGGTGTGGGGATAGTGCCTGGCTGTCCCAGGGGAGTGTATACGGTAACTCAATGGGATGGGGTTGTCTTCAGGCCTTAGCTCTCTGTGCAGGGGCAGGGCTTCTAAACTTAGAGGTACATCAGAGAGAACCGGGGCTGTTCTTAAGCCCATGCTTTGCCAGTCTGGGGACTCTGTGCTCAGGCGTATGCCAAGAAAAAACAGTCTTAGGAGCCAACAGTCAGAGTTAAATCCGAATTCCCTCCCTTCCAGGCTGTGTGAGACCAAGTAGTTTCATTCCGTTCACTCGGGGGCCAGGCTCAGGGAGCACAGGTGTCACAGGGCCGTCACAGGGCGTCACAGGGCATCACAGGGCCGTCACAGGGCGTCACAGGGCATCACAGGGCCGTCACAGGGCCGTCACAGGCCGTCACAGGGCAGCAATGGAAACAGGAGGCTTGGAGTTGAGGCTGGTGCACTTCTGCTCTTTACGGGCTGTATGACCGATGGTAAGGTACCTAACCTTTCTGGACCTTCTTGTCACCAGCTTACAGATGAATGGAAGAGCACTCTATCCCAGGGGTGTGAAGCTGGGACAGAATCAGACCTTTTAAATACACAACATGGTATCTAGAATGCTACAAGGAGCTAAAAACATTTTTCCATTTTTTCTCGTTTTTGAGGCAATATAGTTACATCATTTCTCCCTTCCCTTCCTTCCCTCAAACCCTGCCGTATACCCCTCCCTCTTTTTTTAATCACTTGTTACATGCCTATAGGTATATGTCTATACATATACATTCCTAAATATCACCTGCTCCGTCTGTATAACGTTTCTTATATGTATGTTTTAAGAGCTATCTATCATGGGACAGCCAGTTGGTGTTCCCTTCCCTAGCGAGCACTATTTATTTGTCCCACTCTAAATGCCCCTTAGATGCCCATAGGCTTCATGTAACAATCACACACACACACACACACACACACACACACACACGCATACGCACACACCCCGTCATCTGCTTGTGGCATGTATATTATTGTTGTCCTTGTTCAGCTCGTGTTTTGAAAAGGTCAATGTCTCATGTATCACAGGCTGGCTATGAACTCTATATACAGATGGGAATGAACTTTATCTTCTCATTCTCCTGCCTCCCTCTTCCCGGGATTATGGGTGTGCCCAACCACACCTGGCTTATGGGTCCCAGGGCTTTGAGTCTGGTAGGCGAGCATGTTCCCACTGAGCTGACTCCAGACTGAGCCCCAAATCTTAGACAGTCTCCTCCTTTCCCTCCTCAGCCAGTACTGGGGCTGGAACCCAGGTCTTCCCGCATGCTCAGCAAGCACTCCACTCTGGAGGTCAGGGCACAACTTGTGAGAGTTGGTTGTTTTTTCTGCTCTGTGGGATCTGGGGACTGAACTCACGTCACCAGTCTTGGTGACTGAGCACCGTTACCTGCTAGCCGTCTTGCTGAGCCACAAATATTTTTTTTTTTTTTCTTAAAGAAGGTGCTTCTCTTGCCCAAAAGGAGTGGAGGCTTGGGATTCTCCGTCCAGCTTTTAGCTGTCTCCGCCGTGGCTGCCTGCATGCTCCTGCCCTGACAGCACACACGTTCATCAATCCTTCTCCCCTAATTGCTCCCGTCATATTAATCTTCCATGTTCCTTCTCATCTCCGAGCCTTTGCTCCTGTCAGGTGCGGCTGAAGGGCTCCCCCTCCTTGCTGCCAACCCAGGATGAGTACTCTTTTCACAAGCCTTTGTCAAGTGAGGATGCCATTCTTCATGGTGAGAGGTAGCAGTAAAGGAGCTGAAGGACAAAGCAAGAAACCAGCTTTACATATTCATATCCTTGCCACACGGGAAGGGGGGATGCTTAGAAATTAGTGAAGAATCACAATGCATCGATTTAGTATCAACAGGAAATGAACACACGTGCGTAGCTCACAACCAGGGATGGGGAACAGAAAGAGGCTCACCCCAGCTCATCACTGGGAGACACAGCTTCATAGAGGCATGCACTTTCCATAAGTTTATTGTCAAAATTATGATGGCAGTGCTCAGTGGGTCAGGGCAGCGGGAGGCGACACCACGGGGCGCTGTTAATGGGCTGTCAATCAAGTGAGCCTCTCTGGTGATGCTGTGGCAATATTTACCAAATAGCACTTTATTTTTAGTTTTTAAATTCTATTTTGTTTATTTTCTGAAATTTTATTTATTTATTTATTTATTTATTTATTTATTTATTTATTTATTATTTATTTATTTATTTATTTATTGCAGAAGGGGATTGAACCCAAGGCTTTGCAGAAGCAGGGCAATCACCCCACTGAGCTACTTTACAGCCAGCCAGCTGGCCTTCCTGCCTTCCTCCTGTTCTCTCCTTCTGTTCCCCTCTCTGCTGCTATCTATCTCTCTGTCTCTCTCTGCTACTATCTTTCTCTCTGTCTCTGTTCCTGTCTTTCTTGTGTGTGTGTGTGTGGGGGGGGATGGGTGGGTTTTTCTTGAGTCAGGGTCTCATTAGGTAGCCCAGACTAGCCTGGAATTTGTTGATTCTTCCTGTCTCAGACTCTGAATGCTAGGATTACAGATTTGTCACCACACCTGGTTTATGAGGTTTCCTATTCCCCCACCCACCCACCCAGTGCTGAGATTACAAGTGCTCAGAATGAGGTTGGTACCCCCAAGAACTCAATGTCCAGTCCAGTTGATGCAACTTGCAAGAGGTTTTAATGAATGGGATACGTTAGCGCAAACAGGCTCCTCAGCACGCAGGCTAGAGAAGCAACATTTTCTGGGCGCGGGTACTTTTAAAGGAAAAACCACAAGCTTAGGGTGGGGCTGTGACCCCCTGTCCGTTGAGTATATGACCAGTCATGGGTTCTCCCCTTGAGACCGGATGGTCTCACTGTTCTGATCAGCAGACCTTAGGGCCTCGGGGTGTGCTAATTAATCTTGTCTGGGCAAACTGGAGTTGCAGCTATCTCTGTTTTTTAAGGACCCTATTTACCACCTGCTGACACACTGATGGAGGGGCTGTTTGAATTCTTGGTATCCAGCTATCTTAGGGCCTTGTGAGGGAAAGTTGCAGGTGGTTAGCAAATTCCAGGGAATTGATAGTGGCCTGGGTTAGCTTTCCAGGTTGGACTGTCCTTCATTTTAAAGTGGGGGGTTTTGGTCTTTTACAAGCACTTATGGCCAGCCTTATTTTCACATGGGTTCTGAGACTTGAACTCAGGTCCTCATGGTTTCAAGGCAAGCACTTTACCAGTAGAGCTATCTCCCTGCCCCAAAGGCCTGTTCATCACTGACTGACTTTAAGCTTGCTATGATAGACTGTCACCGAGTGTCAGGCACAGGGACATGCAGCCTATGCCTCCTCCCAGGCACTGTACTAAGTGGCTGATGACCAAATGGAGAGGTAGGTACCTGTGCCTCTGTGTGAGTAGGACACCTCTGGAATGACTCTTAGTAACTTTTCATGGAATCTGAGCTTGTAAATGAAGCACGTGAGCAGGGCGGGGCCGACCTCTCTCATCACATCCCAAAGCCTTGCTTTCATTTTCTCCCTGTGTGAGAAGCACTTTCTCAGTAAGAGGATTTGGTCCTTCAGAGCCCCACCATATTCAGTATTTTTCACATCGTGATGACAAAATGCCTGACAAAAGGCAACCCAAGAGGGGGCAGGGCTTCTGTGGGCTGACCTTGGGGGTGGGGGTGTGACTACAGGGGTGTCATATAGCTGATCACCTTGCAGCCACAGTGGGTAGGCAGAGAGCAATCACCGCTGGTGCTGGGCTTGTTTTCTCCTTCATGTGTAGCCCAGGACCCCAGCCCTCGGGATGGAGGTGTCCACATTCTAGAAGAGTCTTCTGTCCTCAGTTAACCTGATCCAGAAACTCTCCCACAGACATGCCTGCAGAGTCTAAGTCCCGTCAGGTTGGCAATCGAGAATAATAATCACACCAGCACACATGAAGACCCTGTTAGGTTCTCTTCCTCCTGGATCTCTCCTCCTAGGTGCTCAAGGACCTAGGTATCTATTCATCTGTTCAACAAACCCAGGCAGGCAGCAGTGATGGGCAGGCTCTGGGAGGCAGAGCTTGGAGTCCCTGGACTGGGGAAGAGCACTTACTGGAGCCCACATCTCTTTAGAGCTTCTGGTTCATGCCCACGCCTATTCAACCGGTGGCCAACAGGCTATACACACCTCAGAACAGATTTACATGCGGCCCAACACAAGGCTGAAAACGTATACTTAAAACTTTATGAGATTGCGTCTTATGATTTGGTTTTGTAACGTGATTGCATGGTCCTTGAGTGTGAACTCTGCAGGTGACAGTGTTAAATGGTCAGTGTCAAAAAGGTTGGACACGCCTGTAAGCTCAGCCCTTTAGACATGGGTGCCCGCGCTCTGCTTGGCCCTGAGCTTGGGGAAGCGGCTACGATGTTCAATTTAGTCTTTAGAAAACTCCAGCTACAGAGGAGCAGAGAAATGCTCCGGGACCAGGTGAATTCTGAGCTCAAGACTACAGGGAAAGGTAGGTGCCTGTGCCTTTATAGGAGTAGAACACAGCTGGAATGTGTTGGTTGGGCTGAGAGGGGACAGAGGTCTGGATTGAGACAATGGTTTCTGGGAGCAAGAAATGATCTCAGCAGAATCTGGTCACAGAACCAGAAGCACTAGAGGGGGAAGAAGGAGCCCCTTGGTTTCGTATCTGAGTTTTCATGAATGGAGTACCTTCAAGTCAGACAGCAGAGGTGTGAATGGGAAGGAATGGTCAGGGCATGGCTTGAAGGGGGCGTGGCATTCGGAGGATGGTGGGGCCACAACACTAGGCAAGGTGGACAGTGTCCAGTGACAGGACTGGTACCAAAGCATTGGTAGTGAGAGGGCCCATGGCTCAGCTCCTGGCTACGTGACAGTGACCTATTTCTGCTTAGATGACACTAGCAGAAATAGCAAAGTTGCTGTGCTGGTTACGTTTGGCTGAATTGCCTGGGAACAGAGTCTTAATGAGGAGTTGTCTAGATCTGGGTGTTCTGTAGGCATGCGGAGGGACTGTTGTGACAGTTAACTGAGGAGCCGTGACACCAGAGTGTGGATGTTACCGTTTCATGTCCCGGACCCTGGACTGTATCAGTAGAGGAATCTAGCTGTGCTGAGAAAGCAACAGACAGCACGGGCTCATTCTCTGCCCTTGACTGTGGCTCTAGTGTGACCAGCCCTCCTGCCCCTGTGACTCGTCCGCAGTGATGGGCTGTAGCCAGGAACTCTAAGCAAAGCCCCTTCTTCCCCAAGTGCATTTGTTCCTAAGGTAGCGACAAAAATGAAACCAGAACAGCCTTCAAAAGACACTTTTAAATGCAAGCTTTACTCAAGAACAAGGAAACACACGCTCTGTTTATTTTTCCTTTTGTCCTCTCTCCGACTTTGAGAGGAAGCGAAGCCTGGGAAACCACCCACCCTTTTTGTGGCACCATCGCTGCTGGGGGACATGGGGAACAGAGAAGAGAGAGGAGGTGAATTGGTGTCATTCTTAAGGGGCAGGAGAGAGGAAGGAACCAAAGAGGAAGCCGGTGGTGGGAAACAAATGAGACTCCTCCAAGGGAGGGCCAGGAAATCAAGGAGAAAGTGTTTCAGAACGCATTTTGAGTTTATAAACATTGTTGGGAGTGGGGCTGGCTGGGGAGATGGCTTGGTTGGTAAAGTGCTTGCTGAACAACCACGAGGACCTGAGTTTGATCCCCAGGACCCATGTAAAAGTGCCAGGCATGGTGGCACATTACAGATTCCTGGGAAGGTGGAGACAGGTGGATCCCTGGGGCTTGCTGGTCAACTAGCCTATTTAAATGACAAGATCCAGTTTCGGATGTAGGCTCTGACTCAAAAATAATTCTTTTAAGCTGGGCCTGAAGGCTTAGCAGGTGAAGGTACAAGTCTGACGAACTGAACTCAATACCCAGAACCCACAGAAATTTGGAAGGAGAGAACTGACACCACGAAGTTGACCTTTGACCATGGCATGTATGACCCCATCATAAACACAGATTTGCTTTTATTAATAATACTCATTCAATAGCTTTATTTATTAATTTTACCAACACTTGATAGTAGTATAGTTTTATCATTTAGTTTTATTATTTATTATTACTTGTCAATATTAAATACATAAAGGAAAGAAAGAAGTGGCGTATGGCTGAAGATGCTTGATGGCAGCCTCGGATTTCCCCAGGCGTGCACATACACACGTCATCTTATCCACTGTGCTCGTTCATTTTCCGTCAACTTGATATAGTCTAGAGTCGTCTGGGAAGGATGATCCGCAGTGGAGAAAATGCCTCCGTCGGACTGGTGTGCAGGCTAGTCTGAGGTGTATTTTCTTGATTAATGACTGACATGGGGGAGTCCTACTCACGGTGGGCACACCTCTCCTAGGGCAGTAGTCCTGAGTCATGTAAGAAAGCAAACCGAGATGTTACGAGCAGGTTTTTTCCCTGCCGCCGGTCTGGTCCTGCCGCCACACCAGCCCCCAAGAACATGCAGAGACTCTGTATTGATACAATGCTGTTGGCCAGTTGTTACGGCAGGTTTTTCCTGCCGGCGCCATCCCGTCTGCTGCCAGTCTGGGCCCACAGCCGCACCAGCCCCAAATAACACTCAGAGACTCTGTATTTGATACAATCCTGTTGGCCAGTTAACCATTATTGTTTATGGGCTAGCTCTGTCTTAATGATTAACCCATTTCTACTTACCTAAGTATTTCCACGTGGTCATCTTATCAGGGAGCCGCGGCAGGCATCTTCTTTCCTTGATGCTCTACAACTTGACTCCTCCTTCTACTTCCTCTTTCCTCCTCCTAGTCTCCTAGCCCCACCTATCTAGTTTTCTATTGGCCACAGTGCTTTATTAACCAGTATGAGAAACATATATACAGAATAACATCTCCCATCAGCCAGTTACTATCATTGTTTATCGGCTAGCTCTGTCTTAATGATTAACCCACTTCTACTATTCTAAGTATTTCCACGTGGCTCATCTTACCGGCCAGAGCAGCTGGCATTCTACGTCTCTGGGCTCTCCATCTTGATTCTTCCTTCCTGCTTCCTCTTTCCTCCTTGTCTCCTAGCCCCTCCTATCTTGCTTTCCCATTGGCCAACAGTGCTTTATTCATTAACTAGTATGAGAAACTTATTTACAGAATGACATCTCCCATCACTGAGAGCCACAGAGAGTGAGCCATTCATTGACCAGCCTTTCTTAAAGTCTCTGTTGCAGTTTCTGCCTACAGGTTCCAGGCTTGAGCTCCTGCCCTGACTTCTCTTTATGACAGACTACAGAGCTGCTTTTGATCATGGTGTTTATCACAGCAACAGAATGCAAATAAGGACATCCATGAACATATATGTGTACACACAGCAACACACACACTCCTTGCTTTTTGAAAAGGGGCAGTGGTTAAGCGTCAATCACCTCCCCTCTCTTTCTGTCCATTTACTACAGCTATCAATCAATCTACAGATAAATCTACGATTTGTCCATCTAGCTAGGTACCTACCTACATGTAGTTTATCTATTGATCTATTGATATGTATGGCATCATCTATTTGTCGCAACTGCCTCGACCAGCAAGGAAGACGCAAAGCTTGGACTATTCTTTAAGCAGTTTTAATCAGGAACCTTGAACAATCTTCTGACCCTGGGGAAATCCAGCCCACAGCTTATAAGGCCTTGGGGTAGCCAATCCTGGCACGCCATGTGGTGAATGCAGATAGGTCCACATACGCGGAAGCAAGTCTAGATCTCAGCCTTAGCCAAATAAGGACTTGTTTATCACAGAGAGCGCTCACCATCGGGAAGGTGGAAGGCGGAAGCCAGAGCCATCTTTAAGGCACGGCACTTCGCAGCTCTCTACAATCTATTGATCTACTTATCTGTTAACTGATGGGTATGTCATCATCTATTTATCTGTTGATCTATTGATGAGCATGTCATTATCTATTGGTCTTTCATGTCTATCATCTATATCTGTGTACCGCCAACCTCCGTCTGCCTCCCCTTGGAGTCATGCTTGACAAGCATAAGGCATTGTGTTTGAACCTGAAGACAATGCTCAGAGCAACTTACATTTTATTCAAATGAAAACTGCAACAAAGCTATGCAATATTTAAGGAACAGCTTAACCCTGAAGCCACAAAGGAAAAGAATAATACGTTGGATTGCATAAAAAGCTAAAAACAGAGGAGAGAGCTTGGGGACAAAGGGCAAAGGTATTTTCAGAAGCCAAACAACAGCCACTTTCTTTAATTTATGTTGAAAGAGTCATTGAGAGAAAGACTCTAGATGAGCAGATGTGAGCAGGAAGCTCTCACGGATGAAAGCCAGTAGGAAAACATCCTGAACTCGACACATAATTGGAGACATACTGCAAATAGCAATGAGGCTTTTATAGTCACCTCTGATGGACAAATGAGCCTTCTGGGTCTTACCTCGAACATCAGAGCCCGGGGACATGATACTCTCTGCTGTGGGAGCCAGTGATACCATCTTTGTTGTTATTTTAGACAGGGCCTCTCTCTCTCTCTCTCTCTCTCTCTCTCTCTCTCTCTCTCTCTCTCTCTCTCTCTCTCTGGCTATACTAGAACTCCCCATATAGACCAGGCTGGACTAGAACCTGCAGAGACCCATTCACCTGCTGCAGCCTCCTGAGTGCCAGGATTAAAGACATGAACTACCACGCCTGGCAATACCATGTTTCCAGAAGGTAAGTTAGGAGCAGGTTATCCCTCCAAATCCACATTCCACTCAACCCAGCAATAGCTACATCCCCAGCAGTAAGCCCCCAGGTGTGTCTGCACACATATTCCAGGCTGTGCAAGGACAATCGTAACAGCACAGCTACAACTTCAATAACCACAGCAAGGTGCTACCTCCAGCCAGGAGTTCTGGGGTGACTCTTCCACACCTGTACTTTGGAATGTCATGGGACCACTGAGGGACACCACTCTTCTGAGCACCACATGCTTATCCTGACACACTTGTATGTTAAGGAGAAGCTGATATCTGACTGGATTACGCCAAAGCATTTTGGGCACCCGTAATGCTCTTGGCAGGAATAAAGCCAGTCTGTAGAGACATTGTGTCCCTCCTTTTGGCTACTGGGCAATTGAGGCCATGTACCCTAAGGAAATAGAATTTCCTCCCCAAGAAACTTGTGCTAGGAGAAGGAAAGACGGAGCTTGTCACCTTGCAGCACAGACTGATGGCTGGACCACAGCCTGGCCAGGACTACTTAGCTATGAACTACTCTTGCCATTTATTTAAATACATTTATTAGTTTTATTGTATGAGTGTTATGCTTGAGCATATGTCTGTGTACCATATGCTTTCCTGCTGACGCGGTGGTCAGAAGAGGCCGTTGTAGGCCTTGGAACTGGAGGTACGAACTTTGGGAGCCACCACGTGGGTGATGGGAATCAAACCTGGGTCCTTCGCTGTCCCAACTCTTGCCCTGTTTAGACCTGAACCTCATGGCAGGACCCTAAACATGGCTTAAGGAGTCAGTGGGCCTCTGTACCCTTCTTCCCCAAGTCGCCACAGTAAATCCCTCTTCTCTCTCTACTTTTCACTTCCCTCCCACCTCTATGTTTAATTGGCCAGGATGGCGGCCCAGCCTGGCTTGTTAGGGCTGCAGGGCCCAGGCTCTGACCTCGACAGCTCTGGTAACAGGAGGGTGAGTGTGGAATTAGTAACCACTATGGCCAGAGGTACACAGGAAGGGCTGACCCATCACACGTGATAAGCAACACAGAAACACGCATCTGTGGTTCTGTTGGTTTGTTTCTTTTACTTTGAGACAGTGTCTCATGTAGCACAGGTTGACCTCGAAGTCACTGTGTGTTGAGAATAACCTTGAACTTCTGATAGTCTTACCTCCAGCTCCAGAGTTCTGGGATTATAGACATGTACCACCACGCCTGGTTTATGTAGTGCTGGGGGTTGAACTATGTTTCATGCGTTCTAGGCAAGGGTCCTGGCTAGTTTTGTGTCAACTTGATACAAGATAGAGTCAATGCCAAATGAGAAAATACCTCTAGAGTCAATGCCAAATGAGGAAATGCCTCTACAAGATTTGTCGATAAGGCAGATTAATTAATCTTAACTAGTGATTGACGGGGAGGGCTCCGCATATGCTGAGTGGTGTCATCCCTGGGCTGATGTCCCTGGGTTCTATAAGAAAGCAGACTCAGCAGAGACATGGGGGCAAGCCAGTAAGCCCCACCCCTTCATAGCCCCTGCATCAGCTCCTGCCTCCAGGATCCTGTCCTGTTTGAGTTCCTGTCTTGACTTCCTTCCATGATGAACAGCTCCGTGGAAGTGTCAGCCTAATAAACACTTTTCCAGGTTGTTTTAGTTATGGTGTTTCACCACAGCGATGGTGACCCTAACTGAGTGTGGTGGTTGGAAAGGAAATGGCCCCCAAAGGGAGTGGCACTATTGGGAGGTGTGGCCTTGTTGGAGGAGGTGTGTCCCCGTGGGGTGATTTTCTGTTGCCTGCAAGATGGAGGACTCTCAGCTACTGCTCCAGCAGCACATCTGCTTGGCCGCCGTGCTCGCTGCCATGAGGATAAGCCCTGGACCTCTGCAACTGCAAGGCACCACCCCAACTAGATGGTTTCCTTATAAGACTTGCTGTGGTCATGGCGCCTCTTCAGAGCAATAGACACCCTAGCTAATACACCGAGACAGCAAGAGCTCAAACAACAGAGCCACATCCCTAGACAGTCTTCTGATGGAGCAAAGGCACTCACGAGAGTATGGGAGAGTGTGAGGAGGCTGTCTAGGAAACTGGTGAAAGTAGTGTCCCTTCTGTCCCCTGGCCCAGTGGGAACTAACTGGGTCTCGAGCTACGAGAGCATCCATGAAGGTCTGGAGACAGGCACCTCTATCCATCCAGGAGATAGAGACCCCCAAAAGAGATCGGGAAGCACCTGAAAACCGCGGGGAGAGAGAAGGGGGGAGAGAGAGAGAGAGAGAGAGAGAGAGAGAGAGAGAGAGAGAGACAGAGAGAGAGAGAGAGACAGAGAGACAGAGAGAGAGAGAGAGATACAGAGAGAGAGAGAGAGAGAGACAGAGAGAGAGAGAGAGAGAGAGAGAGAGAGAGAGAGAGAGAGAGAGAGAGAGAGACAGGGGACCCCTGCACAGGCTTAAATACCCTTGAGCTAACCAACCCCAGTGAGCCACGTGGACCCTGCAGATAGGCTACTCTAATGCGGAAGCAGACAGGCTGAACAGACTTAAGCAATTAAGGGCTTGTTTACCCAGAGAGTCTTTACCAGCGGGAAGGTGTAAGGCGGAAGCCAGCGCCACTTTAAGGCGTGGCACTATGCGACTCTCTACACCCTCCCCCTTTATTAACCACAGCACAGCCACAATCCATGCCTGGAAGCCTGGGATCCTTGCTTTAGTTGCCTCTGAGAGCTCTCCACACTTCAGGCTGCCTAGAACCACCTCTTCAGTGGGTTCAGGTAGCCTCAAAGGTCCCTCCTATCCCTGCAGTTAGATAGCTCCTCTCAGGTCCATTGTTGTGTATGGCTGTTCCTGAGGTGATATGAATAACCATCTTAACTAGGGCACTGATGACAGTCCCCCCTCAACATCCCCTCCACATAAAAAAAAAATCATCCATGGCACCAAAGTCCAGCTTAGTGAATCAGTGATTTTACCCGGGTTCCTCTGAGGGGTATGGCGAGGAGTTGCTCATAAAAAAACAAAGCCCCAGCCTCATCGTCAGCGACACTGTGAAAGCTGTGTCCTTGGGGTTTCCTGCCCAGCTACCTTGGCTAGAGAGTCTCTTCCCACCCCCACCCCCACCACCATCCCCCCCCCGCCCCCAACAACCATGAGCTTCTGAGATGTGTAAGCCTTGTCTGGGGTTGTGTGGGCTTCCCTCTTCCCTCTGGAGCAAATGCCTTACTTCTCAGGAAACTACTGCACGAGGAGGTCCCACAGTAACAGGCATGCCGGTCCTTATCCTGCCTCTGCAGAGTTCTCTGGTTTGTGATTCACACCGCTCTGCTCCTGGGACACTAGCCAGTATGTCATCATTCAGTCCGGCCCCCTTCCCCGCACTCCAGGCGTCTGAGAACCCTCTCGCTCAGCTCTTACTCTGACTTAGAGAGGCAGCTGTCCCGGGCCCCTATGGCCAGCCCACTCTCCTGGGTCATACAGCTCTGGTTGAGTCTTGGCTCTGCCCTTTCTCTCTCTTGTTTTTCCTTATCTCCCACCCTGTCCCCTGCACACTACCCCCCCCGCACCCCTCTCCCCATTCAGTAACCTCCGGTGTTGGATCAGGGAGAAGAGGGGAAGCTTCTTGTGTTTCCTCTTCCTGTGTCCTTAGACAACACCATTCTGGATCGAACTAAACCTTCATGCCGGCTGGACCAAGAGCCTTGAAGATCTGGATGGCTCAAGCCGAATCTCCCTACTCCAAGTCAAACACTTGGCGCGGGCTGGCAGAATGTGCTAGGTGCCACTGGATATGCAGGAGAGCCTGGAAAGAAAAGCAGAGGGACGGAGGGCTTGCAAAGCTGGGGGGGGGGTCCTGAGGATGGAGGGTGTGGGGTGTTAGGTAGGGAGAGGGACAACTACGCTCTCTCTTCTCGAACAATTGCTCCCGTTAGCAGTTCTGAAGTAGGGGAATTCCCTGCCTCTGGGTACCACAGCCTCACCTCCAGATACGGTTGTCTCAAGAAAGTGTGTATGAAGGCCCCTCCTGACTCTCCCCCATCCTCCCTGGCCAGTACTCGCAAGAGGTTCAGCCTGGTAGTCTTCCATGCACAGCTCACGATAGATGAGCAGCTCTTGATTTACTGACATGAGGGTCTTGGCCAACATTTCTTCTCTCCTTGATCACCTCTGGGGTGATCTGGTGTGGTTTCCTTCTTGGAAAAGGCTAAGGCGTCCTTATAAGCTGTCCTTACTCAGAATCCAGTCTGTTATCATTAGATGTATTGTATGAGAAAATCTGCAGAAATGGGCTGGGGCTGTAGTCGAGCTGGGAGAGTACCTGCCTAGGATTCGCAAAACCCAGAGTACCATCCTCAGTACCACATAGAACGGCCGTGGTGGTGCACGCCTGTAATCTCAGCACATGGGATCAGAAATGCAAGCTTGCCGGTCAGGCTAGAGATCCTGTCTCAAAAGACAGATTTACTACGCATGAAGGTGTAACTACCCATAAAGTTGAGAAGTTCACCACAGGAAAGGGTAGTGGTGTCTTGCACCTGTTTAGGCGTCTTCCCCGAGTCAGCTGGGGCCAGCAGATGGTTTTGCTGCTTTGCAGAGAGCCAGCTATCTCTTACCTAGCTACTTGGAACCCCTCATATTTATCCCCACTCCGCCCTGCCCCAGTGTCCCAACACTAACAGAATGACCAAGTCCAACCCTCTCTCGTCCGTGGGAGGAAGCTGGCTGGGAGGAACGGGAGCGGGCTGCAGCCAGGAGCCGCTGAGCAGTGGGATTAGAGCTGGGTTCTGACTGGCTGGGGTTGTCCGTGACGCACCTCACAGTCTCTCATGGACCACCTGGAGAAGTTGTATCTTTCTGCCCAAAGTTCTTAACTTAAGCAGGGACGTGAGAAAGAGATACCAGCACGGGAGGTGAACTTGGATTTCGGAGTCAGCCTCGGTTTCAGACCCGCATCAGCCTGACTAGCAGCTCACTGAGTTGTGGACAATAACCCCACGTCTCTGAGCTTTGGTTTTGTTCTTAGGACTGCAGATCCTCATAAGATGGTCCTGAGAAATTCATGTGTGTGAAAAAGCCCTGCCACAGTTGGTGTTTAACAAGAAATGGGAAATTCCTTCACTGCCTGTTTCTATGCCATTTGTCCAGATTACTATGGACCCCGGGGAGGGAATTTGTGGAAAGCTCTTCTTGGGTACAGGTATAGGGGTGTCTTTCTTCCCCGGGGTGAAAGATACACAGCCCGACAGTGACCCAGAAAAGCCCTTGCGGGAACCTAGCCTCTCCTCTTTAGGTCAGCTGCGAGCTCAGAATGGGCAGCAGGGAGACCCAGGCACTGCCTGCAGGCTGGACGCGGCCTGCAGCGCCCCCGCGTGCTGAGAGCGTGAATGCAGGCGACCTTTGCTGCAGAAAGGTCTTCAGCCAGGAAGGGAACAGCGGGCTCCAGGTAACATTTGAGGAAGCCATAGCCTGTAGTCAGGTTGAGGACCCAGAGAAGGAGGTGGAAAGAAAGTAAAAATAAGGTACTGATTAAATTAGGCGAGATACCCTTGGGGTAGACACTAAGCTGTCCTCGGGTCCTCGGGGACCTGAGGGTTGATCCGGATAGGTAGGTAGTGACCCGACCAGGTGCCCAGAGAGGTTGAGAAAGGTAGGCAGGACATAAAGGTACAGCCAGGAATCTTATCCAGGACACGTCATCATGGCAACCCTGTGAGCCCACACCAAGCCTCTTCCTCTCCCTAGCATCTTCCTTGCAGGTTCCTCTGTACACTGAAAGAGACCGTGTGAGCCCCACTACTGACATTTCCAATCAAGACAGCAGAGCGTGCACCCTCCCGTCAGCAACTGTCCCTTCCCATCCGCAGGGCTGATGCCTTCCGCTCGGCTCTTGTCCTTTGAGAACACATTACACAATCAGAGAGCTCCCTGGTCCCCCAGATCTACCAGGCTCTGCATCTTTATTCACAGTTTTGTCCTTGCTCTCTCCAAATGCTGAGATCGCTTGGCCTTCTAACGCCTTCTCAGAAGGCCTCTACTCCTAAAAACATATGTCCTTTCTCCTTCATAATTCATCCTCCCTCTTACACATCGATGCATAAACAAGGCTTAATGTATCTCTCTCTCTCTCTCTATATATATATGCATATATATAGATAGATATATAAAGTCATGACCTCCCTACACCCACCTCTCTCTCTCATCTGCAACCTGCCTTTGCTTCTCACCCAAGGATTTTCAAGACCTTGTCCTTTTCCCATCCTCTGCAGGGCCTATCACCAGCCACACACAAGAGATCAAGGAAACCGGGACTGGGAATCTGTGCTTAGCTGGGGAGGGACAAGAGTCTAGTTAGTCTTTATGATGATCCATACTTCACTGTTAGGAGTTTACTTGAATTAACAATATTTTTTCTACATATAAATACATACATTTCTATTTATAAACATATATATTCTGCTTATAAATATCATAGCAGCTAACTTCAGAACCATGAAAAAAGTATTTTAAAGTGGAAGAGGGCTAGGTTTGTGGGCCACATCTTTAATCCCAGCACTGGGAAGCCAGAGGCAGATAGGCTTCTGTGAGTTTGAGGCCTAGACTGTGTAGCAAGTTCCAGGTCAGCCAGGGCTACATTCTTAATCTATGACAACAATAGCAACGACAAAAGCCCAAAACATGGGTATATGTGGAGGTCAGAGGTTGATATGGGGACATCATTCCTTGGTCACTCTCCACCTTTTTATCTTTTTATTTTGAGACAGTCTATTGGTGAACCTGAAGCTCATTGCTCAGTCTGTCCATGGAGCCTCAGAGATCCCCCGGCTATCTCCCCCACACCAGCTCTGGGGTGCACGCTCACATTGCCACACCTGCCTTTTCTTTTCACACAGATTTCCCTCCATACACGTAGATACCGTAAACAATCCATGCACACACCCACTCTCGGGCACACACGCACACAGATACATGCACATACAGACACTCATATACACACACGGATGCATGCACATACACAGATACATGTGTGCACACATACATAAACCCATGCTTGTAAATACACACACACATAGATACATGTGTGCACACATACATAAACCCATGCTTGTACATACACACACACATAGATACATGTGTGCACACATACATAAACCCATGCTTGTACATACACACACACATAGATACATGTGTGCACACATACATAAACCCATGCTTGTACATAAACACACACATAGATACATGTGTGCACATATACACAAACCCATGCTTATACATACACACACACATAGATACATGTGTGCACACATACACAAACCCATGCTTGTACATACACACACACATAGATACATGTGTGCACACATACACAAACCCATGCTTGTACATACACACACACACACACACAGATACATGTGTGCACACATACACAAACCCATGCTTGTACACACACACACACACACACACACACAGATACATGTGTGCACACATACACAAACCCATGCTTGTACACACACACACACACACACACACACACAGTGTGTGGTATGCTCCCACTTAAGGAGAGGGCACACTGAAGTTGCCATTTCTGCTCTCAGCACAGCTACTCTATCGCAAGGTTGCTGCCACTGTGGGTAGCAGCTTGTTTGAAGCTCAGAGGACGGGGGACCCTGGGGATCAGGACAGAATGAAATTCCCCAGGCTGGAAAGTAGGCTCTAATTCAGGGGAGACAGCAACTGAAACATGGGAACGATCAACAGGACCCTACATGTCAACAGGATCTTTCTTCTAATGGCGGTTGTTGGTCTTTGAAGGAACCCCGCCCCCCCAGACAGGGTCTCCTTTATCACAGGCTGACTGTGAACTTGCTATATGGCCAAGGAGAACTTTAAACTTCCGGCCCTCCTGTCTCCACCTCCAGAGTGCTGAGAGTACAGTCAATTTATGCGGCACTGGGAGTTGAGCCCAGGACCTTGTGAATACTAGCCAATTACTCTACCAACTGAGCCACTTCCTCAGCTTTCCCGCTAGACTCCTAGACCATGGATAATACCTGTCACCTCCTCCAACACCAGCGCCAAGGATGCGTTTTAATGTCAGTCTTACATGCATGTATATATTACTTGGTTAGCCTTTCTTTTACGGTAAATAAGGATGAACACATATGCATACATGTGTACATAATTACTACTTTATAGGCTCTTTTTAAAAAGATTTCTTTTTATTTTGTGTGTGTGGGTGTTTTGCCTGTATATGCCTATGTACCACATGCATGCAGTACACAGAGTCCAGAAGAAGGGGTTGGGCCTCCCAGAACTGGAGTTAAAGGCAGTTGTGAGCCGCCGTGTGGGGGCTGGGAACGGAACCTAGGACCTCCGGAAGAGCAGTATGTGCTCTTAACCATTGAGCCATCTCTCCAGCCCCTGTAGGCTTTTTCCAGTGTGATTGGTGATGTGTATGCTTGGAGCATGGCCTCTTTTCCCTCTGGTTACCCTATAACAAAGGGGAACTCAAAGTGTTTAAGCAAACCACTTGCCCGTTGCCATAGACCTAGCATAACCTCATCAGGTGAGTGTGTTTGTGTATGATATTAACAAAGACCTCTGGGCACTATTTCACTCTTTAGCAGCAATGCGAATCTGAATGCTTCTGGAGACCAACACCGTGCAAATGAAAAGGCACTCAGGATTCCAAGCATGGGAGCTGGGTCCAGTGGACTGAGATACAGGAGCCGGGTCCATTCTGTGAGGTGGGGATGCTGATGGAATGACAGACCACAGCATTGCGGCTGTACATTGTCCTCCACAAATACAGCATGCACACAGGCCAAACCCACAAGCACACATCCAGCCTTACATTCAGCACTGCGTTTTCCTACTTCTTGCAGAAGGGCTATGGAAATTTAGAGAGCAGAGACCACTCTGTGGAGGTGAGGATGCATGGACCATTTCCTAAAGGAGGTACAATTCCACTTGAGTCTTAATTTTCTAAAAGCTGAGATACAGTCTGATGGAACCCAGGCTAGCCTTCACTACACTTCATTGTGTGGTGAGCATGACCTTGAACTCCTGACCCTGCACCACCACACTGCACTTACATGATGCTGGGGATGGGATGGGGCTTTGTGTCTGCCAGGCAGGCTGTCCACTAACCAAGCAAGAATTATTTAAAATAACATTTCCTTTTCATTTACCATTTCAGGTTATTGTCACAAGGAGGGAGGAACATTTTATAGCCTGGGAAGCTGGGACCCAGTTGGGACTTACTGTGCGGCTGCTTATGAATTAAATGTGTGTGTGTGTGTGTGTGTGTGTGTGTGTGTTTACAGGTGAGCACAGGCTCCTGAGGAGGTCAGATTCCCTAGAGCTGGAGTTGGGGATGATCGCAAACTACTCTGCAAGAGCACTGTTAGCTCTTAACTGCTGAGCCACTCCTGTAGCCTCCGATGATGCCTGTGGTGGCTGGAGGGGCATCAGAGCCACTGGAACTGGAGTGAGCTTCCGATACGGGTGCCGGGCATAGAACCTGGGTCTTTGGTAAGAGCAGTGAGTGCTTTTGATCACTGTGCGAGCCATCTCCCCAGTTCCCTAACATTTTTAAAAGTGAGTTCTGGGGTTTCACACTCAGGCCCTCACACTAGCACAGTAAGTGTGTTTATCCACTGGGCCGCCTCCCTAGCCTTCAGTGTGTGTTTTCTGACTTCCTACTCTGGAGTGGGGGGCTGTCAAAGGTTCTCACAGTTATGGAGCTCAGAGTAGTCCTCGGGTGGAAAAGGACGGTTCACATGGATCTATGACATGGTACCATCTGCAAGGCAGCAGGTAGCCAAAGATGGGCTGTTGATGGAGGGAGGGAGAGAGGAAGGGAGGGAGGGAGCCCTTTGAAAGGTGATGAATGTCTGAAAGCATAGCCAAGACGAAATAGAGCCACAGTAAATTTCATGGGCTTCAACTCATCTCCCCTCTAGCGTATGAGTCAAGGGCATGTCTCTGAGCCTAGCATGTGTATTTTGAGTGTGCATAGCTATAAAGAACAGGGGTACAAGCTCGGTGACACTCAGACACAGCAGACCCCAGTAGAGCTTTATTAATCTCCCCCAGAAGAGTGGGGGAGCCCACAGATCTCCGTGTGGGTGGAGCCCAAAGGCACCTGGGGACACAACGGCCAGCTCTGCCGCACCCAAGTCAGTCAGCGGCACTCCACGCCTGCGTCTTCATTATGGTTGCAGTTGTGAGAACCCCAGTTGTTCTTCCTGCAGCTCCAAAGACTGTCCTCTGTCCCCAGACAATTCACATCATCCAGCCAGATATTCCCAGAGCCTGGGACAGAGGAAGCAGGACAGAGAAAGGAAGGGTATTGGTGAGAGGTCAGGGTGGCATGCCTGTTCCCAGGAGTTCCCAGCTAGGGTGCGAGCCCAGGGTTCTCATAATATCTTACAATGTCTCTGACTGTTTTGTGACCTCAGCCACATAGTGAAAACCACCTGCAAATATTTACTACTTAATCCACACGCTTTGTGTGCATACAGCCTTCCATTTCTCCCCATCAGCTCAGCTCCATCGTGCTGCATCTGAATGTCTTCAGGGCCTAGGGCAGCCATGCCTCTGCCAACCCCCTTCCCTCTGACACGATTGCAAACAGATCGTTGTCCAGCCCAGCTAGACCCTTATTGAAAGGCAAGTATGAAACCAGGGAGATGGCTCGTCGGGTAAGAGCGTTTGTTGTAAACGCATGAGGACCTGTGTAAGGGTCTCCAGCACCCACATAAAAGGGTTGGCAGCCCAGCCCCGGGTGCAGGGAGAGACCTTGTCTCTGGCTTCTGTGTGAGCAGCAGGTCTGTGCTCTGGGCTGGGGCAGGGCAGAGAACACCTGAGGACAGGAACAAGCGGAGCCTGACTCATGCCCTGTTGTCCAGCCATGGCCTTTGCTGGGAGCCAGGGCAGGGATGTAGACTGATTTCAGGTGCCCCAGGGCAGCTCCCCCTCCCCCCACTGAGAATAGTAAGTCTTGCCATGATTTGTCTTTCTTCTTATTCTCTACTTTTGGGTTTATTGGAGACCCTGCTCAGCTATGTAGCTCAGCATGGTCTCAAACTCTTTCCATCACCCTTTCTCAGCCTCCCAAGAGCTGGAATAACACCATACCCAGCTTCTCATGTATTCTTTAAAAAGATCTTCACAGGGGCTGGGGAGATGGTAGATTGCTACCACTCAAGCCCGAATCCATGTAAAAACAAAACAAACCAGGATCTGGTGGAGCGGGCTTGCAATCTCAGTGCTTAGGAGCTGGAGACAGGTAGGTCCCTGGTGCTTGCTGGCCAAGCAGCCCAGTCAAGTCAGTGGATCCAGGCCAGTGAGAGAATCTACCCCAAGGACAGAGACACAACTGAAGTTGTCCTCCATCTCCCACACACGTGTGCTCATGTACGGATGCTCACCCACATGAATACTCGTGCACATGTATGAGCACACATGTGCACACACACAGAAGTGGGGCTATCTTCAAGGCTAAGACTTCTTGCAGCTAGTGATCTGGGTTTCCAAACATGAACACCTGCCTTTTGCCATGGTTCCATGTTCTCCTTTCGTTTTCAAAAAGCCATGCTTGCCCCATTTCATAAACAGGCCTGGCTGGCTACATGGCTTTTTGACTCCAACACTGGATAGACAGTGACCCACAGCAGTAATCAGACCCCTTAGAAGCCTCTGCTGTCACTGCTGGGAATGTAACAGTATCCTTCAGTCAGGTGGCCAAGCAGAGACGTTAGCCCAGAGCCCAGAGCCGTAGCTCCTCTGCCCACTGCTAAGGTGCAGGACTTCCGGCTCCTTGAACCAATGGTTTTCCTTAGCCACGGTCACACCAGATCACTTCACCAAAGAGCCACGTGTTCATTGCTGCAGTCACTTACCACCTCCGTAGCTGGAAAGTCCTTTACCACTGGAGTAACCGAGCATGCGGCAGAAGACCGTGGCATCGTTGTTATCCCAGCTATCATCACAAATTGTCCCCCAGACATTGTTATAGAAAATTTCTGCTCGGCCTCGACTGGTGCCTCCCACAATCCGGACCTCTTTGAAGGATTCGCCTGGACAAAAATACACGTGTGTAAGGCGAGGCGGCCACTAGCCAGGGTTGGTATGCGTTTTCCTGCTGCTCTTAGAGGCTCTGCAGCCATGGATGAGGATGAACCCTGCTTGCAGGATCTCATCATCAAAGTTTGCAACAGTACCCCTTCGGCACCCACCCTTTCTGGGGTACAGCCCTCCTTCCTTCTGCGCTAGAGGTAACACGTCACAGGCGCAGATGCCTCTGCGGGACCATGTCTTGCCACGTGTTGTGGAAAGGGGAAGAAAGGTTGATAAACGCAACAGAAAGAGAGAGCAGAGGGAAAGATGAGGTAAATAGGAAGAGGGGGAAATTGAGAAGATGAGGAAAGGAAGGAAAGAAATGAGGGAGGGAGCGTAGAGATAAACACGGGAGGAGGCAGAGGGAGGGAGGGAGGAGGAAGAAAAGAGGTTAGGAACGAGGAGAGGGAGAGGGAGAAAAGATTTGAGAAGGAAGGGAGGGCGAGATGCTGTCTGGGCCTCTGGCCACAAATAGGCTCAGGTCAGAGATAAATAAGCCCCCCACCCAGCAAGGTTTTACAGCACTGAATTGACTCTAAAAGACCAGTAAAAGACAATTAAAACATCAATTACCTTTCTGACCCTTTTGCCCCGGTTGTCCTGGCGAGCCAGCAGACCCTGTCATGAAGAAAAATCCACACAATTTGATCCGAGATTTTCCTCACCCTTTATCCCACATCAGAACACACAGAGGGATGAGGGCTCGGTACCCTCTATGACCTGGCATCTCTGGGAAAAGCTGCCTGTGTCGTGTGCACCAATGGTTGGGTCTCAGATGTAGTTGTCAGTTAGACCAGTGACAGACAGTCAGTGACCAATACGATTCACAAAAAGATTGGTTGTGGTGCTCCCTGGGGTGGGTGAGCACCGGCAGCAAGGCTCTGTGCATGTTGGGGAAACTTGGTTATGCTTATCCAAGACAACCTCTAGGGTGGAAGTTGACAACTCAAGAAAGACACTCCACCAGCCTGGGGTCTGAAGACCCAAGTCCGTGGCAAAGAAAAGTAGCACCTACCTTTCATTCCAGGGTCTCCCTTGAGGCCAGGTCGTCCTGGTTCTCCTTTGGAGCCTGCCGGCCCAGGGTTGCCAGTGTCTCCCTTTCTGCCTGCAAGGCCTGAGAGGAGATAGTTAGCCACAAGGATACACCACTCTGCTGCCTAGGTGGATACAAGGCCTTGCTGATCAATGGATGAGTAACACTTGACTATCAGATCCCTGAGTAATGGGCTTTGTCAACATGCAGCCAGGGTTTTGATCCAGCTGAGGGCTCTTGTGGTTATCTGGTCCTCCATCTTAATGCCGCCGATAATGCACAGGAAGATACAGCTGGTAAAGTCCTCAGAAGATGACATAACTATGCGAGAGTTTTAGTCTTTCTGTGAGAATTTGCTAGGATGTTTCTAGGTCCCTGTGTCTGATTAATAAGTTAAGGCTACATGTTACTCTAGAAGTCTGCCTGAGTTTGTTGTAGCGTTTGCTGTGGCATGGGCATGGTCTATGCAACCCAACTAAGTTATGGTGTTGGGAGATTAAGCCTCGGGCAAGCGGTGTGTTAGGAGGACCCGGGCATGGTGGGACCTGCTCCAGGCCATGTGAGGGCACTGCCTGCAGAAGAGGGTCTGGGGCTCTGACTCTCCCGCTTCCCGCCTTAGCTCCCATCGATCGATGATGGTTCAGATGGATAAATGGGCTTTTAGGTAACGCTTGAGAAGGACATACTTGCATTCTCATAGAAAGGAGTCATGAACACACTGCAAGCATCTCAGCAGGACGCCCAGCTGCACAGAGAGCAACGATGGGACAGGGACATCTGTACCATGGCTCTCGGACACAAGGCTGACCTGGCTAGAGGGGCAGAACTAAGCTTTGGACTGACCACAATTCCTCCTGGTCTCCACGAAGTTTGCTAGCTGGAGATGCCAGTGCAGGGAGTACAGGCCCTTTGCGATGCTGTTCCCCATGTTCCCAGCGTGCTGACTGGCAGGGTAAGCATCAATCAGCTTCAAGATTCAGTTAGAGCCAGCACTTGTGAGGCAGAGGCAGGCGGATCTCTGTGAGTTTGAGGCTAACCTGCTCTACATAGAAAGCTCTAATCCAGGCAGGGCTACATGGTGAGACCCTATTTCAAAACAAAACAAACAAATAAACAAAGCTAGATTCAGCTCTTATCTTTGCTCATTGGTGTTTGTAGTGACAGGCAACGCTTGGGGCTATGTCACCATTGTGATTGCACCCTCCACATGGCCTGTACCAAGACTTCTTAGAGGAAGCCGGCCCCATGGGCTCAGAGGAAGCCGGCCCCATGCCTTTGGTTTCCCAGTTGACTGTTTATAAAGTAGATTGCTTTGGGCATTGCAGTGATGGTGATGAAGAAAAAGATGATAATATTCAAGTGAGAAGTAGCAGCAGGAGGGGAGGAGGGGCTTGGGGAGTCAGGAAGGGTAAAACAGACCAAAGCAGAGATGGGGAAACCTTAACCCTTAAGGGGAGGAGGAGATCTCTCGGATCTTTGGTGGTCACACGATCTTACATCGATCGCTACATTCGCTGCCCCCCTTCCTCGGCCTCTGCCTCTCTTTCTAACCACTTTAGAACACCCAGTTCCTGCCATTTGCCGGGACCTTCCAGGGCAGGAGTGGAGGCATGGGTGACAAACCTCACAGTCTCTGCCCCAACTTTGAGGGGTAAGGTCACAGTGTTCAAAGTCAATAAAGACACACAGGCATCAGCCTGAGAAATTAAAATAAAGCCAGCTCTTTACCTGGGACTCCTGATTCGCCTTTGGTGCCTTTCTGTCCTTGAATTCCTAAGATGGAAACACAGGAAAGTGGGGGAGAGGATAATAAAACTTAGATATTAGACACTTTTAATCTTAGACAGACGCTACCTCTGTCTGATTAATGCAGACGGAAGGGTACACTGGTTTCTCTGATTGCTTTAGTCTTCACAGTGGGTGGAAGGGGAGACAGACTGCAGACCAATGAAGACCGGCATGGCTGGGGCATGTGGGGGATGTGCCACGCGGAAGTCTGAGGGACACAGAGTCCAGATCCTGGCCTGCCTTCCCTCTCCACCAATGACCCGATTTGACTTTGACTCGAAGCCTCGTCATTAGCGTTTTATAGCTCAGGAAACTTGCAGAAGATAGATCAGGAATCTTTTGTAAATGCACAATTTTGATTTCAAGGACTGTGGAGTTGGCCACGCAGATTTTTGGAGGTTATCACCTACAGCACATGGGCCAAATAATGTGTGTGTTTGTGTGTGTGCATGTGGGAGCCAGGGGACACCTTCAGCGGCCCTTGACAGGCTCTGTCCATCCTGTGTTTTGAGACAGGGTCTCTCACTGGGGCCCAGAACACACAAGGTTGTTTAGGCTGGCTGGTCCATGAATCCTGGAGATTCTTATATTTCTGTGTCCCCAACTCTAGGGTTACAGGAGCACAAAATCGTGCCTGGTCCAATTTAGTGTGGACTCGGTGTGTGTGAGTGTGTGTGTGTGTGTGTGTGTGTGTGTGTGTGTGTGTGTGTGTGTAACATAGGTCCTCATGACATGCAAGGCCAGCACCTCTTAGCTAATCTTAGATTATTCACTGTGTCCCCAAGATCTGTAAAGATTCACATAGAAAAGGAGTCTCAATGTTCAGAAAGTGAAAAGATAATAAGGCAACCATTGGAAGTTATTCCACTTGAGGTTAAGGTGAGGGGTCCTCTCTCACGTTCCCCCTCTCTCCCACCCTCCTCTTTAGTGTGTGTGTGTGTGTGTGTGTGTGTGTGTGTGTGTGTGTGAGAGAGAGAGAGAGAGAGAGTGAGAGAGAATGTGTGTGTGTGAGTGTGAGTGTGTGAGTGTGTGCGTGTGTGTGTGAGTGTGTGAGTATGTGAGTGTGTGCGTGTGTGTGAGTGTGTGTGTGTGTCTGAGTATGTGTGTGTGTGTTGTCTAGGCCAAAGGACAACTTTCAGGAGTTGGTTCTCTCTTTCCACTGATAAAACTCAGATGCTTTGGCTTGGCAGCAAACAAAATTACCCAGGAACCCTGTCTCTGGCCCCTCCCCCCTTCTCTCCTCCCCTCTGCTCCACTCATCCATTCCTGTATGACTAAGCTTTCACAGAAGACCCGCTGTCTCCAGTACCCTTCAGATGTCCCCATGGTGGGTCATAATCTGTTCCCTTAGCACTTTAAGGGCCCATACTGGTCTCTTTCAAATCAGTGAGGCTTCCTCAGACTGGGGCAGTGCAAGCTTGTGGGCCACTGAGAGGAGCAGGTGACACAATAGCTATTAGCAGCCACCTGAGTCTCACAGGCTTTCCACCTGTGACATAAGTCAGCCTTGCCGCAGACCCGCCATACTACATCACCAGAAACCATGCGGAGCTATCACCTTGGCCTAAGGGAAGCCCCTTCCTGACTGAGTTTTTGGACCTCACACAGTGTCAGCAAGGGAAACAGGGCAGTGGGGGCGGGGAGCTCTTGAAGGGATTCCTGAGAGAGGTGTTGGTCAGGAGCAAGTATCTGACTGGCCCAGAACTCACTCACTGATTCAGGCTGGCCATTGGGCCCCAAGGACTTCCTTCTGTCTCTGCCTTCCCCGTGTTGAGATTACAAATGGGTTGCAATGCATTTTCACATGGGTTTTGGGGATCAAACTCAAGTCCCTAGGTACGTTACCAAGAGAGCCGTCTCCACAGCCCAGCCCTTCCTTCTTTCATCATTCACTTCCCTGAGGAGTCCTGCCGTTTCCCTGTCTCACAGAGGATGGCGTGAGTTCACTGATGACTTGAGGTGATCTACCCAAGGTCACACAGGAGTGAACAGTACAATCTGGCAGTTCCCCCAGACTCCAGCTCCCACTCTGCTCCCGAGCTGTGTTTGTCCACCAGCGACCCAGCTTGTCCTTTCCTGGAATGTCACTTAGCTGGGTCTGAACGACCTTTCCGGGTTCCCCTGAATGACATCACTGTCTAACTTCAAGATGTCTCAGAACCTCCTGCATGTGGCTTATGTGGGGCTAGGAGATGGTTCACGGAATGCGAACAATTCCTGTGCAAGCATGAGACCCTGAGTACAAATCCATAGCATCCATGTAAAAGCCAGGCATGGACTGTGCATGGCGGTAACCCTGTGTTGGGGAATGGAGACGGGCAGATCCTGGCAGATGACTAAAACAGCAAGTCCCTTGCTCAATGACTCTGTCTCAAAAGAAAAAAAAAGGTCTGGGATTGGTGGGGAAAGTTACCTGGTAAGCCCCTCTTGTGATTTTTGCACACACACACACACACACACACACACACACACACACACACACACGCGCGCGCACACACACACACGCACACATGTAAACACACACATGCACACACACATGCACGCATGTAAACACACATCATGCATGCACCACACACACACAATACACACACGCACACACATGCACACATGCACACACACATTCATGCATACACATAAACACACACCATGCACACACACACACGTACATGCACACACATAAATACACACCATGCATGCACCACACACACACACACACACACACACACACACACACACACACACACACACAAAGTGTTCACACAGAATTATCTTATCAGGTCCACTCAGAGATGCTGATTAAGTGTGACTGGGGTGGGGACCCAAGAACACATGTTTCTAACAAGTTGCTGGTTCAGGGCCCCACTTGATGTTGCAGCCCTGTACAAGGGCAACTTGATTTCTCTCAGGTTATAATCTGTGTTACTCCATACTACAAAATCAGGAAAGCGTATCTTTGGGATCAGATATTTGGGATGGACTGTCGGATCCACTGGACACCAGCAGTCTATGGCAAGGGGTTTTCTCTCTTTGAGCCTTTGTGTAATACACATGTCCACGTGGGCACACATGTATGTGTGAGTGTCCATGTGGGGGCCCAAAGCTGATGTCAAGTGTTCTTGATCATTCTTTTCTTTATCAAGGGGGTCTGTGGCTGAACCCAGGGCTCACCAGCTCAGGCTAGTGTAGCTGGCCATCTTGCCCTGGTGATTCGGTCTCTGTCCCCGGAGGGCTGAAATTACAGGAGGTCTCTGTGCCTGCCTGGCTCTTACATGGATTTGGGGAACCTGAACTAGGTTATCATGCTGGTGCAGCATGACTTTATAGATTGAGCCATCTCCCCAGGTCTGTCCTCACTTCTTGACTGCTGGGCACAGATAAAACTTGAATGCAAGAGATGAGAGATTGAGAGCGTGGTGGTAAAAGTTCCAAGCACAGCAAACAGACCTTTCCTTGCTTACAATTAACCCATAATAGTGACACGAGACCAAGCCAATGCAATGGCATTCCTCTGTCTTCATCTACATCAGCTAGATAATCGCTTGAGAGATTCATGGTTTTATTTACAAAACGGCAAAGTCATGGGTTTGGAATCCTAGAATGCTTTATCAAAACTGGATAACTGCCACCGAAGCTCTAGTTTGGGGATTACCAGCCTCCTGCCAGTGAGCTTACAAGGGGATGCTGTCTTCAAACATCTGGATCACATCTGCCACCTACCCTTCTGGATAACCATTCCAGAAATCGCCAAATTTGTTAGCCCACAGAATATCTGTGGGAGCCAGCAGATGCTGCATGAAGGCCAGCTTTGGCCTTGGGTGAGCCACCGACCCAAATGGCAATTTTCAGACATTATAAGTTGAATATGTAATTCATCCTTTTTAACCTAAGGAGCCACACGTAATGGGTGGCCCATGGGATTGGGCTGTGCTGTTTATTGTCTGGATGAAAAGTGGGGTATACACACACATAATAGACACCACATAAAGACGCTCACATGGAGACCAATGAGCCAAAGGCTAAAATGTCTGCAATAAAATTGGTGTAGAATCTTGTGTGTGTGTGTGTGTGTGTGTGCAGGTGCATGTATGTATGTGGATACTTGTGTGTGAAATTGGTGTTGGTTCGTGTGTGCGTGTGCGTGTACGTGTGTGTGTGTGCGTGTGTGTGTGTGTGTGTGTGTGTGTGTGTGTGTGTGTACATGTATGCATGTGGCAGGCAGAGGACACCAGCTGTTGTCCCTCTCATACTTCCCAGTTTTTTTCTGAGACTTTGTCTCCCACTCTCCTGGAACTTGCTGAGTAGGCTAAGTAGGCTTGCCATGGAGCTTCAGGGATCTGCTTATCTCCACCTCTACAGAACTGGGATTAAAAGCAAGTTCCACCAAGCCTGTTCTATTTTGACACGAGTTCTGGGGTTTGAATTTAAGTCCTTGAGCTTACCAGGCAAACATTTTATCCACTGAGCTATCCCCCCAACCCTGGGGAGGGAGTCTGGGGCTGGAGGGGCTTAAAGACTATGGCTCTTAAATGCCTCCAGGAAAGTCACAAAGATCATACACTCAGAGTTCAAGGCTTGCTAGGCAGTACTGATGCATGAGCAAATGAATGAATGAATGAATGAATGAATGAATGAGTGAGTGAGTGAGTCAGCAAACCACTTGACCAGTTGAAACTGGGATGGGCCAGCTTTAGTGTGTGTCCATAGGCCGGCCAAAGGCAAGCGCACCCAAATGGCTTGACCTTGTTCAACCTTATTCTCTGGCAGAGGAGGGATTAAGGTCTGCCCTTCGACATCCTTGGAGACAAGAGCCTAGTCTCACTACTCTGCCCTCCGTCCTCACAGAACTCTTACCTGCCACTCCTGATGGCGCTGGGCTTTTCAAAGGGCAGTTACAGAGTTTGGAACATGACTCTAGAGTGTCTACTGCATGCATCCACAAACCTAGAGTTACTATGATGCCCAGTGCAGTGGCCTGAACTTCAGAAATCAGACACACTATCTCAGGGACTTAGCAAGTGGCCCACGTGATGGATGGCCATGTGGCATAGAAACACTGGCAAGTTATTCATAACCCAGACCAAAAAAATAGAAAGACTTTCTGTCAGTTTGTACAACAGAACGGAGTACATCTGTTAGTGTATACAATAGGATGAAATGACTTGTGTTAGTCTACATGACAGAATGGAATGACTCCATGTTAGTCTACATGACAGAATGGAATGACTCCGTGTTAGTCTACATGACAGAATGGAATGACTCTGTGTTAGTCTATATGACAGAATGGAATGTCTCTGTGTTAGTCTACATGACAGAATGGAATGACTCCGTGTTAGTCTACATGACAGAATGGAATGACTCCGTGTTAGTCTACATGACAGAATGGAATGACTCTGTGTTATTCTACATGACAGAATGGAATGACTCCGTGTTAGTCTACATGACAGAATGGAATGTCTATTAGTCTACATGACAGAATGAAATGTCTCCATGTTAGTCTACATGACAGAATGAAATGACTCCATGTTAGTCTACATGACAGAATGGAATGACTCCATGTTAGTCTACATGACAGAATGGAATGTCTATTAGTCTACATGACAGAATGAAATGTCTCCATGTTAGTCTACATGACAGAATGAAATGACTCCATGTTAGTCTACATGACAGAATGGAATGTCTATTAGTCTACATGACAGAATGGAATGACTCTGTGTTAGTCTACATGACAGAATGGAATGACTCCATGTTAGTCTACATGACAGAATGAAATGACTCCATGTTAGTCTACATGACAGAATGGAATGTCTATTAGTCTACATGACAGAATCTGGAAAAGAGGTTCTTTGGGATCAGACTTTGGGGCAAACACTCAGACCCATCGTGTACAGCTGAACTGTACAAAGGCTTGTGAACTAGCTGCCATGAGTGCCGTGAGTTCCCAGCTGCTCCCAGAAGAGATCACAAGGGGAAAGTATTTGCCCCCTGTCCTAATCCTAGGAGCTGATGTCATGGCAGGTAAGCCTAGCAAGGACAAGGCTTCAGCTCCCTTCTGCGATGTGCAGGTGTTATCACGGCATTCAGGCTCTCTGGGAAACAAGAGCAGAAAGAACCCAGAGACTTGGGCTCACGGAAACTTCTAATGAAGGAAACTAATTTCCTTTATCAGGAGCCTCGGAGGAGAGAAGACAGGAGACTCTCTGCCTCTTGGTAGGATGCTGGGGCATCTCTCCTTCCTGTCCATCCAGAATATCCAGCAACCCCATTTCTACACCGACTCACCTGTGTCCCCCTTGCTCCCTTTCACACCTGCAGCTCCTGGACTCCCGGAGTTCCCTGGGGGCCCTAGACAGTAGACATCACATGGGCGTAAGGATTGGGCTGGACAGGCATTGGAATACCACTCCCAGTACAGGGATAAAGGGCCTCACCTGCTGGTCCAGGAATACCCGGATGGCCCGGCTCACCCTTGGCACCTGGTGTTCCCGCTGCACCAGGAGTGCCTGGAACACCCTGCACTCCAGGTTGTCCTGGAGCAACAATGGTGATGTTAGAGTTAAGGGTGAGCGCCCCAGGGCTCCCCACCTTTCATTACATACACACCCTAACACTGCCCAGCCATCATCTTTAGAAGTCATCTACTGCCCTATCTATGGGTGAGAGAGAGACAACGCCTTGAACCCCATCTCCTCCATCACAGCTCTGGGATTTAAGATGGTGGACAGATTGAGGACTTCAGGTGGGACCACCGAGCTCTGCACTCAGCAGCCACAGCGGCAGACATGGGAAAACGCCTGTCATTAGAGTCTGCCCTCCACCAGCTGATCTCTTCCTTTTAGGAACAGTCAGGTTTCTAAGTCCACGGAGTGCTCTGGGCTAACGCTATGATGAGGTGACGCCTGGCGTGGTGGTACACGCCTTTGATCCCCGCATCTGGGAGCTGGAGAATCAGAAGTTCAAAGTCATTCTTAGATAAATAGTGAGTTTTAGGCTAGCCTGGGCTACACGGGCCCTGTCAGGAAGGAGGAAGAAAACAAATAAGGAAGGGAGAGAAGAAGGGAAGCAGGAAAGGAGGGAGGGAGGGGGAGGGAGGGAGGGAGGGAGGGAGGGGGGAGGGAGGGAGGGAGGGAGGGAGGGAGGGAGGGGGGAGGGAGGGAGAGGGGGAGGGAGGGAGGGAGGGAGGGAGGAGGGAGGGGGAGGGAGGGAGAAGGAGAGGGAGGGAGGGAGGGAGGGAGGGAGGGGGGAGGGAGGGAGGGAGGGAGGGAGGGAGGGAGAGGGGGAGGGAGGGAGGGAGGGAGGGAGATGGTGGGGAACTCCCCCATGCAACTCTCTCTGGGGATCACACCCTCCGCCCAGCTGCCCATACTTCCTACCTCCATCACCTTTGGCTCCAGTAGACCCAGGCAAACCTGCAATGGATAAGGTCTCCTAAGTATGCTGTCACTCTTATGGGCTACCAGAGAGAGGGGCAACGCCTCCAGGTCTGTGGCCACGCCAGTGCCTGCTCTTACCTGGTAGGCCTGGTTTCCCAGGATCCCCTTTATTTCCCTGGGCTCCAGGGGGCCCCATGGCCCCCGTGACTCCCTTCATGCCCATGTCACCTTTGCTCCCTTTAACAAACAAGAAAGAAATCAAGGTTGGACATGGGGAGAAACAACCCACTTATGAACTTGATGTCTTACCCAAATTCCGAACTCACACACCCTGTGCCAGCGGTGGAATGAGAAGGCAAACTCATGACATACTGGCCAGATGTCCCTGACACCAGTGACACTTAGACTCCCAGGACCCCAGTCAGAACCCTGAAGCCCCGGAGAAGCTGGGGTCATCCAGTCCTGGGGGGCTCATGTTACTGTCTGCATTTTGGGGATCATCTTTCTTAGCCTCTCAGACTGAAATCTGAATGTTCCGGAAACTCTCTCCCAGATGCCGAGAATAGCAAAGGTCACTGGGAAAGAGAAAAACAATGCAGTAATTTCTGTGCCCGCCTGCGGTGAAGGCACGGGCTTCCCTGACACCCAAGATTCCAAATTTTCCACTTGTCATCAGCATTCAGAACTCATCCAGCCAGTCCTCTCCTGAGTCCTCTGTCTCTCCCTCCTCCTTTCCCTTAATACCTGGTGCATATCAATCCAGGGCAGCCTCCTTCTGGAAGGGCAGCTCAGCTGGGGAGTGGCCTGTAAGGTGGGCTTATGCAGTGGCATCCACTCTGAGAGCCACTAAGTTCACACTGTCGACTGGGTGTGGACACAGGGCTCTAGTCCCACTGTGACCAACACGAGGTCAAGGTCTTAAAGGGGACTGTCACCCCAAAGCAACCTTTTCAGTTCTCTCCTAGGCCGGTTGGCAGAAAATTCACTAAGAGGAATCATCTACACTTTATTCTCTAACATTGAAATGCACTGGTTTTGTGATGTGTGTACCTATGTGTGCATGCTCAAGAGTGTGGGGACACATGTATGTGTGGGTGCTTGTAGAAATGGGTTTGGGAGTCAAGAGGACCTTGTGCGTTGTTTGTCAGCTGCCATCTACTTTGTTTGTTTGTGAGGCACTGGCCTTGGAACTCAGCAGACAGACTGGCCAGTTAGTCCCAGGGATCCTCCCGTCCCTGCCTCCCCGGCTCTGGGATTACAAGCATATGATGCCATGCCGGGTTCTTCCACATAGGCTCTGGGGATCAAGCTCCCTTGTTCCTTGTACTTGTCCAACAGCTACTTCACTGAGTGAGCCATCTCTCCAGACTTCAGTTTGGTTTTTGACAAAGGCCTGGGGGAGACTCTGGGTGCCACGGCAGCTTCCTCCCAGTGAATTCAGAATGGGGCAATGATTGATGAGTGAATGCCTCTGAAGAGGATACCAAGGGCAAGAACCAGCCTCCCTGGGTCTGAGCAAGGGGGTTCAAAGCTTGGGAGGGAGGCTATACTATTAGATATAAAAAAAATGAATGTTTCCTGGGACCAGGGAGATGGTCCAGTGGGCACAGTACCTTCTGTATAAACCTGGGGCATCTAATTTGAATCTCAGCACCCATATAAAAAGCTGGGCATGGTGGTACATGCTTGTAATCCCAGCACTTGGAGGGAGAAGGCAAGATATCTTTGTGGCTTGCTGGCCAGCCATTGTGTAAGCTCCGGGTTCAGTGAAAGACCCCATCTTAAGAAATAAACCGTAATGAAAATGTGTTGTATGAAAAACAAACACACACATTTCAATATAAAACAAAAGAAAAGAAAAAGACAAAAAAGAGAAAGAAAGAAAGAAAGTGGAAAGCTATTGAAGAAGACACTCAATAAAAATGCATGTACAAACATGTGTACACGCATAAACATCATACACCACACATCCATTAAAAAGCAAAAAAGGAGGCTGTTTCCTGATGGGACTGTAAGTGCTAATAAAGGACTGGGTTCCATGAGCAGAAAGGCACCACCTGGGAGCAGGCACTCGGGCGCCCCTGCCCAGGAGTCCTCCAAACAGTTCCATGGAAAGCATCTAGAAGGCTCTCACCATACGGAAACAAGTGTATGGGGAGCATATGAGCCAAGTGCCATGGTTTAATCAGTGTTCAATAGACATATCACCTGTAGCTCACAGACAAGAATGATTATGTATCAACTGAAATTACTTAATTCCTTTTCGAAAGAACTGCGGTACCGTTGAGACTTCTTTTAAACAGCCTGGCAGGCCTGAGTCCTATTCCCATCCAGAATGGGCAGATACAGGCTTCCTGCTCCCTCCAGCTGCGCCCCCCCCTCAAAAAAAAAATATACCAACTCCACAGCGCAGCCCTTACCTGGAAGGCCTAGGTCACCTTTGTCCCCCTTGGTGCCATGTTCCCCCTTGGGGCCACTGAGGCCTTTGTCACCTTTGCTGCCTTTCTCTCCTTGAGGCCCTGGGGCACCTGTGGTAAGAACAGGAATGAGGTAGGCACCAGCTGCCCTACTGGGGATGGGCTCCTGGGGACAGAAGCAGAGCGAGAAGGGAGACCCTGGGGGACGCATTCGTTAGCTGGTCCCTTTGATGGTCTTGGTGAGCTCTTGAGACAAAAAGGAGAGTAGGGGGACATTGCCCCCCCCCACGGGTCAGGGCAGGGTTACAGAGAGAACACGTGGGGACTGTGGGAACTGGCGATGCATGGCAGGTCCCAGGAGAGGAAGCCCAGATTACCCACTGCTCCTTCTTTCCCCGGTACACCCTGGAGGCCTGTGAGAAGAAAAGAAGGACTCAGTCACCGTGGCTTGGTTTCCTCAGTTAGCTGACATTCTGGGGGCCCTGAAGTGGTGATGCACCCAATCATAAGCTCCCTCCACTCTGCACACAAGTAAGCATGTGTGGCGGCCTGCCAAGCAGGTTCAGACAGAGGTGACTGTTTTCAAGGCTTGGGGCCAGTGTGTGGCCATGGAAGGAAGGTCCTAGAAGAAGGCAAGTGGATCTGAATCATAGCTGTCTCTCCAAGCAAGGTAAATGGCCTTGGAAAAGACACTTCAGTGTCCCTTGCCTCAATGCTCTGATCTGTAAAATGGGGAGGATGATGACGGGGCCTCTGCAGGTGCCTCACTAATGCTCCTGTGTCCAGGGCAAAAAAAAATGGAGTTGGGAAATAATAGCCCCCTCCTGGGATACAGAGTATTACGGGTAATCATGCAGGACACAGCCCAAGGTACAGGCCATTCCTAGGAGGAAGAGGACTAGGGCGGGACAGAGAGCACAGAGAGAAATGAGGAGATCTGCAGGGTGAGTGAGGGAGTGAAGGACGAGACTGCAAAGCTAGGTGTGGAGACAGATCCCTGGGACGCCTGAGTCCCGCTTTTCCCGGGGTGTCAGCTGCTCTCTGTGTGTGGCGGGGAGTGGGGGGTGGGGGGGGCGGGGGGGCTCACGATCTCTGTGTCACCATCACACATGCTACCACTCCCCTCCTGTTAGGTTTGTGGGTTCCACGGAGCACGGCAGGAATGTGGAGAGTCAGTAAGACTTCCCAGCTTTCTCTTGTTAGAGCCAGAGGAAGAACGGGACTCTAGACCCTACCCCCCTCTAGGGATGGCCTGTGTCTGTCATCCTGGGTTCCTTGGATGACTGCACTCTCTGGGATCTGGGGAATCCACTGCATGCCTCTTGCTCTCTGTGTGGAAAGAGGGGAGGCTAGCTGCCTGCCACGTGGGTGTGAGGCTGTTTATGCATCCGGCATGTGGGTATCCGCAGGGGCAGACTCACGAGTATCAGTATGCTGTTCATAAGTGTGAGCACTAGAATCTGAGCACGGTCCTACAGGTGTGCATGAGTGTGTGCAGAGCACCTGGCTGTGAGGAGGAATGTGAGTGTAGAAATGTGTGCTTACACATGCATGTGGATATGTGAGCCTGTAGCCCCATGGTTGTGTGGTGTGAGGGTGCATGCATGCTGAAATGTGTGCTTACGCATGTACGAGTGCATGAGTACATGGTGTGCGCATTCATGTGTGAAGGCACATGTGTTCGCACATGTGTGTGAGTGTATGGCTCTGAGAGTGTGTTGTGTGAGTGTGAAGATGCATGCATGTTCAGGCACCAGTGTTCATATGTGTACATGAGTAAGTGTATGACTCTGGGTATAGCACATGAGTGTAAAGACACACTGATGTGTGTAGACATGTGTGTGAGAGCACGTGGTGGTGCAGTGTGTGTGTTGGTGGGAGTTGTCTACGCATGCTCCTCATCACACCGTAATCATCCTTTCCAATGTTTAACGCCTCTTGGAAGAAACCCTTCCTAGACACAGAGCAATCCCTGGAATCCTATTAACTGCCTCCCTAACGCAGCCAGTTCCTAGAAGTAGCTTTCTCTGTTCACCAGCCCCTTCTGTGGTTGCTGGAGCTTTCAGGAGGGGTAAGCCTACTGTATCCACTTCCCCTTTACCTAAACCAGCTGGCTCTGCTCATTGCTGTTAAAGGGGCCTAGGACTCTGCATCATTCCACTGAGGTAGTTCCAGCTGTGGGTACTGGGAGAGTTCTTCGAGGGCTCTCAGTCAATCCCCTAGGTTTTTTCTCTTGAGAGAGAGAGAGAGAGAGAGAGAGAGAGAGAGAGAGAGAGAGAGAGAGAGAGAGAGAGAGAGAGCGCCCTGACTCCACTCCTCTGACAGAGCTATGTCAGTGACTAAGACAGCTGGGCAGGTCTCAGGCTTAGCCTGAAAAAAACGGAACCTAACAGACAGTCTAGCAGCAATTGTGGACTTCCAGTCATTATCTGGAAGAGGGCGTGGCGATGCATGTCTGAATCCTAGCACTCGGGAGGATGAGGCAGGAGGGTTGAGAGTTCAGGGATAGGCTGGGTTCCTGCTGGGCTCAAAGAACGGTAACAATAGTGGCTTGGATGACCGCTCACTCAGTAAAGTGCTTGCCTTTCACGCATCGGACTTCTGTTTGTCTCCCACACCTGTGCAAAGCAGCTAGGAGTGGTGCTGTGTACCGGCAGTCTCAATATTTAGGAGGCAGAGACAGGTGGATCCCCGGGGCTCACCGGGCAGCGAACCTAATCTGTTTGGTAAGTTATGAGCCAGTGAGAGATCTTATCTCAAAACAGAACAAAAATAAAAACAAAACTCAAGGTGGGCAGCACCTAAGGAATACCATCAAGGTTGACTCTGGCTTCTACATGGACACATGTGTGCTAGGACACAACACATATGTGCACACGTGCAGAGAGAGACAGAGACAGAGACGGAGAGAGACGGGGAGAGAAGAATGGACAGTAACAGCACCTTGCCTGCAGAAGCCTCAGCTCCATTTTACATATACGGAAACTGAGGTGTGTGGAGGTGAGGGAGGCCAGGCTACAAAGGCAGGTGTGTGGATATCTCAGCCCCGCTGGACCATGGAGCTGCACTTTTCCCCGGGGGCTCACAGAGAAGGTTCAACGGGACTGTTCACACTTTACAACCTGTCCAGGCTGAGGCCCCATTGGGAAGTCCTTCTGTTTGTGACCCCCCCCACACCTCTGAGCCCACCCCAGGTCTCATACAAGCTGCCTCCCCTTGTGTCAGGGTGGCCGAGTGGTCTAAGGTGCCAGACTCAAGCTCAGCTTCCTCGAAAGTGAAAACCCACTCCGTGGGGTTAGAGTCTGGCGTGGGTCCTTGTCACTGAGAAAACGCACTGTGATACCTACTCACCTGCCTCTCCCTTGACGCCTGGTGGGCCCTGGAGTCCTGGGGATAATAGGATGGAAATATGAAGTTAGGGGCCCTGGGTAAGACAAATAAGAGGGCTCGCAGCTGGCTGGGTAGGAGCAGTTAACAGGGAGAACAGGATTCTGGGAAAACTAAAGCCAACAGAGCTGGTCTCAGCAGGACCTGTTTGGCCTCCCCCCAATCTTCCCTCAAAGTTCGCGCACAAGGCGCGTTTGCCCTTTCCCCTAATGAACTTTTCAGCTTCACAAGTGAGCACACCTTGAAACACATTTTCTACCTCCAACACAGCTAATTGCAACAGACTGCATGGTGGGCAAGCCTCTGCCTCCAGGGCTGGGAGATGGCTTGGCAGTTAAGATGCTCTTGCAGGGGATCTGAGGCCAGCTCCTGGCACCCACATCGAGCACATGTGCCTATATCCCCAGCTCCAGGGTATCTGTCTGTCTTCTTCCAACACAGCGTTCACACGCGCATGCCCCCACACAGACACACACCTGTGATTTATTCTTCCTGCCATAATTGAGATCACATGGAATTCAGAGGGAGATGTCTCCCCGCTCACGACAAACGGACAAAAGGATAGAGTACAGCTTAGAAGAGAAGGGGAAAGAACGCAGGGTCAGAAGATAGACTGCACCTGGGTCTCCATCATGACCCTCACACGCCTTTGCTCCCTTCTCGGCAGGTGGCCCAGGCAGGCCAGGGGTTCCAGGAACACCTGGGGCCCCTTTTAGACTTGGGGCGGGGGAGAAGAGCAGAGACAGCAGCTAGTAAAGCAACAGTAGACGACGAGACATTTTCTCGGCCTCTCGGCGCACATCCACTGAGCCTCCAGGGCAACACTAGCCTGTGAGGGAATCAAGAACTGGAGTGATACAGCTTTCTCCAAGAAGCGTGAGGCCTGGGAGACAAGGAAGACACTAAAGAGAATCTCAGAGATGATTATCTGAGGAAGGCGCAGCCACGAAGAAGACGTGACGTCAAGTCCGGCTGAAGCCTGGCTAGGAAGCTGTGCCCCATGTCTGTGACAGGAAGCCTGGGGGCTCTGGGCGGACCTACTTGCTGCTCATAATGTCTGCCTATACCTGAGGCAAAGCCAAGCCATCTGAGCTCCATGCCTTCCCTCTGCCCTCAGTAGCTGCCAAACGAGCCTTTGGGCCTTGACCAAGCCAGGCAAGCCATGAAGCGAGGGCGAGAGATAGCCTGATAGATGAGACCTGAGAAGTCCAGACTCCCACAGTTCTGGCTCCCTACGGCACTGCTTAGGTCTCACAAATGTGACATGAAGTTCCCAGGAGCAAACCATGCCTATGGTAAAGATTCTTCACAGCTGTTGGCCAATTAGAACTTGCTTGATTTCTGGAGAGTTGGAATGTTGCAGGCCCAGAGCCAAATTATCCTAAATTATCTTTAGCCCCGTAATAGCCATTTATCATGCTTCTCTGTGTGACTATCAGATCACAACGCCTTCTGAATGGACTAGCAGACCCTTTAGCTTCTGTCAACCCAAATGTCATTAGATAGAGTCTGAGGCCTAAAAGCAGGGTCTTCCTGCTTTGAAGTAATCTACTTACATACCTGATACTGTCACCTACAAATTTTTTTTAAAGTACCTTGATTTACAATTTCCTTTTGTTCTGTTCCAATCAAAATTTCTTGAAACGTGTCACACTGGAACAAGGTGCATGAGGTCACCTGAGTCCATGCTCACCGGCCACAGCCATTTATACGTGGTTGCAGAATAAACCATCTCTAGTTCCCTTCGTGGTTGCAGAATAAACCATCTCTAGTTCCCTTCAGGTGAGCAGCACACAACACTGTTGTAACCACAGCCCTCTGGGAGAGCAGAGCCCAACATGTGAGGAAGTGAGCCTCGTGCCATCAGAGGCACTTGATGGGAGACAGAGAAAGTTCTGGAATCCTGGGACATTTGGGGAAGATGGAACGGGGAGATAGGTGAACCACCCAGAGAAGATGGCAAGGTTTGGATGTTGGAGACAGAAGGCAACGATTTGGGACAAGGCGGAAGGCAGAGGCCCGGCGCCAGGGGTCCTCACTCCATGGGGTAGAGAAGTGAACCCATGAAGGAGGCAGCATTGGACGATCATTGGAAGGTAAGCTGAACTTAGAAAACACACAGACAGCTCCCAGCTGCGGAGCCTTCCAGGGAATGGTACGGTGGGTCAGACAGGAAACCAACATACCTGGGGAGCCTCGTTCACCCTTAATCCGGAAGAGCTCTGTGAGGGAAGGAGAGAGGGTTGCAGCCTGAGCCAGGGCGTGGTGTGGAGCTTGGACCCGCTCCTGCGCCCCACCCAGAGCTCACAGACTGCATTGGAAGGCTGAGCCCTCATGGGTCTTTGAATGTGTTGAGGAAAGTAAACTTTGAGCGACCAGGAACCGCAGGTCGGGGAAGTTCAGAAATACTCAGCTTACCCCATATCTGTTTGCAGAGGTTCCTGAGGCTAAGGGAAAGCCTGTCTGGGTTGGTCAAAAGGGCCGTTTGCAGGCCAGGCATGGAGCTCTGCTGTTGAGAGCTCAGGCAGCGTGCACGGAAGCCGGGCTTTCGTCCCCAGCACCGCAGAGGAGGGGTGATGGTACCTGGGTTCTGCGTGAGGTTGTCCATCTGCTGAAGCAGTTGCTCCTGGCTGATGCGGACCTGTGTGACCTGGATCTGCAGGGCTTGCAGGCCCTGCCTTCTGGCTTCCAGGTGTGTTTGGGGATTTGCCAGGTGTGAGAAGAATGACCTGTCCTCAGCAGCCAGTGTCTCGTTGTCTAAGCACTTCTCCAGGATCCACTTCTGCAGGCTGAGAACTGGAACCCAAACCCAAAGCACCGTTCAGGGGCCACATCGAAGCCTGAGACATTAGCGCAAGTCTCTGAAATTCTGTGTCCCATGCACGTGACTTCTCTAGTACTTGGAGCTTCAAACATAAAATCTGTGCACAGGATGGACTCCACACAGTGGGTCCCTGGGACCTTTTGGCCAGCCAGCTTAGACATCTGGTGAACTCCAGGCCAGAGAGAGAGACATTGTGTCAAATGGACAATGTCTGATAAGTAATCCTCAAGATTGTTGTCTGTCCTCCACACACATGTGGATACATGTGTATGCGTGCCCGCCACACACATGCGTGTAGAGAATGAGGAGCAATCTACACTTGTCATCTGGCTTCCGTAGGTACACACACACACACACACACACATACACACACACACACACACACACACACACACACACACACACACACACACACACAGCTTCATTCCTCTGTTACCTTGGTGGGTCTAACCACTGTGCTCTCCTAGCAGGAGGGCCAAAGTACTCTCAAGATGCCTCCACTCAGCCTGAACTCTGCACTGAGGAGCTTAGGTGCCAGTCCATGAAGAGTTGCACAGGACCAGGAGCATCTCACCTTTAAGCATCAGCAGGGTGGTACCTGCCGTGAGCAGGATCAGGTGGATGGCCATGATTGCCATGCAAAAGCTCCCCCAATTTCTCTTCTTGGGCATTGGATCTGGAATACAAGAAGAGAAGTAATGGCTTCAGAGCTTCACAGACAGAGTCAGCCTGGACCTGGTCACATATGGGCAGCAGCAGATGCCCTGGAAAGGAGGAAAGGCACCCAGATCTTTCTAGTTTCTGTTCTTGCCTCAGGGCAAGAAGCTCCCCAACTGTAGAGACAAGCAGATTTCCAGGGCTGGCTGAGCAGCCATCCTAGCCTCCTTGGTGAGCTAAAGGCCAGTGGGAGATGCTTCTTCAAGAGAAGAGGGGGAGAAAAGAAAGAAAGAGAGAGACAGGGCAGAGAGACGGGAGGGAGGGAGGAAAGGAAGGAAGGAAGGCAGGAAGGCAGGAATGTGTTGAGCACTTGTGGAAGGACACCTGACGTTGACTACTGGCCTTACGCCCACACATAGATAACCGGGGGAATAGATCTTGTTCCGTCTTGAACACCAGCATGATGTCCGGTCTGTGCTGAGTCACCGATGCTAACATAGTGAACCACACTCAGGGCGGATGAAGAGGTTTGTTCCTGTTTCCTAAACACTGTGTGAGGCTCAGAGAACAGTAATTTACTAGGACGTAAGATGCAGGTCTGCAGCTCATGGATTTACTTCTTTGGTTTGGGTTTTGTGTGTGTGTGTGTGTGTGTGTGTTTGTGTGTGTGTGTGATTATGCATGTGAGCATATGCATGCATAAGTGTTTGTTTATGTACATGAAGGGATGTGTGCATGCAAAATATGCTTGAAATAAGCAATTAAACAGAACGACACGCATGACAGGGGTTTGTAACCTTGTCCCAGCCTGCTGGGGTGTATATGATCATCATTCAGGGGTGTGATCTTGCTATTGTCCCTTCTGTGCCCACAGACACATACACATGGTTCCTTGATGTCTAAGCAGGATGGCCCCAGAGCCATATAAAAGTATCCAGATACAGAGATTATTGAGTCCTTCATACAATATGATGGGTTTTCGAAGCTGCCACTCAGTCCTGTGTGAGAGGTGGTGAGAAAGTAACCTATGCCAGTATCCCAGGCATCAGAAGTCAGGGTGGGGACAGTAAGAGCAGCCATGAAAAACGTTAGGTTGCAAAAGCGTGGGGGAAAGCTTTGGAGAAAGACGGACTGATAGAAGTGTCACCGTGAGAATGGTCATGGATGCTCACCCTGACTCGGGATGCTTTCAGAATCAGGCTGGGGAGATACCTTAGTGGATAAAGTGCTTATCTTGCAAGTGTAAGGCTAGGGTTTGGCTCCCCAGAACCCATACAAATGTTGGTTGGGTGTGGTTACCCCTATCTGTCATGTCAGTACTGGGGAGACAGTGTCCAGCTGAGTCAGAGTTCTCAGTTCTGTGAAAGACCCTGTCTCAGTTAATAAAGTATAGAACAATTGAGGAAGATGGTAGTATAACCTTTGGTGTCCATGTACACTTCTACATGCATCCACATACATGTGAATACACATACACACATGCACCACCCATACACAAACGTGCCCAAAAGATTTCAGAGTTTCCATCTAGCCCAGGTGTCTGGGGACTAGGGACTTTGAAGGTGTACCTAACTCACTCTGTACACAGTAGAGGGGCCGATGAAGTTCTTACGCTCGTGTTTACTTGTTCATCTCTTTGAAGGTGGAAGAAATACAAAGAAAATGTCTCTCCTATGTGATTTTTTTGGCCCCTGAGAAAGAACTTCCCTAGTTCAGAGTCTGAAAGGGGCCTCTGATTGATCCCCAGGGCCTTCCCTGGGGTAAAAGAGGGAGACTGGGTAGAAATCTCAGGGACACGTTTTGGACTGTGACAGCATACTTTATGGGTTCCAGTAAAAGAGGGACTCTGTCTTTAAAAGAAAATGTGGTTAGTGCCTGAGGACTGACACTCCCAGAGGCTGACTTTAGCTAGCTCCATGTGCATGAGCACACCACACACACACACACACACACACACACACACACACACACACACACGCATATATACACACACGCGCACACACACACGCACGTACACTCACATACACTCACATACACACACATACATACACACATACACACACGCACACACACACGCACGCACACACACATACACACATGCACGCATACATGCACACACACACGCACACATGCACACACGCACACACGCACACACACGCACACACACGCATGCACGCACGCACTCGCAGGCACATCGATGTACAAGGAACACACTGCACATGCAAACACACATGCAAATGTGAGATGTTAAAAGCAGAGAGCATTTAAAAACTAATGAGGAAGGACTGAAGGCAGTTAGGAAGGACACACTATCTGCAAAGACACACTGACTGGAATGCCAGGCGACACTCTATCTGAAACCAGGGAGACCACACCTGAGTGGCACACTGTGTTCTGTGGGCTGAAAGGAAAGACTTGCCGACCATGACTTCTCTTGTGAATAAAAGTCTCTTCAGGAACGAATGGGAGATGCGGACAGTCTCAGGTGAAAGAGACCAGGAGAATTTAAAGAACTTCTCCACACAGGAAATGAGAACAGAAGGCCTATGGCTTTAAAACAGAAGGAGAGCAATGGAATGTTTAGAGACAGGGACACACACACACACACACTCACACACACACTCACACACACATACACATACACATACACACACTCACACACACACACACATACACACACATACACACATACACACATACACACACACACTCACACACACATACACATACACACACACTCACACACACACACTCACACACACACACATACACACTCACACACACACATACACACACATACACACACATACACACACACACACTCACACACACATACACACACACTCACACACACACACATACACACACATACACACACATACACACACATACACACACATACACACACATACACACACACTCACACACACATACACACACACACTCACACACACACACTCACACACACACACTCACACACACACACTCACACACACACACTTCAAGTTTCAAAAATCACACTTCAGGGTCGAAAATAAGTAAATATTACTGTCTTCTTACATTGTGCACAATGCATGGCAAGGAAATTCTTAAGATAATTGTAATTTTAAAGTGTGGAAGGGCATACATGGAAATAAAATTTCTATATGTGCCCTTAAGTGGGAAAAATACAAATTCTAACAGATGCTGGCATATTCTGTACATATGTTACAATGCCGAGAGGAGCCGCTAAAGAAACTGCTGTGGGTTAAATGTGCCCTATTCCCCGCTGGCTCGAGAGTGTGAGTGCCAGCTCTCCAGCTGGTGATGCTGTTTTGGAATGCTGTAGATCCTTTAGAAGGTGGAGCCTTGCTGGAGGAAGTGAGTCACTGGGGGTGGACCTTGAGGCTTAACAGCCTGGCCCCACTTCCTGTTAAGTCTGTGTGCTGTGAGCAGCCACCTTCTGCTCCTGGGCCATGCCTTCTGTGCGGGCTGCCATGTCTTTCCAGCTGTGGTGACTCCATCCCTCTGGAATTCTGAGCCAAAGTAAACTCTTTCTCCCTTAAGTTGCTTTTGCAAGGAAGAAGTAGCCAAGACAGAAAGCTCTTCAAGGGATACATTCAAATGGAATGTCAAAATGCATTCAAATAGTTCATTAGAAAGTAAGAAAGGAAAATAGACAAAGGGAAAAAACCAGAAACTATACAGTAAGATGGTCTGTTTAAGCCCTAACATATTGATAACTGATAGACCTGCAAACAGTCCCAGTCTACCAATCTGAGCACACATGTTGTTAGGATGGAAAAATTCAGCCTAATTCCCCAGAAAACCCAGGAAGCTGGGAGTCTTAAATCCCAAGCTGATGATCACCTACTTTAATGTTTACGGTAGTGAATGAACACCCAGAAGCCTGTGCAAAGGCAGACTTCCTGGGCTAAAGGCGGGGTTGGATACTTTAAAGTAATTGGTCCACAATGGATGCTACGAGGTGATTGGTTCACGATGTGCGGGCTTTGCTGTAACCCTATAAAAGCTGTCTCAATTCTGTGCTAGGGTTCGTCCTCAGCCCTCTACCCTGCACGGTGTATGGCTGACAGCCCCAGTATACTGGAATATAAAGGACCTTATGCATTTGCATCAAGACCGCTTCTCGTGATTGGGGGGGGCGCCTTTCCTGAGTGGGAGCGTGAGGGACCATGCTCTCGCGGGTCTTACAGTGTTGGCAAGCTGAATTACACAACATGACACAACTACATATTATCTAGAAGAAACCAAATAACAGAGCTTAAAACTACAGGAAGAACAACTGATACAGCGGGAAGGAGAAAGATGCCCATCAAAGAATATAATCAGACATTTAAACTTCGGAACTTTGATCCCAACAACTGATAAAACCCTACAAAGGCACAGAAGGACAGGACACCTTCAGTGAACACCCAATGAACAGTTACGGAACATTCCATCTAATAACAGGCCAAGGCACATACTTTTCCTCACACATAGAACATTCATTCAGCAAGATTGATCGTGTCCTGGGTCAAAACAGACCTCAATAAGATGTGAAGAAAACAAGGCTGGGGCTGGAGAGATGGCTCAGCCAGTACAATGCTTGATGCCAGTACAATGCTTGATTCATTGCACTGGAACTTTCCATGACTATACCGAGTAAGAGGACATCCCCGCCTTGTTCCCAATCTTAATAGAAAAGCACTGTGTCTCACAACTGTATGATACTAGCTTTAGATATTAGCAGATAGATGCCTTATTACTGATTATTTTTAAGCTATTTATTTTCGTGTGTGTGTCCCTGTGTATGCATGCACACATGTGTGTATGTATACACACAGCATCCAGAAAAGAGCACTCACTGCGCTTCCAGAGGATCAGAGTCCAGAACCCAGCACCCACACCAGGAGGCTCAGAACCACCTGTAACTCCTCTTCAGGGGAATAGGTGCCCTCTTCCAGCCTCCATAGGCATCTGCAAGCATGTACACATGCACAAACACATGCATGCACATGCATGCATAAATAAAAGAAAATTTTTTTTATCATTTTAATTAAAAAATTAAGTTTAGGATTTAATTTAAATGAACTTAAAATAATACAATTTTAATTTTAAACTTTAAGAATTAAACCCCTCACAGCAATACTTCAGTTCAAAGAAAATAAACTATTTAGATGCAAATCTAACAAAACAGATACAGGATTTGCATACTGGGAATTACAAAGTTCTGCTCTGGAAAACTAAAATCAAGATGTGAAGAGACATACTATGTTCATAGGTTTAACCTGTACGGGGTAAAGTATATCATTCATTATTCATGCATTCATTTAGAGGTATGACACAATTCCTACCAATACTGCAACAATATTTTTATGTAGTAATAGACAAGCTAATAGTAAAACACGTGGAAAGGTCGGGCTGTAGAATAACAAAGATTAGAACGTGAGAAACAGCTCTGTATGGTGCAGTAATCTAGACAGGGTAGGCTTAGGAGAGGGCTAGTCATAGAACACGTGAACCATTGTTGAACCATCCTTTGTGGTGGTTTGACAAGCTATATGACCCTGTTGAATGTGTGTGTGTGTGTGTGTGTGTGTGTGTGTGTGTGTGTGTGTATGTGTGTGTGTGGGCACATGGTATCAGCAGTGCCCAAGACTTAATTAATCATGATGTGAATTCACAGTGTTTCTGGTAGGGTTGTCATTGTTGTGTAGTATGACTTCACAGCAGTCTTGGTCACGTGATTTCCCTGAGCATGCCATCGTGTCACACAATGCCATGGCGCACCACCTACAGCCCCCGTGTGGGATCCGGGAACCTGTATGTTGGCTACCTGGGTGACTGTGCGTGTGAAGTGTTCTGCTCTTTCCTAACAGAGTGATGATGGAAAACAAAGATGGTGCATCAGCACTAAGGCAGTCCATCCTCAGAGGCTGTGGAAATGAAATGCATATTCACATAAACATTTTCATAAATGGCCACAGCAGACAGGGAACAGTCCCAGTGCTCCTCAGGGTGAACATTTACACTGTGGGTCATGCTGTGGGTCACAGAGCCACCTACCGGGATCCAGCTGTCTCAATGGCTCGCTCTCTCTCTCGGGCATTGCCCTGTGTGAGAAAATGAAAAGCCCTGATTGGGGAAATGGCTCAGTGTGCTGAGTGCTCGCTGGGAAATTGTGAGGACTTGCGTGTTGCCTGCAGTAGCACTCCGTGCTTTTGTAGTGAGAGGGAGGAGAACCCCAAGAAGCTTAAGGGCAGCAGCAAGGCGAGAGGCCCTGTCTCAAACAGGGCAGAAGCGGGACCTGGCATCTGAGGCGACCCTTTGACCGCTACTTGCATGTCATGGCATGTGCACCTGCATACATGACATACACAAATGACACATATACACTACACACATACAAAAAGAGAAAAAATAGAAGCAAATCCTTTAATTAAATTTTTGTGTATCTGTGGCGCCCGCGCATGCACACACGCTCACACACATGCGTGCATACGTGCGTGTGTGCGTGCGTGTGCACATGCACGCGCACACTCACACACACACAGGCCTGCCATGGCACACATGTACAGATCAGAGTACAGCTTGTTGGAGTCACTTCTCTCCTTCTAACATGTGGACCCTGGAGGTTGAACTCAGGTTATCCCACTTGGCAGAAACACCTTTATCCACTGAACCATCCTGATGGCCTCAAAACCATTCTTTAGTAAGTTACGCAAGGGCCGGGAGAGATGGCTCAGTGGTTAAAACACTGACTGCTGTTCCAGAGGACCTGGGTTCAATTCCCAGTACCCACATGGCAGCTCCCAACTTGTCATTAATTGTCCAGTTTCAGGGAACCCAATGCCCATGGCAAAACACCAATGCACACTTCTTAAAAAGTAAACCAGTTTCAGGAAACCCAATGCCCATGACAAAATAAGAATGCACATTTTTTAAAAAGTAAAAGAAATTTACATATGATGCCATTTGTCTAATATTTCCAAAACAGCACAAGTGTGGAGAGAGAGAATTGATTTGGCCTTGGCAGAGCAGTGATTGTAAGGGGCTGAGGACCATCTGTGGCTTAGAGCCTAATGTGAATAATGCACATATGCGAGTCTATCCACGACTGATAGGATGAGTTAGAGTCTAATTGTGGGGCTGTAACAAGACTGTGCAAGGAGCTATGCCTGAAAGAAACTGGGAGAGAAGTCACAAAGGCCTTCCTGGACGCATGTCCCCACTTTCTATGGCTCTGCCTAGTGTTTCACAACAAAAAGCTTTTGTTTTCTGAGCCTCTACAGTAAAGTCAGATGTTTCAAGACTTGAAGACAGAACAAACAGGCATAGTGGCTCGTACCTTCAGTCCTAACACTTGGGCTCTCTGTGAGTTCAAGGGTAGCCTGGTCTACAGAGTTTATTCCGGGACAGCCAGGCTATATAGTGAGACTCTGTCTCAAAAAAAACAGAGAGAGGGGAGGGAAGAAGAAAGGGAGGGAGGGAGGGAGGGAGAGAGAGAGAGAAAGAGAGAGAGAGAGAGAGAGAGAGAGAGAGAGAGAGAGAGATGGAGGGAGAGAGAGAACATAAAATGATTGTGTAAAATCTAAACAGCTGTGTCACCAGAGTTGAACTTGAAGGGACTTTGGGGTGTCAGAAGGCTTCAAGGTATCTTAGATTATCTTTAGAGAAGGAAGAAGGGACACCTCAAATGTGAGCATTAGGACAAACAATTACAAAGCCTTAACTTCTCTGTTAGCATTTCGGGCATTCTCTCTGTCAAGAAAAATGTTGGGGAGACTTGGGAGATGGCTCACTTGGTAAAGGTCTTGCTGTGCAATCCCGAGGACCTGAGTTCAGATCCCCGGAGCCCACTTCAAACAGGACATCGGAGCACATACCTGTGAGGCCGGTACCCTGACTGAGAGACGTGAGAGGAGGCTAGGAAACTGCTAACATCTGTGACCCGCTGGCCTGGAGTACACAGTGAGAGCAACAGGCCTTGCTCAACACCCGAGGGTGAGTGTCACACCCAACACACACACACACAGTACGTGAAAGTGTGTGTGTGTGTGTGTGTGTGTGTGTGTGTGTGTGTGTGTGTCCACGAAAGCCATAAAAACTCATTGAATCCTCTGATGTGGGAGCTCGGAACCCAACTGAGCTCTTTCAGAAGAGCAGCCAGTGCTTGTGACCCACTAGCCCTCTCTCCAGCGACTCCCAACAAGATGTAAACATTTTGTTATTATTTGATAATTTCTGCATGTATAGAATGTATTTTGCTCATAGCCACGCCTACAACTCTTCACAGACCCCACCACCACCACCACCACCACCATGGTCCCTTCCAATTTTATGTCCCCCCTTTTAAACCACTGAGTCTACTTAGGGCTGGCTATGTGTGTTTGGCCACTCACTGGAGCATGGACAGCCTGTAGGGGGCCACGCCCTGAAGAAGATGTAGGGGGCCACACACTTCCTCCTGATGTCCCCCACTCCCAGGCTCATCCGAAGGGAATGGGGCTTTCTGAGCCCTTCGGCCTCCCATGCAGGAGTGCTCGGTGGCTTAATCCTGTGCACATCTGTCTGGCCACAACAGCTGCTGTGAGTTCATGTGAGTCCCATGGTGCCCAGAAGGCACGGTCTCACCCCAGTCCGGCCCAATCTCTCACGATCTTTCCATCCCCTCATCCTCCCCTCCATGTTCTCTAAGCCTTAAATACAAAAGGCTTTCTATTTCTTAGTTCCCTAAGCCAGGGCGTGATACTGATTTAGGGCTGCATCTCTATTTCTTTGCACTTTGAGCAGTTCTGTAGTAACTGCTGTCCACCATCCAAAGCTCCTCCTGTGAGGGAGGAGAGAGGTTCATCCATCCACAGAGAGTTTGAAGGGCTGCGCTGGGATCACAGACACAGACCGATCTTTTAAAGGAGAAAGCGCTCAGACTGTGGGAGGTGTGGAAACAGCGTGTCATGTGAGGAAAGAGGTCATGGCTGAGAGTTTGGGTGTGAAAGGTCTTGGTATGACTCACAAGGGCTGCCAGTATAGAGACAGAAGTTTAAAAGGAAGCAGAAGAATAGGGTTTGGTGTTTAGGGAAGGTGGTGGCATCAACGCCCGCACTCCAGGGATTCTGTAAGAACTCTCCCTTGGGCTCAAATATCCCACCGACCCTAGCTCATGGCTAAAGGACCTGGCTTGAGCGTTCTGTGTAAAGAGAGCTCTTGCGGATAACACTCTTCAGAGATCACAAAGCCCTGTGTGTGTGTGTGTGTGTGTGAGAGAGAGAGAGAGAGAGAGAGAGAGAGAGAGAGAGAGAGAGAGAGAGAGAGAGAGAGGGAGAGAGAGAGAGAGAGAGGGAGAGAGAGAGAGAGAGAGAGAGAGAGAGAGGGAGAGAGAGAGGGAGAGAGAGAGAGAGGGAGGGAGAGAGAGAGGAGAGAGAGAGAGAGAGAGAGAGAGAGAGAGGGAGAGAGAGGGAGAGAGAGAGGGAGAGAGAGAGAGAGAGGGAGAGAGGGAGAGAGGGAGAGAGAGGTTGCTTCACCATACTCACCATCCCCAGGGGTGTGCTATAGATATATATGATTTTTATTTCTTAATGGCTCACAAGGTCTGTGACAGGCTGGGGTACAAATACAAAGATCTAAGTTTGACATTCAGAACCTGTGAAAAAGCCTGGTGTGGGGACATTAGAATCCCGATATCCCGATGCCAGGGAAGCAAAGACTGGCCGGTCCCCGGGGCTCGCCAGCCAGCCATAAGCCCATTTAGTGGTCAATACGGGAACTCATTGCAGAGAGGGAGGAGGGTAAATGTGAGTGTGGGAGCACATCCGGGCCAGAGACAGGGAGACAAAAGATTTTCCCTTTTCTGTGAAAATCAAAACATCGCTTTTTAACTAAGGTGATAGAAAAATGCATATATTTCAAATTCAAACTACAGCGAGGTTATCTATGAGAATGGAGAAAGACAAACAGAATGACAGAGAGATGCTGTCAAGGGAAGGAATATTTCGAAAGTCTGTGAAGCTCACATCTGGAAGTTTCAAGAGTGTACAGTCAGAACACCCCATGGCACTGCTGAGTAGTTAAAATAATTAATGAAAGCTCTTGAATGGACTCAGGCTTATAAACCTAGTACTCCAGAGGCTGAAGTGTGAGGGTCATGAATCTGAGGTCCCTGCCTCAAAAAGGAAAACGCTAACATATCATCAAGCTGAAGACAGTGGCAAATTCTATTTCAAGATGGGCAGCGATAGAAATTAATGCATGAGGAGAGTAAAGTGTAGCTCAGGTAGTTAAGCGCCTGCCGGGCAGGTACAGACCATCCCTGGCTCGGTTCCCAGCACCGCATACACTAGCTCTGGTGATGCTGGCTGGTAATCCCAGTACTTGGGAGATGGGGGCAGGAAGATGAGAATTTGAGGTCATCCTGGGGAGTTCTGAATCAATCCAGATGACAGAGATGCTATGTAAAAAGGAGGAGGAAGGAAGGAGCTTCACAACACCTACAAATGATTTTCAGTGATTTGTTGTTTGGTAACATAGCAGTTTTTATTTGTTTTTGCTTTTTTTCCCCAGAAGAAAATCAAAGCAACTTGGAGCCATACATTTCTGAGCATCAAGCCATTCCAGTTACCACTGGAAACTGAGAGGTCTCCTCACTCGCCAAACCTCTCAGCAATCACTGGTCACAATGGCACTTTTCTAGAAGGTTCCATCAATCCCCTGATCCTCATACTAGAATGAGGCATTGGAGGAAGTGTTCCATCCCATAGTTTTTCAGGATTTTGCTGAGGTTTGATCTTAGCTTAGGGCTCACATTTTTTTTTTCTGTGAAGCATAGTTATAATCTGAGTCTCCAGTCTAAAGTTTGTCCTTGATGCTTGCCCTACTAATCTGACGTCGAATCTTTGCTCAAGACGTCCTCTGTTTTAGTGTGATGTGTGTGTGTGCATGCATGTGTGTGTGAGTGAGTGTATGGGCATGCACTTGACACATAGAGATGTCAGGGAACAACCAAGCATTTGCTTGTACCACTTCTCAGCATGCCACAGGAACACTGGGACCATAGACAGGGCTACCATGCCTGCTTTATGTGAATTCCAGAAATCTGAACTCAGGTCCTGACTTGCACAGTGCCAAATTTACAGCAGACTCCCATGTGCTCTCTCTCTCTCTCTCTCTCTCTCTCTCTCTCTCTCTCTCTCTCTCTCTCTCTCTCTCTCTCTCTCACACACACACACACACACACACTCAATTGCTCATTCTCTGTGTGTGTATGTGGATCCTTCTTTTGTGTGTGTTCCTGTTTGTAGGATGTGTGCGTACACATGTGTGCAAATGTAAGTGTCTTCCTCACTTGATCCTCTCCTGATTTTCTGAGACAAGATCTCTCGTTTAACCCAAAGCTCAGCAGTTGGCTAGGCTAGCTGACCAGGGAGCTTCAGGGATCCTCTTGTTCCCACCTAACCCCAGCACTGGGTACAGACTGAACAGCCCTAATCCTGCCCAGTTTTTCACATGGGCACTGGAGATTTGAACTCAGGTCCTCATGCTTGTGTACCAGACACTTAACCTGTTGTGCCATCTCCATCATCCTTGTTTTACTCCTTTACAAAACTGCCTTGGTCATCTCTTGCTGCCAAGTACCCTGGCTCTCCACCTGTCTCGCACCCACCACAGTGAGCAACCTCAGTTGCAGACCAGTGTACTCAACCTCAGTGCAGCCCTCCAGCCTCCCCACTCCCTTAGAGTAAGATTCAAAGTCCTCCATCCCACTGCATGGAGCATTGGAGATTTCTAAGGGCATTCCTCATCTCTCTCTCTCCCTGCCTCTCTCTCTCTCTCTCTCTCTCTCTCTCTCTCTCTCTCTCTCTCTCTCTCCCTCCTCTCTCTCTCTCTCTCTCTCTCTCTCTCTCTCACACACACACACACATGCACACAGAGAGAGAGAGAGACAGACAGACAGAGAACGGAGGGAGGGAAGGAGGGAGGGAGGGAGGGAGGGAGGGAGGAAGGGAGGGAGGGAGGGAAAGGAGAGGGAGATCTAGGCATGTGTCACCCCTCCCCAGCCACCCACTGTCTCATTTCTGTACCTAGTTTCTTCCATCCTTTCAACTTTAAAATGACATAAGTTCTGACCTCAGGGCCCACCCCAGGTTATATCCACGATGTCCTGTGAAATTTTCAGTCTGAGCCAGTGTTGTTCAGCCGAGGCAGGGATTGCCCTCCCCACCTTACTGTGTTTTCTTGAAGACCAGACAGCCCTATTTATCAAGTATTTTTTTCTTTGTGCCCAGTGAAGTGTCCAGAAGGTAGTAGGTGCTGAATGCAGTGGTCAGCTGAGTTTTCGAGAACAGCGTATCTTTAAAAGAATTCTGGAGAGTGCGTGAGGATATAAGGTCAGTCAGTGACGTGCTAGCCATGCAAGCATGAGGGTCTGGGTTTTATCCCCACAACCCATGCTTAAAAAGCCATTCTGCAGAGAAGGCTCGGTGGCCAACAGCGCTCGCTGCACTATCAGAGGACCCGAGTTCGGGATCCAGCACCCACACCCCCCTTTAACTCCAGCTGACCACCCTGAAAGACAATCCCCGCACGGTGTTCTAGAATGGGAAACCAGCTCTCCAGGGGCAAGAAAGTCCACCCCTGACTTTAAATGCTACGGAAGCTGTAAAGATACCTCACCTATACAACAGAGAGGCCAATGAAAACATCTTCAGAGGACAATGACAGAGCAGGCAAAGGCACTCACCGCCAAGACTGACCGCTGAGTTCTATCCCAGAATTCCACAGGGTAGAAGGAAAGAGAGGACTGACTCCTAAAATTGTTCTCTGGCTTCCACACCTTGGCACATACATATCATACACACACACACACACACACACACACACACACACACACACACACACACACTAATTTTTTTTTTTTTTAATATTTCAAAGTTGTGTTCCATCTAAGTCAAACCAGTGAGAAAGCTAGGAAAACGGACAGAAAAATGAAGAATGAGCTTCCTGGTCAACACCTCCACTATCACGAAAGCCCCTTGAGGCATACTAAAGAACGCCCATCCAAATATATACACAGCTTTGTTCCAGCTCTAGGGATTTTCTTTTTGAAACAGAGCTTCACACAGTCCAGCTTAGGCCCAAACTGCACAGCCAAAGATGGCCTTGAACTCCTACCCTTCTGCCTCCACCTCCCCTGAGCTGAGGTCATAGGCATGTGTCACCCGTTTATGCTGTGCTCCGGATCGAACCCAGGGGTTCCTGCATGCCAGGTAAGCCCTCTACTGTCTGAGCAGCATCTCAGCCCCCGCTGGACTTCTTCACACCCTTTGACTTGTAGCATCATCTCAACACACACCCAGCGTGTCCTCGTGGGATGCTCATTAAAGAAGGGGCATTTTCTTAATAAGCACTAGCATTGATGCAAGAGAAAACACTTGACTTATGAATTTTAAGAAGGACCACACTTTAAGCAAAAATCGTCTATACACCATGGACAAAGCACCTGCGGTCAGCGGTCCAGGAATTCCAGACTGATCCAGTGTAGCTAGTGAGAGTCAGGTGTGAAATGTCTTGTCTCTACTTGCGTCCCACTACCAGAGACTAAGTTTCTGTGCAATCGCATTAACAGGGAGTCGTACTTTACCATTGATTTCAAAGGTCTCCATCACAGGAAACAAGGCTTGGTCAAAATCAGCTCCTTCTTCTGCGCTCGCCAAGAAGGCTTCCTCCTTGAGAATTTCTTTATTTCCCATTGCTAAGTTTTATAGGTGTCCAAAGCCCTGGAGCCAGCAGAAATGTTTCCTCTAGAGGAAGCAGGGCTCCCTTTTAACTGCAGCAGCGAGCTGGAGACCCGCACGACTTCCCTTTGGCAATGGTCCTCCAATTTGCACAATGTTTCCTGACTATGGGACTAGGCCATTCCTTAGTGAATAGTTGGTTCTTGCTGAAAAATCAGGCTGTTTGCATGTGGAGTTATTATGTGGGGAAGCTGCCTGTTGAGGGGAACTGAAGAGATCTGGGGAAGACCCTCCTTGTCCTCAGGACCCTAGGTGACACCTAAATGGGCCTTTCTCTTCCTTCCTTCTGCCTTCTTAATCCTGTATTCACACAGGCCCAGCTAGCTATCCCAGGGTTCTGCAGGCCACACCGACCAACTTCAGGTTGAGTTCATCCTTAGACACAGTGGGGCCCTGGATCGGAGCACGGTTTGGGACACAGACCGAATCCAAACTTATAGTTTAATAAGGTTCCCGAGTGGTTTATAGTAAAGTTTAGGAAGTAGGCTGAGAAGATTAAAGTTCCCGCTGGCCAAGCATGGAGATATGGATTCAGATCACCAGAAGCTATTAAAAACCAAAACAACGATAAAAACCAGGTGTGGTTACATTGTCTGTTAGCTTAGAGATGGCAAGATAGAGACAGGTGTCCCTGAGCTCTGAGTTCAATGAGGGGGGAGGGGGGGAGACAGTAAAGTAGAGGCCAGAGAGGTGGCTCAGCAGGGAAAGGCCCTTGTAACCAAACCTGTCAACTTGAATCTGTTTCTCAGTATCCACATGGTGAGAAGAGAGAACTGATTGCCACAAACTATCCTCTGACCTCCACCCACGTGTGTGTACACCATCATACACATGTACACGTGCACATACATACAATTAAACTTAAAACACTTTTACAGTCACCTGGGAGGTATCTTTCTATGGCTCACCAGCCCAAGCTTTCCACACCACCCTCGTGTGTGTGCACATTTGTATGTATACGTACACATGCATGCTTTTCCGTGAACTCTGTGTGCATGCACATATCATGTGAGCATTCACATGTGTGTGCACGTGTGTGTACACATGCGTGTGTGCCCATATATGCATATGCTTTCCTGTATACCCTGTGTGTGTGTGTGTGTGTGTGTGTGTGTGTGTGTGTGCATGTACATTCACTGCAGCTCATGGAGGCCTAAGCTCACTTCTCTCGCTGCTCTGTTGAATCTGTGGCAGGTCACAATAATTAAGATGCAGATGCAGGAAGGGTGCAGTGTTTGCTGCAAATCCTACCCGGTCCTCACAGCAGCTGTGGGATGGTATGAAAGTCACTCAAGCTGTACCTACCTCTCCCTCCACATTTGCATAATAAGGGAGACACTGATAACTTGTATTACTGAATACAGTCACATGAGTTCAGGGCTGGGCAATAAGAAGGGTCTCGTGCAAGTAGGACTAGCTGATCTGACAAATGTGCTGGCTCCATTGCTCAGAGTATCTTGTCTGCACTACCTTGCAAATGTCAGGACCTGCGTTTAATCCCCAGGACCCCCCCCCAACACACACACACACACAAAGACTGGGTATGGTGGTGCCCTTAAATCCCAGTGCTGGGAGACAGAGACAGGTGGATCCCTGACCCTCCTAAGCCAGTCAGCCTGGCGCACTTGGTGAGCCATGTAGAGAGCCGGTATCAAAGAACAAGATGGATGGACAGGGCCCGAGGGGTAACGGCTGAGGCTGTCCTTTTGTCCTCTGGCCTCTGAACACCCGTGTACACCCATGCACAGTAAGATATTGGGACAGAAAGAGTTAAAGGAGAGTGCTGGGTCATTCAGAGGCTGCTAGCTGGCAGCTCCAACCACAAGCCTGGGGCTGTCGCAGTGGGTGTCAGGGGTTGGGGCCTCCCCAGAAGGGGAATTCCCAAAGCGAAGAGGCCTGCTCCTGGACTGCCTGCACCTCCCGCTCAGTGCTGTCCTTTCAGCAGCACAGATGTGGCTCACTGCAGAATGCTGTGTGAACTACGGAACCCGTGCCTAGAGGGCTCACAGGAAGAATGTCAAGTGTCTCTATGTTGGTCCCTATGTTGGCTGTGGTTATAGAGCCAGGCAGAGCCAAGACTCCTAACCAGGGCGATGGCTGAGGGTGAAGGGAACTTAGGCGAAGTGTTCTCATGCACAGGCAGAGGACACGAGTTAGACCCCCAGAGCCCATTACAGAGCTGGGCATGGTGGTATGGCTGCAATCCCATATCTGGCATGTGGAGATTGCTGAATCCCTGGGGCGTTCAGGCAAGCTAGCTTAGCCTACTTGGTGAGCTGAGGGTTAATGAGAGATTCTGACTCAAAAATAAAGTAGAAAGGGGAGACAAGACAGCTTTGCAGGTAAAAGGCACTTGGGGCCAAGCCTGGTGGCCTGAATTCGTTTCCCAGGATGCACAGGGTGGAAGCAGGGAACTGACTCCTGAAAGTTGCACCCCGCCCCCCCCCACGATTGCATACATGTCTGCACAACACAAATATCCGTATAACCCACGTAAAACTAGATCTGAACAACAGCTCTCTCATGAAGTCCCTGTGCAAGTTCATTGACCTGCTTAACTTCTCTGAGCCCAGCACAGAGCTGTAACTTCCTGAGCACTTTAGCAAGATTTGTTATGAAGACAGGACTCGCCACCCACAACATGTAAGCTGCCTGGCATGCAGTTTAGCAAGATTTGTTATGAAGACAGGACTCGCCACCCACAACATGTAAGCTGCCTGGCATGCAGACCAAGAAGGTGTCTGATTTCAAACTCTGCTTCTACAACCTGTTTAAGCCAGGGCCCTATATCTGAGGTTCCCAGGAAGGGGTTTTGTGAAACCAGGCATGCCAGTTCTCTACCCTGAGCATTAAGCCCTAGCTCCCCTTGACTTTCTAGGGTGGACCTAACCCCAGGAGGTTCAATTCCACTGAGCAGAATCCCAGAGGGTTTGTTGTAAAAAAAAAAAAAAAAAAAAAAACCCAAAAAACAAACAAACAAACAAACAAAAGTAGCTAGAGAAAGAGTTCAAGCAGAGGGTTTTGTTTATTTTTCTTATTTTACATATTAATTCCAGTTCCTTCTCCCTCCCTCCTTCTCTCCAACCCTCCCATGCCCCCTGACCACCCTCCCATCCCACCCACCCCCACTCCACAGGGTTTTTTATATTAGGGGAAAAGGATCCTAAAAGAGGGGAAGGAGAGGGGGAGACTAACCTCCAGGGACAGGAGCAGGGGGAGAAAGGGAAGAGAAAGGGAGAGAGAGAGAGAGAGAGAGAGAGAGAGAGAGAGAGAGAGAGAGAGAGAGAGAGAGAGAGAGAGAGAGCTCTGTGGGAGGAGGGCGCTTTGAAAAGGGAACACAGTGAATGTGCACAGGTGGTGCTCTTAGTGGCAGCAGCTGCGGGCGTGTCCTGTCAACTATAAAGGCGGGCTGGTGGAAATGCCTAAATACTAACACATTTCCCATAGAGAGGGGAAACGGGGCTCTCAGCCCCTCTGTCCTGTGTTGATGAGATCCACTATGACATTCACATATGTCCCTTTATACTCCTAGTGACTGGACACTATATGATAGTGTGTGTGTGTGTGTGTGTGTGTGTGTGTGTGTGTGTGTGTGTGAGAGAGAGAGAGAGAGAGAGAGAGAGAGAGAGAGAGAGAGAGAGAGAGAGAGGACAACCTTGGCTGCCTTTCCTCAGGTACCATCCTGCAAGACAGGATCTTCTCTGGCCTCCAAATGGCAAAGTAGGCTAGGCTGGCTGGCCAGTGAGCCCCAGAGAGACAACTGTGCCTACCTCCTCAGCACTGGGATGTCAAGCACACGCCACTGTGCCTGATTTGGGGGTGGGCAAAGTGGGTTCTGCAAATGCTTAGTAACCAAACTATCTCCCCAACTCTAAGATGAATAACATTCTTTTTTTTTTCTTATTTTATATACTGATCCCAGTTCCTTCTCCCTCCCTCTTTCCCACCCTCCCATGCCCCACCACCATCCTCCCATCCCATCCCCCCCCACTCCACATGCAGGGTGATGCCTTCCAGGAGGGGTCATCTAAATCTGCCAAGTCATTTGGAGTAGGGACTAGGCCCTCCCTCTTGCCTCTAGGTTAAGAAAGTATCTTTCCATGGGGAATGTGCTCCCAAAGTCCTTTTGTGCACCAGGGATACATCCTGGTTCCACTGTCAGAGGTCCCTTAGGCTGCCCAGGCCTTCTGACTGAGACCCATGTTCAGGGGTCTGAGTCACTCCAATGCTGGATTCCCAGCCATCAGTCTGGGGGCCCATTAGCTCCTCCTTGTTCAGGTCAGCTGTCTCTGTGGGTTTCTGTAGCCTGATCTTGTCCTCCTTCTTTGCATCTGGGTTCCAGTTAGGCTGTGGGTGTCTGCTTCTGTTTCCATCAGCTACTAGGTGAGGGCTCTATGATAGTGGATGAGTTAGTCATCAATCTCATTATCAGGGAAGGGCATTTAAGATAGCCTTTCCACTGTTGCTCAAATTGTTAGTTGAGGTCAGTCTTTTAGGTCTCTGGACATTTCTCTAGAGTCAGTTTTCTCTTCAAACCTATAATGGCTCCCTCATCTATGCTCTCTCTCTCTCTCTCTCTCTCTCTCTCTCTCTCTCTCTCTCTCTCTCTCTCTCTCATCTATTCCTCTCCTAGTCCCACTTGCTTTCCTCTCCTCCCCTTCTCTTTCTCCTAGCTCCCTCTCCACTCACTGCTTCCCCCCCCCCCCGCCTCTCTCCCCCCCCCCTATGCTCAGGAGATCTTGTCCCTTTCCCCTTCGTGAGGGACTTTGGAGATGAGTGGCATTCTTACCAAGATTTATTTGCTCATGTGTGTGTGCACATGCCTGTCTGTTGTGAGTCCAGATGCACACCTGCGTACATGTGATTGGAGGCCAGAAGCGTGTGTCAGGTGTCCGTTTCCATCACTTCCTGACGATTGATTTTCTAGGTGATGTCTCTCCCTGACCCTAGGGCTTGAGTTTTCCCAGCTAGTCTAGAATGCAGTAACTCCTAGTGACCCTTCTGGCTCCACTACCCACTCTTGTAGGCAAGAACAGGGTGCTGAGCTCCAAACTCATGTCCATGTCCTTGTTCAGCAAACGCGCAACCACGTCTCCAGCCCAAATAAAATTTCAAAGCAATATTTTTAAAAACCAACCGCATGCATGCCACCAGCAAATTGCCAGCATTTAAACAAGAGCAGCCTCCTCTAGTGCCTATCCACTCAGCTCCTGTGGGCCCTGGTCCCAGCCACATATAAGCCCTAGGTTTCAGCATCTTCACTATAGGAGCCTCTAAAAGTTGCCCTGGAGGCTGAGGATGAGAGGGGCTGACAGATGTGTGGTACATCTGTAAAGGGAGCAGTGTGCAGATGCTGGCATCACCTGCCGAGCCAGGCTGTAAGGGGCACTTCATACCATATCAGAGGCACCTTTCACAACCCTTTATATCTCCCATTAGGCACAGAGCTCAGGGTTCCAGGGGCAGGTACAGTCTCTCCCCACAGTGCACTCAAACACTTTCATGCCCAGGAACACAGATCTGACTGTTTCTTCCCCAGATGAAGTGGCCTGTTTATATCCGGGGACTGACTTGCTCAAGATGGGGTGGGGCTTCACTTTCCAGGCAGAGTGCACATAATTGGTCTGGAGTGTTGAGATGCGCTCTGTGGAGTTCTGCCCAGTTTTCTGATGCTCTCAGACGCCACAGCCAAGGGCCTCATGCTGCTTTGGTATGTTGGGAGGAATGCGGGCGTGGCCCCACACTTGGAGTGCTCTACAGAGCAGCTCAACATCCCGCCACTTAGCTGGTGAGCTGCCTGCATGTCCAACAAAAACAGCCCTGGGGTTGCCTTATTCTGGCCTGAATATGAAGTGACAGTTTGGTGTGAAAGTGATTAAGCTAACACCATTTTGCCCTGATTCCATTTTGTGTCTGCTTAAACACTCCTCAGCCCTCTACCTCCCAACAGCCACACCTGCCTCACATTTGGGATTCCCATGACCCTGACCGTGGTCCAGATGTAATGTTTACAATGAACTAAGCATAACTGAAAAGGTATAAGTCTAAATTAATTGTCATGCTGTGTCTAAAATAACTACGTTCTGCCTAAACAAATGCCACAAGGTTATTCTGACCCTCATCTGACGTTGATGTGATTGTGATTTTTGCCTTTCAAAGCACTGTCCCCTGAGCTTCGACACAAAGAGACTCTGGGGCGTTAGTTCACACTTGATCACTGGCCAGACTTAAGGGACTCTTGAACTGTTAATTGGATTAGTTATCATGGCAGTGTGCATCTCTCTTGAGTGGATTATTTCAGTGTAAAAATCACCGCACTCAACTAATGGTCCAAACAATTCAAATCTTCATCCAGCAGATGGGCACATCACATCTTTGTACTGATCCCGTGTCCCTTCATCTCTCCCCCACTGCCAGGCCACTTGTTCTGTCACTTGTCTCAGGCCAAAACTTCTGCCCAGGAGCTAAGGATGTGGTCCAGCTGCTAGGGTGCCTGCCTAGCAGGTGAAAAGCCTGGGTTCTGTCCCTGGCAGAGCATAAAATTGAGTATGGTGTCACATGCCTGCCATCCTGGGGCTCAGGGGGTGGAAGCAGAAGGACCAGAAATTCAAAGCCATTCTGGGCTACACAGTGAGTTCTGGGCCACCAGGGTTATATGATATCCTGTCTTTAAAAATATGAAAAAGAAAGCAGCAACATAAATAACCACGAATAGGTGAATGCACCAGTTACATCCACATCCAAACACTACCGATCATACCATAAAACCCTGCACGGATAAATCTCCACACTTGTCATGTTCTGTGAAAGGAGCTAGAATTCAAAGGGGACATGGGGCCTGATTCCATTCTTAGAAGGTTCCAGAACAAGCAAAACTCATTTTCAGTGTCTGAAAACAGAGCCCTGTTTTTGGTGGAATGCTGACTGCAAAGGGAGTGTCTGATGTGATGAAGATACTCTGTATAGTCAAGAAGTTAGCTTTAAAATACAGTGAACTTTATGCATTTTGCTGTTTACCTTGGAACTTCATTAGAACAGAAACTAAAAAGAAGGAGCTTCTGGCCCAGCATTGGTGGCACACACCTTCAGTCCCAGCAGAGGCAGACAGATCTCTGTGAGTTCAAGGTCAGCCCAGTTGGTCTATAGAACAAGCTCCAGGATAGGCTCCAATACAGAGCACAGAGAAACCCTGTCTTGAGAAACCAAAAAAAAAAAAAAAAAAAAAAAAAAAGAGATTTCTTCATTTCTTCTTCTTCTCAATACACTAGTATAACAGAAGTTTGTCTTTTGGGCCTCTGGGATGGGAAGGTGATGGGTGGACCTTGGCATCCCAGAGCATTCTGTCTGTCGTTTTGAGTTACATCCCAACACTGTAGGAAGTCAAAGTCCCCCATACACAGGGGAGCACATCTGTGTTCAGAGACCAGAAGAGGGCACAGAGAAGCTTCTGCCCACTTCTGCTACTCCTGGGTCTCTGCCAGGAGCACCTTAAGTCAACAGTCACAAGGATCCTTGCACATCAATATTCACAGCAGCTAAGCTACAGATCCAACCTGAGGATCCAGCAACATTGGGACGGATGAGGAAAATGTTTATCCATACAGTGGAGGGCATCCTACCAAAAAGAGTGATGCTGTGCCCCTTGCAAGAAAATGGATGGACTTGGGGGCAATCGTGTTAAGTGAATTAAGCCAGCCTCATGTGTGTGCGTGTGTGTGTGTGTGCGTGTGTGTGTGTGTGTGTGTGTGTGTGTGTGTGTGTGTGTGTGTGTTTGTACGTATGCACGAATGACATGGGCAGATAAGTGAAGCTACCTAGGGAGCAAAGGTGCTAAAGGAAGGGTGAAGGTATGAGAAAGGGGAGAGGAGGGACACCAGGGGAAAATGGGGGGTATGCTCAACGCACAATAGCAAACTTGTATAAGGATTTTAAAATAAAATTTAAATAATAAAAAAAAAAGAATTAAACTGGTCTCTGTTGAGACTCTCCATGCACAGAGATTCCAACCAGAGCTGATGCAGGCCAAGGCCAGTGTGATGTTTCTATTAACTTTATAAAACCTGGAGTCACCAGGGAAGAGAATTTCAGTGAGGGATCACCTAGGTCTGGTTGGGTGATTATTTTGATAGTAGATTGATGTGGGTTGACTCAGTCTACTGTGGGTGTCACCATTCCCTAGGCAGGGACCTCTTTTGACTGTGGGGTGTGATGTGACTGGGTGCTTTGACTTCCCTACTACAGTGGGCTATAACCAAAACTATACGTCAATTACACTCTTTCTCCCTTAGGTTGCATTTGATCCGAATATTTTATAACAGCAACAGAAATGAAACTAGAATGGTCAGGAAGGCAACTCCTCCCACGCTGATTTCAGAGACATAGGTTCTTCTGAGGCCACACGCCACACCCTTCATTACTGGAACCCTCGATGTCTTCATGGGTGACCACACTTTTCATGGCACCACTTAGAAAGGGGGTGTCAAAATTCATTTTCATCTGTATGAGACACTGACGTGTCATTCCATGAGCGATATTGAGCCTTTCTTGGAGCAGGTGAAGCAAATTGTAGGAAACACAGGGTGGGAAACAGCAGCCATCAGTCACATGCTCCAAGTCTCATGGTCCCTTATCATTTTCCGTGTGTGTGTGTGTGTGTGTGTGTGTGTGTGTGTGTGTGTGTGTGTGTGTGTACAGGCAGGCATATGGAAGCCAGATGGCAACTTTGGGTTGTTCCTCACTTATTTCTGAGATGACTTCTCTCAGTGGCTTGGTGCCCGCCAAGGCTAAAGCTGGCTGAACAATAAGCCCAAAGATTTATTTGTGTCCATCTCCAGTATTGGGGTCATCGGCACATACCACCATGCCTGTCTACTTGCTTGTATGTTTACATGTGTGGTATGTGTGTGTGTGTGCATATGTGTAGAGTCCAGAAGTCAACACTGAGTTTTCCATTATTGCTTTTATCCTTATTCTTTGAGGCAGGATCTCTCATTGGACCTCTCATTGGATAGGGCTTGCCAACTATCTACATCGTTCGTCCAGAGAGCAGTGGGCATCTACCCCCTCCCCGTTCCCTCTGCCCCTGCCGCACACACAATACTAAGGGTCAGATACGCAGAGAACATCCAGCTTTTACATGAGTGCTGGGGATCCAAACTCAGGACCCCATGCTTGCGTAGCCAGCACTTTACCAAATGAATCATCTCACTAGTCTCTGGTCTTAAAAGAAAATCTGCATGAGTTCTAAGGGCCAAACTGAGCTTCTCATGCTTACAAGGTAAATAGTCTTGTGACCGAGCCACCTCCCAGCACCTACCTGCCTTGTCATTTCAGTAACATCTTTTCCAGTTGTCCCTCCTATCCACTCCAAGGACACTCTGCCATGGGCCTATTAATACTCTGTTGCTTTGATATCGTGACTCCGATAACACCTTGTCTCAGGATGTTTGACGTCTCACTCTGCCATTCTCCCGTGGCCCACTGCCCACTGCACGCTCTGTCTCCTGCCTCCTCTGCTTGTACTGTGGCTTCTAATTAGCCTCCTGTACACAGCCTTAACTGCCTTCTCCCTCTTCGTCTTCACTGCACTTGACAACACCCAGGACCCCAGTTAGACCCAGTCCTTCAACAACTGGGTGTAAATGGGGGAGACATGAAGCTGATATGATTACACAGACGGCCTGATGGTCTCATCTAAGTGCCTGACACAAGCTGCAAACCAGCCTTAAGCCTTCTGGCAATTATTTAACCGTTTCTCATTCAGCTCATTCTCCAAGCAAGCCTTCCAGGCCTGACCTCATTAAATCCCTCATCTCCACTCTTACCTGAAAGCCGTGCATACGTGTGTGTGTGTGTGTGTGTGTGTGTGTGTGTGTGTGTGTGTGTGTGTGTGTGTGTGTGTGTCTGTGTAAGGGGCAGTTACACAGGTGTGTGTATTGTAGGGACCCAGAAGACAAGCTAGGGTGTTGTTATTCCCCTGGCAACATCTATCTCTTTTGACACAGGCTTTTGTTCATTGGCTCAGAAGTCACTGACTAGGCCAGACTTGCTGCCAGTGAGCCCCAGGGATCCTCACGTCACCCCTTCCCCAGCACATGCCACCACATGTGACTTCTTAAGCCACGGATGCTGGGCTGGAACCAAGACACACTTGCATGGCCAGCTCTCTAGTGACTGAGCTGTCTTCCCACACTCTGTGCTCTCCTCTGTACGACTCTTTTCTCCCTGCTGTACACCATGCCCTCCTTCACTGGGACAATCCCAGTGGAGAACTCCCCACACTCTCCATATTGGCATCTGGTCCAAGGGTCCTGCCGACTGCATTAAAATTTCCCGAAAATGCCCAGGCTCCTATCAAGACCCAGTGATGAGTGTGCTCTCTCCACTGGTCCCACCAAGACCAGGCCCTCGGTGAGCTCTCGGCAATGGTCTCCATCACCTCCTCAGGCTTTTCTTTGCTCTGCTTGGGTTTATGATCTCAGCTGGAGCACTCCCCCGCATCAGAGCACAGAGCCTGGGGTTCCTTCCATCTTAAAGCCTTAGCCTCTGGCCTACTTCCCTATAACCTAACACCCAGTGTTTGCTCTCCTTTCTAGTGAATGTCCCTCAAAAGCCATCTATCCCACTGGGTCAGCTCCTCTGCTCCTGTACTATTGTCTGTCAGCTGCAATAGGGTTTCTCCCCATCATTCAGCCGAAACTGCCTTTGAGGATACACAGCGGACTCCAGGCAGCGTTCCTAACCCACTCCTCATCATTGAAGTAACCTCTTTGTCTACCTCCAAAGACAGTACTTTCTGACCTTACTGGTCAGAAAGTCTTCCGACCTTACTGGTCTTTACATTATGTTACTGTTGTTTCATATTATCATTATTTGGGGGACAGCATCTCATACTCCCTAGGCTAGCCTTGAACTTGCTATGGAAGTGAGGATGACCAGGAAATTCTGATTCTCCCGCTTTGCCTCTGGAGTCCTGAGAAAGTAGGTGCATGTCGCCATGCCCTGTGTATGTGGTGCTGGGGATTGAACCCAGGAGTCTGGCAACCTGAGACCTGGAGTTCGGGAGTCACAGGCAGACTCTGTGGGTGGTGCCAAATTTCTTTACAGCCAGCTGCTGTGGCTGTAAGAGGTCTGAGCAGCAGTCTGGTATGGCTGTAATGTCGATGTATAAGGTGGAGTGACACACAGGACACCCGATGCCACCCTCTGTCACTGCATGCACAGGAAAGGGAGGGTGCACCCACCTACATCCTCACATATGTCACATGTACAAGGGGAGTCAGGATGAGGACTGAGGAGAGGGCTCAGTCAGAAAAGTATGCCTTGCAGTCACAATGACATGCATTTATGCATTTAACCCCTGAAACAGACTAGGTGGGGGTAGTGGCATATGCACAGCTTGTATGCACACCCACACCACACATATATACCCATATACACACACACACACACACACACACACACACACACACACACGTAGAAAAATAAGTTTCTAAAGTATATATGTCACCTTCTGTATTCCCCTTTCCCAGGGAGATCTGCGCGTCCACCCTTGGAGTTGTCCTTATTACCTAGCCTCTGTGGGTCTGAGGATTGTAGCCTGGTTATCCTTTACTTTATAGTTAACATCCCCTTATGAGTGAGGACGTAGAAAGTTCGTCTTTCTGGGTCTGGGTTATCTCACTCAAGATGATTGGGTGGGCGGGGGGGGGGGGACAGTGCTGAGACAGATGACTGGAAGTGGGGTGGGGAGAGGGCTTTATTGTGTCAGGTAGAAGCTTGACACAAGGGACACTTCCGTGAGTCTACAGGATGGCCCCAGCTAAGACTCCTGGCAGCGGGGATGCGTAGCCTGGGCGGGCATTCTCTGCGATGGGACTGGTGACTACCCAGTGGTCATCTGAGAGTCTTCATCCAGTGACTGATGGAGGTGGATTCAGAGACCCATAAACAAACACTGGGCTCCCTGCTCAGGCAAAGGAGGAGGGATTGTAGGAAGCAGGCAGGCCAAGGACATCACAAGAAAACCCACAGAATTGGACAGCCTACCTCATGGGAACTCACAGAATCTGAACCAACAACCAGGGAGCCTGCATTGGATGTACCTGGGCCCTCTGCACGTGTGCGGCTATTGTGTGTCTATATAGGGACTCCCAGCAATGGGAGCAGGGGCCGCCCCTGGTGCTGGCTCTTGGGAACCTATTTCTCATGCTGAGTTGCCTTGCCCAGCCTGAGTACGAGGGGGAGGTGCTTGGTCTTAAGGCAACTTGATATGCCATGCTTTGCTGAGACCCAAGAGAGGCTGGCTCCTTTCTGAGCTCTTACAGAGGAGGGGCGAGTCGGGGGAGGGGCGAGGGGAGGAGGAGGAGCAAGTGGGAGGAGAGGAGGGAGGGGAAGCTGTAATAATAATAATAATAATAATAATAATAATAATAATAATAATAATAATAATAATAATATTTGGGGGCGGTTTCAAGACAGAGTTTCTCTGCATTGCTTTGGAGCCTGTCCTGGAATTCCCTCTGTAGACCAGGCTGGCCTTGAACTCACAGAGATCTGCCCGCCTCTGCCTCCTGAGTAAATAATTTTTAAAAAGAAAAATATTTGTCTGTGTGTGAAGCAAAATCTGACAGAACCAAGGGAAAAATGGGCCCTTCAGCACACCACTTTCAATAACCATCAACCAGATAGACAGCGAGTATCCTGGTTTCATTTCTGTTGTGATAAAACACCCTGACATTCCCCCCCCCCAATTAAGGGAGAAAGGGTTTATTTTAGCTCATGACTCCAAGTTAAAGCCCATCATTGTGGAGAAGTCATAATGACAGGAGCCACACCACATCCATGCTTGACAGCAGAGAAAGATGGGGTGGGGCGGGGGGAATGTATATATGCGTGCTCACTTGTTTGCTTGGGATCAGATCCATTCATCCATTCTTATACAGCTCAAGACCCCTGACCTAGGGAATGGCACCTCTCACATTGGGCTCGATTTCTCCTCGTACACACCCACAGGCCAGCCCAGTGTAGACAGTGTCTCAGTGAGCCTCTTCCTAATTGGTTCTAGGTTGTATCACTTTGAAGGTTAAAGCTAACCAGCACAGCCAGTAAGGAAATTAAAAATTTGAACAACACAGTAAACCAACTAGGCTTAACCACACAGAGGCTCTATACACAGTGACATCCCCTAGAGATGTCATGTTAGGCCACAAACTTTGTCTCAATTGATTTTACCTGGTAGATAAGCCAAGGTTCTCTAATCACAAGATGATCAGAAACCAATGACTAAAGGGAAACTGGAAAATTCCTAAGTGTGTGGAAATTAAATGGCATACTTTTAATGAAGAAAAAAGTTACATGAGATACTAGAAAACACTGGGAGGTGACTGATGACAAAAATACAACACACCAAAAACAAAACAAAACAAATCTGCCGGATGGTGGTAATCCCAGCACTGGGGAGGCAGAGGCAGGTGGACCTCTGTGAGTTCCAGGCCAGCCTGGTCTACAAAGTGAATTACAGGACAGGTTCCAAAGCTCCTGTCTTGAAAACCCAAAGGAGAAAAAAAACAAAACAAAAAACTATACACACCAGTGGTTAGAGTTCAACTGTGACATCATGTTATTTTGCTACAATAATATATAGAATACATACATACATGTATATATATATGTGTGTATGTGTAGAAGGGGATGATTATAATCATATATGTGTGTGTGGGATATAATCATATATGCATGTAGAAAGGGGATGACTACAATTTTATGTATGTGTGTGTGTGTATAGAAGGGAGATGACTATAATTACGAGTGTGTGTGTGTGTGTGTGTGTGTAGAGCTGGGTAGATGGCTCGGTTGGTAAAATACTTGCTGCCCAGGCATGGAGACATGGATTCAGATGCCCACAGTCTATCTAAAAACAACCCCAGCACTGGGGAGATGGAGTTGAGAGGATCCTTGTGGTTTTCTGACCAGTCAATATAGCTGAGTTGGTGAGTCCTAGGTTCACAGAGACCCTCTCTCAATAGTCAAGGTGGAAAGTGGTTGAAGACAGCTAGTCTCTCCCTCCCTCTCTCTCTCTCTCTCTCTCTCCCTCTCTCTCTCTCTCACACACACACACACACACACACACCACAAGTGACATTGACCTATATGGTCTCTTACCATTCCTTACTGAGTAGCAGGTCTTTAACCCTAGGTAATGTGGAGGGTGAGAATCTGTCTTCCTCTTTTCTCTGCCCTCATCTCCACGGAGTCTGGGTTCAGAGGGACACTCCCTTGGGGGAAGAGCAGGGTTCTTTCACTAGCTGCTTGGCGTCATATGACTCTAGGGATGAATAAAGTAGTCTTAACCTCAAAAATGGAAGTGGGTCCTTGTGAAAGCGGACCTGAGATGCAAGCCTTGCCTGGGGTTGCTTCTCCTTTTCATTTCTGGACACTGCTAGCAGGCGCCTGGCACTGTGAGGCCTGAGGTAGTGTGCACAGAAGCAATCTGTGGAGAATTCTCTGCAGGCTCATGTCTGGTGACTTCCATGGGTCAGCTTGCCATAAGCTAGAATCGCCTGAGCTGAGAGACTCTCACTAGCAGAATTATCTAGATCAAGTTGGCCTGTGGCATGCTCGAGAGGGTCTTTCTCAGTTGGGTTAACTGAGGCGAGAAAACTCATATGGATGGCAACATTTCATGGGCTACGTCCTGTATTGTGTAAAACTGTGTGTGTGTGTGTGTGTGTGTGTGTGTGTGTGTGTGTGTGTGTGTGTGTGTGTAGGTGCCCCAGGAGGCCAGAAGAGAATGTTGGATCCCCTGAGGTTGGAGTTACAGTTGTAAATGGAGTGTCGGTGCTGGCAACTGAACTCAGATCCTCTTGAAGAGTAACAAGCTCTCTCAACCACTGCCGAGCCTTCTCTTCAGCCCCTGCTAGGCTGTGCATTGGTAGAGAGTTGCCTAGGACATGGGTTCATTCGTTTCTTCATGCGCTTGCCTGTGGATCTGATGGGACTAGCTGCTTGGGTTCCTGCCTTGACTTCCCCACAGCGATGCACTATGTCTCAGAATCACAGACCAAGCAAACCCGCTTGTCTCCTAAGTTGCTTTCAGGCAAGATCACTTCCCACAGCAGGAGAAATGAAGCAGGGCACCTACAGAGCAGAGGCCAGCAAGGCCAGCCGTATTCATGTGATCAACAGCTGATACAGCTGCGTGGTCACTGTCATGGTAAAGAGAAGCCTGCAGTCACCCTGCAGGGGCCTGGGTTGCTCTGGGAGACCCAGGGATGAGGCCAGCTGAAGTCAAGAGATCAGTTCTCACTGGGCAGTTGACCTGAGCTGAGCTCAGAGGTGGATGGAGAAATGCTCAGACTTCCGAAACAAAGGAAGATGGGTTGCATCCTTGCCTGGGGCTGCTCCAGCCAGCTGGCACCACAGGTCTGGGAACCGCCCAGCATCAGCTCTCCTTCTAAGACTCTCCTAATTTTCTTGATCAGAATTTTCTTCTCGACTGGGGATATAACTTCGTGGGGTAGAGTGCTTGCGTAGCATGTACAAGGTCCCCAGGTCAAGCTGCAGCTCTGCATAAACTGGATGCTTTTGGGCATGCCTGTATTTCAACATAGCAAGACTAGCCTTGATTATGTGAAACTCTATTTCAAGAAAAGAAGGGAGGGAGGGAAGGAGAGAGGGAGGGGGAAGGGAGGAAGAGAGAGAGAGAGAGAGAGAGAGAGAGAGAGGGGAGGGAGGGAGAGAGGGAGAGAGAGGGAGGGACAGAGAGAGAGAGAGAGAGAGAGAGAGAGAGAGAGAGAGGGAGGGAGGGAGAGAGGGAGAGAGAGGGAGGGACAGAGAGAGAGAGAGAGAGAGAGGAGAGAGGGAGAGAGAGGGAGGGACAGAGACAGAGAGAGAGGGAGAGAGAGAGACAGAGAGAGAGACAGAGAGAGAGAGAGACAGACAGAGAGACAGAGAGAGAGAGAGAGAGAGAGAGAGAGAGAGCAGGTCTACTAGGAACTGGCCCAGCAGGCAGAGCTGTGCTAAGGGTGTGCCCCCTCTGCTGGCATTAATTCCCTAGTCTAAAATCTTTCCTTCAGCTTGTGCTGATCAGGTCATTCCTGCTGCCTGACCTTGGGCTGCCTAACTTCCTGCCCTCTGCTGTGACCTGGTTCTTTCCTTCCTAAACTCAGTTCTTTCTGTCTTGTGGAAGTCCCCAAAAATGATTGCAGTAATTTCCTTTTGTCAAGCTGGCTGAATTTCACCTCTATTGCATGTGCTGAAGAACACAGAGCCCTCCCTCTCTCTGATTCCAGGATCGTGGGCCCTCTCTCTTCCTGCTCACCTCTTAGGTCCCTGTGCCTGGTGACTCTGGACTTCTCTTGGCTATGTCTAAGAAACTCCCTGCGGCAGCCCTCCCCCATCAAAGCAGTGCAGGCTCACTAGGAAGCAGAGCTCAGAATGCTGAACCAGTGTGTTGACTCACTTTCCAAGAATCTTATTAACTACCCAGTTCAAAGCCCCAAATTATTGGTCATCCGCTAGCAGTTTCCAATATCTGAAAGAATAAACGTGTGTGTTTGTTTGGATGTTCACGTGTCTTTAGTTAGATACATGTGCATTTGCATGTGGAAGTCAGAGGACAGTCTCAGGTGTCAGTTCCCATGACTGTCATGGGTGGACAGCCTCAGATATGCCACCCATATCCCTTTTAAAGACAGCATCCCCACTGGCGTGGAACTTACCACATGGGCTAGGCTGGCTGGCCACCAAGCCCCAGGAATCTGCTTGTCCATATCCTTAGCAGCAGGATTACAAGCATGGGCCAGCTTCAAAATGTGAATTCCGGGGAATTGAACTCAGGTCCTCGGGCTTGCAAGGCAAGCTCTTTATTAAGCGAGCTGTCTCCTTAGCCTAGTAAGGTTTCGTGTTTTGTTTTAATAGTAGACTAGTTAACAACAACAGCATCAACCTTTTAGTAAGACTACATTATCAGGAACAAATATGGAAGGGGAAGGATAACGTGTTATCACAAAGCAAGCTTCAGACACAGCCCTCTCTCTTCAGGGATGTGTCAAGTCAAGAGCACGCCAAAGGTCCCCACTGAGGATTTTTTCTGCTTGTTTCCACAGTGGGTGGTCGTTGGAGGTGACTGACCTGGATGTAGGTACCATTCCTGGGGCTGGAGAGATGGCTCAGTGGTTAAGAGCAGTGGTGACTCTTCCAAAGGTCCTGAGTTCAATTCCCAGCAACTAAATGATGGCTCACAACCATCTATAATGGCATCTGATTCCTTCTTCTGGCATGCATGCAGATAGTGCTCTCATATACAATAAATAACAAACAAATCTTTACGCCCCATTCCTATGGCTGGGATCTTCCTCCCCTCTTGGAAGGCCAATAAAAACAGAGGTCATGCTGCATTAATACTGAGGAGCTGTGGAGTAAAGATCGAATCCCTTGTTAACAGGTGGGCCTGTGGCCACTGGAAATACCATGTTTCCTTAAAGGAGAAGGAGGAATTGCCATACACCAAGAAAGGGGGCAGCAGTGGTCCCATCTGCCCCTCAAGAGATCCCATGGTGGCAGGAAGGGCAGCCGAGGACTCTGGGTCCTGAATGCTTTTGATCCCTTCCCCCCCCCGCGCCCGCCTGTTTCCACCATCTGACTGGAAATTCGGAGGGTTCCAGTGATCCTCTGGTCATTTCCTTCTGGACTTAAATTACCCGAATCCCCGTAGATGTTATTCACAATGTATCTCAGACCAGCGCATGAGAGCTAAAGGGGGAAGGCTGGAAGGTATAGTGCAGAGGTAGGTAGAGTGCTTGCCCATGGCAGGTGAGAGCCTGGCTTCCCTCTCTGGCACTGCAAAAAGAAAAGGCAAGAGGAGAGGAGGGGAGGGCATGGGAGGGGAGAAGGGAGGGGAGAGGAGGGAGGGAGGGATATAGATGGATTTTTCTTTGGGCCACCAGCTCACAAAAAAACAAAAAAAACACAGGTTTGTGAAACCTCAGCCTGTAGCTTAGGCTTGTCCCACCAGCTCTTGTAACTTAAATCAACCCACTTACATTACTCTACGTTTAGCTTTTTCCATCTTGCACTTCCTGTTTCCCCTCCCTGTCCTTGGGCATCTCTCCTGCACTTACATTCATCTCCTCTCCTCTCTCTGCCAGAAAGTTCCACCTATACCTCCCGTCCATCCATCTCTTTATTAAAACAGTCACAGCAGCATATCTTTACACGCTGTGATAAAATATCTCCCAACGCTTCCCCCTTTGGTCTTAATAAAAAAGAAAGAGTTTTAACTCAAACATAGTAAAACTCTATATAATAAGGACAATTATCAGCTGAGAATTGCATCTACAATGTCCTGTCTATTTGGCACTTTTGGAGAAGTTACTCTATTATCTATCTTATCTTGATGAGTTCAAAGTTTTATATGTAAAACATTCTTATCATAACTTGTAATACCAAACCAAAACTATCTTTTTAGACCTCAAAAAGACTTTTAGATTAAAAAAAATTAAGCTTTTCTGTCTCTCAACCTTATACACTTTTTACCTCTTCTGCCAGTTTCTTTTTTTGAATTTGGTAACAAGGAAAACTGTAGCTATAACTGTCTCATCTTCAATTCCATCAGAGACCTTAGAAGGATAAAATATTACCTGAATAAGCAGGAAGTGCAGAGAAAACAACTTCTAAAACTAAGAAATGACGGAAACACCTTGCTGCCCAAGCTTTCTCTGCAACATCCATATTTGGCCTAGAATATCTGACAGCCTTTTCTGTAAGCAGAAATTCTGAAGGACTGTCCTACCTTATCTGGGAAAAATTTCCCCAGTCACTTTTTTGGTGTCCTACTTGTCCAGTTTGGACAGCACGTTATCAGCTGTGGAGGCAAGGGCACTCTCTTTGCCCAGTGGCTAACTTTGCCACGATTAAAGCAAACTCTATATGGAGGTTCTTTGATGACCATCATCCTTTTTTGAAGTAGATTGGTGCATCCAGGAGCAGACGTGTCTCACTGTAATGAAAAGCCTTATGTTATTAAAACATTTTAAATGCCATATTCTGCAGGTATTTGAAGTGTTGGAAGGCCATCTATCTATTTAAAATGTTATCTATTTGACCATGACTACAAGATTGATTATTATAGATGATTGACTACTAATCTATATATTTAATTATACATTATATTTTTAAATGAGTTGCATGGACACAATACCTTAAACAAGAGTAGAAACATATATATAGTATAACAAAAATAGCCTTAAATTGGTATTAATATACAAAAATCCATACCAATTTAAAATGTTTGAGACTAGTTGTTGTTCAAAAGTAGAGTCAACAATCACCTTTTATCCCATCATTTCTATACTATATCCCCCCTTTTCCCCTCAGATCCCTGAATCTAATATCATTTCTTCCTGACAGTGACAAGTAACAATTTGTAGCTAATCCCCCTAAATGATAACACATATCCATAACCCATTGAATGACCAGAAACCACCCACCCCACCTCTTGGGAATGTGGGCATCATGTTCTCTAGACTGCTTCCTGTTGTCTGGGGGGTGATAGCATCTTTGGGGGACCCTGAGAAAATTAAGATAATGGTCAAGTCCTGGGAGAGCTAGCCATAGTATTTGTTGTGGAGTTTTGTGCAATGGGAAAGCTCAAGGATTTTCTGTAGTCCTGGCTAAAACAGTCTGTGAGGCTGGACCATCTCAGCCAGCAGTCATGACGCTGTTTTGGATGTAGAACTCTGAGGAAAATGCAACAGAGGAATTCTGAGAGGCTGGATCACTTGGGCCACCCATTTCCATTGGTGTCTGGTCCCCTTGCTCTGAAAACACTCAAACTTTCAAAGATACATATCTGCATTAACACAAGTATGGATTGTGCACTGTACACCGTCAAGCCAAAGATGATTTTTTTGTATTATGTTTGAGCAGTTAAAATATGAATAACCTGTCTTGTAGGCTTTCTTCTTTCTTTCCTTCCTTCCTTCCTCCCTTCCTTCCTTCCTTCCTTCCTTCCTTCCTTCCTTCCTTCCTTCCTTCCTTCCTTCCTCTACCACTCTCTATTTCTCCTTCCCTCCACCTTTCTCTCTTTTTCTTCCTTCCTTCCTTTCTCTCTTTCTCTCCCATTCTCTATTTCTCCTTCCCTCCACCTTTCTCTCTCTTTTTCTTCCTTCCTTCCTTCCTTCCTTCCTTCCTTCCTTCCTTCCTTCCTTCCTTCCTTCCTCCTCTCTCTCTCTTTCTTTCCTTAATGTATGTAGCCAATATTTTCAAGAGGCCTCACCCAGTCAAATCTAATCTAAATTAATTTGAAGGAGTCCATACTTTTCCATTTCCTGTGCAAACAAAAGCACAACCTCTCCCCAATACCGATTCTCCTTAGAACAAGCAACCCTGTGCTGGTATTTTGGGGGTTCCCTACTAAACTGCAAGCCGTCCACAGACTTCAGGGCTTGACTCCAGCTCAGGCAGAGCTACAGAGCTAAGGAAATGATTGAGAAATATCCAGGTTCCAAGAAGCAGCCCCATGAAACTTTCCAGTGTTGCGTGATTGTGTATGCCCCGTATAAAGGGCAGGACGGGGAAAGGGCAGGCCCGGGAAAGGGCAGGCCCGCTTACTCTCTTCCTGGCTGTTGAGACAAACCAGAAGGGTGTTCTGGGCTGGGTGTGGTAGCATTCACCTTTGGTGTCAGCACTGGGGAGAAAGATTGAAGCCAGCCTTGTCCATATAGTGAGTTCTGTGCTAGACAGGAGGCTTTTTCCGGGAGGGGGGGAAGAAGAGAGAGAGAGAGAGAGAGAGAGAGAGAGAGAGAGAGAGAGAGAGAGAGAGAGAGAGAGAGAGAGAGAGAGAGAGAGGGAGGGAGAGAGAGAGAGGAGAAGGAGAAAAGAAGAAGAAGTAGTAGTAGAAGAAGAAGAAGAAGAAGAAGAAGAAGAAGAAGAAGAAGAAGAAGAAGAAGAAGAAGAAGCCAACTACATGAAAAAAAGCAGATGGGAATTCTGGAGCCCAACAAAAATGGTCCCCAGGGCTGGGGAGATACCTCAGCTTGCTCCACCATCATGAGGACTGGGGTTCAAATCCCTGCACTCACACAAGCCAGGTGGTCATGAAAATGCTGTAACCTTGGCTCTGATTAGGAGCAGAGCTAGGGGGATAATTGGGGGTATCTAGCTTCCAGACTAGTCAAGAGAGACCAAGCCTCAAGCTTCTGCCCCAAAGGAACAGGCAGAGAGTGCTAGAGGAGGACATTTGATGTCCTTTTTTGGTGAGAGTATCATACACACACACACACACACACACACACACACACACACACACTCACACAGACACACACCCTCACACTCACACACACACACCCTCACACACACACACACACACACACACACTCACACAGACACACACCCTCACACAGACCCACACACACCCTCACACACACACACACACACTCACACAGACACACACCCTCACACTCACACACACACACTCACACAGACACACACACACACTCACACACACACACACTCACCCAGACACACACCCTCACACAGACACACACACACCCTCACACACATCCACATCCACACAACCCTCACACATACACACACACACATACACACACACACATACCCTCACACAAACACATACCCTCATGCACACACACCCTCACATAGACACACACACATACACACACACTCACACAGACACACACACACACCCTCACACACATCCACATACACACACACCCTCACACAGACATAGACACATATACACACACACACATACCCTCACACAAACACAAACACACATACCCTCACACGCACACACCCTCACATAGACACACACACACACACACTCACACAGACACACAGATGCACAAATAAATAAATAACTTTTTTTTTAAGCTGAAGAAAATGTGATCCCTTGAAGACTCCACACTTTGCGTGCCCGTGGGGTATGACTTAGCTAGTAAGGGGATTTCTGCATGAACAAGAGGACCTGAGTTCAATTCCTAGACCAGTGTTTTGTTGTTGTTGTTTATTTGTTTGTGTGATACCTCCTGGGTGTAGGCGAGCATTTGTAATCCCAGGGCTGGGAAGTTGGAGACAGGAGCATCCCCAGGGCTGGCTGGCTAGAGATTTTAGCTGAAAACTATAAGCTCAATGTAAAGACAAGGTGAGGGATGACAGGGAAATTTTCCTCTGACCTCCACACACAAGCACACCTGGCACGCACACACCCCAAACCTACATACACAAACATACACACAAAAATCATACACTTTCATAGGAAACCTGGACTGTCAACTCATTAAATTAATGCTGAGGAGAGAGATGAGGGTCTGACAGCCATGGCTGAGGGTGTACTGTGTCACTCTTCTGTCCCTGTAGGGAAATCAGATACATGCAGACGTTAACGGCCACTCAAAGGCAGCCTGGACCTTAACTCCCCGTTTTAAACATTTTTGAGTGGGAAATGTATATAAACAACCAAGGGAGCTAGAGGGATGGCTCGGCTGGTAAGGGGCTCCTCTTGAAAGCACAAGGTCCCGAGTTCAATCCTCAGAACAGTAAAAATGCTGGGTGTAGCATGTGTCCCTGTAACGCAAGCGTTTGGGAGGCAGAGGTAGCAGGTCGCTGGTCACCAGCTAGCCTAGTCTTTGGCAAATTCAGGCCAGCGAGAGCCACTGCTTCAAAGAAACAAGACGAACAGCTTCTGGAGAAAGACTTGTGAGGCTGTAATTTCTTCACACACACACACACACACACACACACACACACACACATACACACACGCATGCGCGCACACACACACACACCACATCGCCTTGCTCCCTTCCTCCCTTCCATCATTTGGTTTGACCCTACTTTCTCTTATATGAGGCTCACAATTCTGGGAACTGTTCTGAGGATGGTGAAACCATGTAAAATCCACATGCAAGGAGTTCTGTTGTTAGTCTACAAAGTTCCCGGGCTGTTATCATCTCTCTTGTGCCGTCTCAGAAGGCAGGATGGAGTTAGTCGATGATGGCTGTGCAAACCAGTTACGAATAAGGAGGGAAGCAAAAAGTCCTGATGCGGAGTTTGAAGAGCTCTGGGTGGAGGGAGCTGAAGTCACTGCATTTCTGTGTGTTCCATTCTGGGACGAGATTTCAGAGTCAATCCCCCACGACAAGGAGGCGTTCAGCTGCAAGTCAGCACTTGTTGGGGCAGGCTGGAGTAGATGCTGACTCAGATTCCTCACTGCGATCCTAGTCATGTGATGTCATGATTTGCAGAAGAAGAAACATCAGTCTATCATCTACCTACCTATCTATCTATCATCTATCTATCTATCGTCTGTCTCCATCCATGCATCCTTAGAAGCTGAGGTGATTGCTCATGTCTTGTAGGCTTGCTTCCTAAGCATGAAAAGCCAAGTTCCCTCCTAGAACTCATGTTAAAAAAAAAAGAAAGAAAGAAAAGCCAGGAGTGGTGATGCGCACAGGTAATCCCAGTGCTGGGGGTGGACACGGGCAGAATCCTGAGGTCACTAGCCTCCCAGCTGAGCCTACCAAGTGAGTGCAGTGAGAAGCTCTCTCAAAAATCAAGGTGGTCCTCCTGCTACCAAGTCTGATAACCCGAGTCCCATTCCTGGTCCTTTGTGGATAAAATCCAATTTCCCCAAGTTGTCCTTTGACCCCCACACATGCACCATGCCAAACCCTCTTCTCCACATTCAACATAAACAAATAAACATTTAAGTGTGGGAAATTTTTGTTCCTTGGTTTGTTTGGGACAGGGTTTCTCTGTGTGTTTTTTTTTTTTTTTGGTTGTCCTGGAACTGGCTCTTTAGACCAGGCTGGCCTCAAACTCACAGAGCTCCGCCTGCCTCGTCCTCCTCCACTGTAGAGGTGTGTGCCACCATGCCCAGCTTAGGCGTTGGATTTTTCTGTGATGAAGCCAGTGAGATGGCGCAGTGAGTAACAGTGGATGGTTCCTGAGAGACACCTGAGCTTTTCCTCTGGCCACATGCTAGTACACGCTCCGCATCGGTCAACTTCTTGTGACACAAGTTGGAGCTGTGGCTCACGCATTTCTCCTTTTCCTGCTTTACCAACAGGCGGCTCGGTCACAAGTCTATAGTCAGTGCCGAGGTTGCAGCCCAGCGTGAGTGTTTGCTGGGATCGTCTTTCCTCTCTTGCATGAGTTTTCCTGTAACACTTGGCTTGTTTCTTTCCGATCGCTTTTGTTTCTACAAGCCCATCCTTAAGTTTGACAGAATGTTCTGCCAAATGTTTTTAAATAATAAACACATTGGCTTTCAACTAATCAGACATCCAAAAAAAAAAACAAAAAAAAAAAAAAAACCACTCAAGATTCTGGTTTTGTTTAGAGAATTCCCTCCTAAAATATTGTAAAAGTTGTTAATTTACTATTATTAATGTATTGTTCTTGTGTTTGTGTGCGTGATGTGCGTGAGGGGTGTTTGAATCGACAAAGGACAACCTAGTGGTTAGTTCAGTTCTTTCCTTTATATGGGTTCCAGCGATCAAATTCAGGTCATCAGGCTTGGTGGTAAACACCATCTCCTGCTGTGCCATCTTGCCTAGCCTTCTTCAGTATTTGACAATCACATACGTGTATAGAATGTATGAAGATGGTATCTCTGATTGCTCTCCACTCTGGCTGACTCCAGTCTTCCCAGGGAACCCTCCTGCCCGTGTGTGTGCTCACAGTCCCATGCGGGTCTTCAGCAGAGAGCCGTGTCACACCCAGATAGGGAGGCACAAAGCTTTGTTTTAAAAAGATAAATCAAGAAGAATGTTTTTTCCTGTGAAGTATTTGGATATAATTTTGATATTTTTATATAATTTTTAATTTAAATTTGAAACAAGCTTGTTTTACATATCAATCCCAGTTCCCTCACCCTCGTGTCCTCTCCTGTTCCCCCCATCACCCTCACCCCATCCCCTTTCTGCTCCCCAGGGAGGGTGAGGCCTTCCATGCGAGTCTTCAAACTCTGTCATATCATTTGGAGCAGAGCCCAGGCCCTCCCCCATGTGTCTAGGCTGAGAGAGTATCCCTCTATGTGGAATGGGCTCCCAAAGTCCATTTGTATACTAGGATAAATACTGATCCACTACCAGAGGCCCCACAGACTGCCCAGCCCTCCCAACTAACACATGTTCAGGGAAATCTGGGTTGGTCCTACGCTGGTTTCCCAGCTATCAGCCTGGGGTGCATGAGCTCCCCCTTGTTCAGGTCAGCAATCACAAAAAGACATTTTTTTAAACAAAGCAATAGGTTTCATTTTGAAATTTTCGAACAGGTGTGGGTTTACTCTGTCTCAATTCACCTTTCACCCCTACTGCCCACGCACTGTCTCCTCACTGTCCACGCACTGTCTCCTCACTGTCCACGCAGTCTCCCCACTGTCCACGCACTGTCTCCACTGTCCACGCACAGTCTCCCCACTGTCCACGCACTGTCCACGCACTGTCTCCACTGTCCACGCACTGTCTCCCCACTGTCCACGCACAGTCTCCCCACTGTCCACGCAGTCTCCCCACTGTCCACGCACTGTCTCCACTGTCCACGCACAGTCTCCCCACTGTCCACGCACTGTCCACGCACTGTCTCCACTGTCCACGCACTGTCTCCCCACTGTCCACGCACAGTCTCCCCACTGTCCACGCACTGTCTCCCACTGTCCACGCACTGTCTCCACTGTCCACGCACTGTCTCCCCACTGTCCACGCACTGTCTCCACTGTCCACGCACTGTCTCCACTGTCCACGCACTGTCTCCACTGTCCACGCACTGTCCACGCACTGTCCCCACTGTCCACGCACTGTCTCCCCACTGTCCACGCACTGTCTCCACTGTCCACGCACTGTCTCCACTGTCCACGCACTGTCTCCCCACTGTCCACGCACTGTCTCCCACTGTCCACGCACTGTCTCCACTGTCCACGCACTGTCTCCCACTGTCCACGCACTGTCTCCACTGTCCACGCACTGTCTCCACTGCCCACGCACTGTCTCCACTGCCCACGCACTGTCTCCCCACTGTCCACGCACTGTCCACGCACTGTCCCCACTGTCCACGCACTGTCTCCCCACTGTCCACGCACTGTCCACGCACTGTCTCCACTGTCCACGCACTGTCTCCACTGTCCACGCACAGTCTCCCCACTGTCCACGCACTGTCCACGCACTGTCCCCACTGTCCACGCACTGTCCCCACTGTCCACGCACTGTCTCCCCACTGTCCACGCACTGTCTCCACTGTCCACGCACTGTCTCCACTGTCCACGCACTGTCTCCACTGTCCACGCACTGTCTCCCCACTGTCCACGCACTGTCTCCCACTGTCCACGCACTGTCTCCACTGTCCACGCACTGTCTCCCACTGTCCACGCACTGTCTCCACTGTCCACGCACTGTCTCCACTGCCCACGCACTGTCTCCACTGCCCACGCACTGTCTCCCCACTGTCCACGCACTGTCCACGCACTGTCCCCACTGTCCACGCACTGTCTCCCCACTGTCCACGCACTGTCCACGCACTGTCTCCACTGCCCACGCACTGTCTCCACTGCCCACGCACTGTCTCCCCACTGTCCACGCACTGTCCACGCACTGTCCCCACTGTCCACGCACTGTCTCCACTGCCCACGCACTGTCTCCACTGCCCACGCACTGTCCCCACTGTCCACGCACTGTCTCCCCACTGTCCACGCACTGTCTCCACTGTCCACGCACTGTCTCCACTGTCCACGCACTGTCTCCACTGTCCACTCACTGTCTCCCACTGTCCACGCACTGTCTCCCACTGTCCACGCACTGTCTCCCACTGTCCATGCACTGTCCACGCACTGTCTCCACTGTCCACGCACTGTCTCCCCACTGTCCACGCACTGTCTCCCCACTGTCCACGCACTGTCTCCCCACTGTCCACGCACTGTCTCCCCACTGTCCACGCACTGTCTCCACTGTCCACGCACTGTCTCCACTGTCCACGCACTGTCCCCACTGTCCACGCACTGTCTCCACTGTCCACGCACTGTCTCCACTGTCCACGCACTGTCTCCACTGTCCACGCACTGTCCCCACTGTCCACGCACTGTCTCTCCACTGTCCACGCACTGTCTCCACTGTCCACGCACTGTCTCAATTCACCCTTCTCCTCTACTGTCCTCCTCTCTGCTTCTTGCAACCCTTTTTCTGGTCCCCTTTCCCCAGGATAATCACCCTTTCTGTTCACATGTCATCTGTATTTCGTCACCATTAAGAGAAATATTGTAAGATTTTTACAAATGGCTAATTTCCAAAATATATAAAGAGCACAAATAGAAAAACAGACAAAACCTTTTTCAGGGGAAAAAATGAGTCATAAATTATAAGCCCTTTGAACATGTCAGGGTACAAAAACAAAAAGCTGGACAGAACATCTGAATACCATGTAAGATGGGTGTTCTGTTGACTGAAGTTTTGGGCTGTGTGCTTCTTAAACTCTGGATGAGAAGTGTGGCTGTATGTCTACGACAGCACTTATGTCACAGGTTTCTGGGTATGCTTCAGGGACACTCATGAAGCAGTACTCACAGAGACAACACTGGACATGACTCTGCCTCCTCTGCCCCTAGGCAGATGCTCAGTTCGAGACACAGGCCTGTGACAGGACCTGGCCTTGTCTCAGGCAGGGTCAAGCCTGGTAGAGTCTGGAACAGAGAAATTAATTTCCCACATCAACACGGTTCAAAATGAAACCATGGCCTTGGAAGCCCATGGCTTCCATAGATAAAAATCTGCAGACTCATAGTTGGGTTTCATACTTCCAGAGTCGAACTTTAGAGAAAACAGCGGATAGAGGAAGTAAGGGTGGCCCCTGTGGGGCCAGAGGACAGCATCTAGACATCTCCTGTACCTTGGATGTCCTAATCCCTTGGCTCTCCAGTAGCCAGCAGGAACCATCCCTGAGCAGTTAGTGGGGAGTGCCTGTCACTGGCCCCTGGTCTCGAGGGGCTTCTAGTCTGGCCAGGAGGCAGGTGACCATACAAAGCGGCCACACAGCTCTCAATGCTCAGAGCAGAACTAGTCCCATCCATTTCCACTGACTTTCCCTTCCTATCAAAGTGAGGTGGTCAATGAGATAGTAAGAGTGAGGGTGTGGGAGTCAGCGGCCAGAGTGGAGATCATAAAGTGTCGGGGGGGGGATAGCAGTAGGGGGACCAGAGGGAGCAGGTCAGAGTGAGGGATCACAAGGACGGGGTCAGAGAGGGGGAGTAACAGTGGGGTGGTCAGAGGGAGGGGTCAGAGAGGCTGTAGCAATGGGGGGGAAGAGTGAGGGAGCCAGAGGGAGGTTCTTTCACTGATGAGAATAACAGTAGCTTCCTTCTGTTTGGGGATCTCCCTTGCGGGTCCCAGGGCACCAGTGCAGACTGACTGGGACAGTCCCCGTGAGCACTGCGTGGCTATGGCCCTGTGAACCAGGCACATCGGCAGAAGAGATCTCTGCAAACCTCTGTAAGGCAGGGGTCTTGTTTGCACATCGCAGAGGGCCCAGGGCTCCAAGAGAAATCAGAAGCAACTGTGGCTTCAGCACAGTTGTCGCTTGGCCACAAAACCCTTTGTGGCATCATGGATCTCGGAAGGCGGTGGACAAGCTCCGTGGAACATCCTCCTGAGGCAGGAAGAGAAACAGAAGACTCGTGGGGACATTGGAAGGAAAGGGTCAGTCTGATCGGACTTGCTCTTCTGGACGAGGAAGTCATGAGACTTTGGACACCACTGGTAAAGCCCAGATTGGCCCTGGGACACCACATGCTGCTCTAAAGACTTCTCAATCAACGAGGGCAAACTCACTGTTCTTCCTTGTCGTCCAAATGGCCTAAAGCCTTAGCAATGATGAGCACTTTCACACCCTAAGTCTAATGATGATGCCCTTCATAAAACCATATTACGGCTTTTCCACACGGACGTTCTTTACCTCCTCGCCTTGTTGTAAGCTATACTTTTTGAGTAATGTTAAAAAAGAGTGGGAAGAGCGCTTCTTAGCAGTTTTCAAAAAGAGCCATAATTTGGGAGCCCCTAAACCCTGTACACACCCCAAAATGAGAACACCTCAGCACAGCTCATCTTAGATGCCTGCACTCATGCCTCGGGTGTGGCTCTATTTTGCCCCTGAACACTTTTCTATTTTTTTTTTTATTTTTATTGTTTTCTGTTTTTTCAAGACAAAGTTTCTCTGTATTGCTTTGGAGCCTGTCCTGGAACTTGCTCTATAGACCAGGCTGGCCTCGAACTCACAGGGATCCTCCTGCCTCTGCTTCCCGAGTGCTTCCCGGGTGCATGTGCCAATTTTTTAAAAATATGTTTTAATTGAAAAAGAATTGGACCACCCTCTGCCCCTTTATATTTTCAGTAGATACCAAGCCAGGCCAGGGAGAGCCTGACAACCCCACTGGAACTCCGCGGGTAACAGTGGAGATCTGACTCCCAAAAGTTCTCACGTTTGCCAGTGGCACTCATGCACCTGCGTTCACATACACGAAATAAACAGACCCCAACTCCACTTCCTGCTAGCATGCACTTGGATTGTTTTGCTTACAGAAGCCGAAACCTAAGGGGAAAGGGACTCTTGAAGCTGCTAGTGACAGGACAGTTGTGCTTCTGTCTGTATAACTGCTGACACTCTCGTTTAGAAAGACAACCTCCCGGGGCTTTCCCACGTACAGGCACGTTGTGACAAGATATCTGCTCCGTGCCCTGCGCACGTGCTCACATTTTCTCAGGGGCACCATCTACCCCTTCCTGAATTTCTCTTGGTGCATAGAGCAAAGGCCAGGAAGCCTGCAGCACCGGGAGCCGGGTACAGTGCCAGCTGCAGGCCACCGGCCCAGAGTCTGCAGTGTTCCTGACGCTGACTAGAAGTCTTTGCTAGAACGGCGGATTCTTATTTCCTCATTTTTGTCCAGGTTTGAGGCCTGTGAAGCCATCTGTGGATCTATACAAACTTGCAGATATTTTTTTCCCTCAAAACAAGTTTAAAAAAGAGAATGAGACAAAGAGAGAAAAAGATCAGAGAAGAGCAAAATGTGGGCAGAAGTTGATAGCCAATGATGGATGTGGCTTGTAGGCACATACCCCACCCCCTTAAGGAACAGCTGATGTCAGTGTGGGCGCCACTGATGGACCTTAAAGTCAGAAAAAAGAGGCCCAGAGACGTGTGTGTGTGTGTGTGTGTGTGTGTGTGTGTGTGTGTGAGAGAGAGAGAGAGAGAGAGAGAGAGAGAGAGAGAGAGACACAGAGAGACAGAGAGAGACAGAGAGAGAGGCCTTCAAGTTCAGCAGAGGCCCAGAGACGTGTGTGTGTGTGTGTGTGTGTGTGTGTGTGTGTGTGTGTGTGTGTGTGAGAGAGAGAGAGAGAGAGAGAGAGACACAGAGAGACAGAGAGAGACAGAGAGAGAGGCCTTCAAGTTCAGCAGAGGCCCAGAGACGTGTGTGTGTGTGTGTGTGTGTGTGTGTGTGTGTGAGAGAGAGAGAGAGAGAGAGAGAGAGAGAGAGAGAGAGAAAGAGAGAGAGAGAGACCTTCAAGTACAGCAGAGGCCCAGAGACGTGTGTGTGTGTGTATGTGCGTGTGTGTGCGTGTGCATGTGTGTGTATGTGAGAGAGACAGAGACAGAGCGAGAGGTGCATATGGGCGTGTGGCTTCGGGTGTGTCTGTGTGGTGTGTATTCTTGTGTACATGTGACAGGGTATCGCTCTCCACCTTTGAGACAGGCAGGCTCTGTCCGCGAACCTGGTGCTCACGTCCTCTCATCTAGGCTGGAAGGCAGCCAGACTCCGGGCTCCTCCTGCATGATTCCTGTTCTTGGTTGCTGACTTGACCACATCTGCAATTAACTAAAACGCAAGCAGCTGGGTACATCTGGGAGGGCTTTTTTCTTAATTAAATGATTTCAGGTGGGAAGGCCTACCTTTAATCTGGATCTTTTGGGGAGGGAAGATTCACCTTTAATCTGAGCCGCACCTTCTAGCGGCGGGCCACGTAAAGGACACGGAAGAGGGGAACTTTCACGTTTGCCTGCTTGTCCTCACTCTTGCAGGCAAATCATTCAGCTATTAGCATCAGAGCCTACTTCTTTGGGATTCCAGCATATGCTAAAGACAGCTGAGACATCCAGCCTTGTACAATAAATGGCTGCTGGATTCTTGGACCTTCTATTGGTAGACGGCTATTGTTGAACCAGCTGGACCACAGTCTATAAGCCACACTAATAAATATGCACACATGTGTGCACGTGCACACACACACACACACACACACACACACACACACACACACACTCTCACACACTCATTCTATCACTTCTGTTCCTCTAGGGAACTCTTACTAATGCGTCCTGTCTTGGCTCCTTGGATCTGAAGTTACAGGCAGGCACAGGACGCCCAGCTTGTAATGTGGTTATTGAAACTCAAACTCCAGTCTTCGTTCACGAGTGTGCATCAGGCATTGTTAACAGGGAGCCATCACTCCAGGGGAATGATGATTGCTGAGAGACGGGACACTTCCTCCTGCAAAAGGGGCTCTGTATTAGGGGAAATAGGGGCAAACAAAAGCCATTTCTCCTCAGAGAACTTCCTTCTAGAGCACTGCAGAGTGATCTAGGTCTAGGCCGAAACCTCAGGCCATGCATCATTGCCAAATCGAGAGCTAACTTTGGCTGGGTGTGGTGGCAAGCATCTATAGTAATCCCGTTCTCAGGAGGCAGAGGCAGGAAGGTCCAGATTTCCAGGCTAGCCTGAGCTACTCAGCAAAGCCCTGTCTCAAAGCAACAATAATAGGATAAATGAATGAATAAGTAGGAACCCAGCTTTGCATTCTGGGTGGAGGGTCATGAACGTGTAGCCTGGGCTACATAACAAGACTGTCTCAGCATCTACCCCTCCAAAAATTAAAACAAAAACAAAATAACTTTTTAATTCTAGCAGGTAGAAAAGGCTAGGGCAAGAGGACCACGCATTTTAGACTAATCTGAGCTACACAGCAAGAATCCATTTAAAAACCAAACAACCTTGCTTCACCTTTCTGGGCTCCTACAATCCCTTCCACATTTCTTGTGGTTTGGATAAGATTTGTGCCCGCTCCAAATTCACACTCTGGAAGCGTGGTCCCCCATGTGGCAGTGTTGAGATGGTGGACTCTTTAAAAGGTAGAACCTGGTAGAAGAGGAATGGGAGCCTCTGCCCCCATGGGCAGATTAATGCTGGTTTTGTGGGAATGGGTTGGGTCTCCCAGGACTGAGCTGGCTCTCTGGAGAGCAGGCTACTGGAAATCGAGGCTGCCTATCCTTAGTCTCTGCTGCACTCTGTCCCCCTGCTTTCTTTGCCGAATTCTGAAGCAGCCGGGGAGGGTGGTCTTTGCTGGGATACTGACACCATGTTGCATTGATCCCCGGCTGTCAGACTCGAGAGCCAAATAAACCTCTTTTCAGCATCCGGTATTTTGTTATAGCAAAGCAAGATGGAATAAAGCAGCAACTAATTATATAATGACTCAGAGTAAATCAGCCTCTTTGAGCTCCACAGACAGGCCCAGGCTTAGAGGCTTCTGGAGGTTTCCAGACATTGCATATCGGTGACACACAACATCTCCATATCTATCTGAACTTTTCTTTACTCCTGCAGATGTTCTAGACCCCTAGGTATGTCCACCTTTTTTCTTGGTATGTGGCAGTGTGTAAGAAGCATATATTTATGTGCATGTGTACATGTGTTCACAGTGTGTACATAGTCATGCATGTGGAGATCGGAGGTCAGTATGGGGCATTGCTTCTTGGCTGCTCATTCTCTATCTTATTTATTGAGACAGGGTCTCTCACTGAGCCATGAGCTCATACATTTGGCTATCCTAGTTGAGCAGTGAACTCTGAGGATCCGCCTGTCTCTGACTCTACAGCTCCGAGGTTATAGGCACGTGCCACCTGGCTCTGACAAACACTCCACTGACTGTGCCACCTCCCCAGGCCCTGTATTTGACCTTTTGAGACTGTGAGAAATGTCATCTACAAAGTTCACAATTGAGAATTGCTCAGTTGAGTTACGAGAGAGAGAGAGAGAGAGAGAGAGAGAGAGAGAGAGAGAAGAGAGAGAGGAGAGAGAGAGGAGAGAGAGAAGAGAGGAGAGAGAGAGAGAGAGAGAGAGAGAGAGAGAAGAGAGAGAGGAGAGAGGGGAGAGAGAGAAGAGAGAGGAGAGAGAGAGGGGAGAGAGAGAAGAGAGAGGAGAGAGAGAGAGAGAGAGAGAGGAGAGAGAGGGAGAGAGAGAGAGAGAGAGAGAGAGAGAGAGAGAGAGAGAGAGAGAGAGAGAAGAGAGAGATAGGAGAGAGAGAAGAGAGAGAGGAGAGAGAGAAGATAGGAGAGAGAGGAGAGAGAGAAGAGAGAGAGAAGAGAGAGAGAGAGAGAGAGAGAGAGAGAGAGAGAGAGAGAGAGAGAGAGAGAGGGAGGGAGAGAAAGAGAACAAACACCCTATACTGTTTTAAATAAGATGACAATTTCGTGTTAGGTCTCCTTCAAAACCTAACTGTGCTCCCTGCAGTGGGCTGGACATGCCTGTGCCTAGAGGCAGAGATGTTACCAGGTTACTAGAAAGGCCCCCATCTTTGCAGGAGCTGGGGTCTTTGCAGGGCAAGACTTGCTAACGAAGGCTGTGTATTTCTTACTGGGACTGTGTGACCTCAGCCACTTACATTGTGTCACAGTCATGCCCTCTCTGGAGCTACCATAGTGGCTTGGAACGCCACGTGGGAAGATGGTAAGGTGATCAGAAGGACAGAGTCAGACCTGCCCTGTTGTCACATGGAGGTCACTGCACTCCAGGACACTGGGATGGGAGTGAGGAATTAACTTTGGTAGTCCACAGAACCGATGGAGCGCAGAGGCTGTGGGACGGGAGATCTTCAACAGAAAACACGAGCTCTTACTGGACAGTTAGGCAGATCCCTGGAGTTCATTGTTCCAGTGTCAACTGTTTTGTTATGCCCCCTCTCCTGAGTTTGAACTCAGTAGCAAGGCTGTGGCAGTGAGGGCCCCTGAGACGTGTTGTGGGGGAGGCTGTGGCTCTGATCTGCGCAGCATTCACGTCTGTCCTGGACACCTAACCCTGGACACCCAGTTTTGTTCAGCGGGAGAAGCTGGGAGAAAGAGGTGCATTCCTCTGCGGTCCTCTAGACCACATGCCCCAAGCGTGACGTGTCAGTCCGCTAGCAAATGCATTATTATGGCACCAGTGGTCTCTCCTGCACCCATCACCTTGGTAAACCACCTCTGGTACTCTAGAGAACCTTCAGCAGGTCATCAGAAGCCAGAATTGCTTCTCCTGCGTCTCTTAGTCACCCCCTTCCAGGTGACAGTTGGATCTAGAATCTTAGAAGTTTGTGTATGCTCGCTGTCAGGCATCTTCTTCAATCAGCTCCTCACTTTCTATATCTATTTCCAATCAAGGTCTCTCACTGAAACAAACTCACAGAATCAGCTTGACAGGCTCACCATTGAGCCCCAGGGATCCCTTCGTCTCTGTTCCCCAGTATTGCGCTTGCCTTTTTAAAAAGCATGGTTGCGGGGGATCAAACTCAGGTCCACGTGTTTGTGAGGCCTACATGCTTGCGAGGCTGGCCTTGAACTGGGTACACTGCTGAAGATGACCTTGAGCTTCCCGTCCTCCTTCCTCCACCTGCCCAGCACTGGAATTACAGGCATGGCAGCCGTGTTCAATGAGGCACTGGGGTTGACGTCAGGGTCTTGAGCGTGCTAGGCAAGCGCTCCACCCCCTGAGGTGCACAACGGTTCCTACCTAGGAGTTTCTCTAGTGTCCCTGACCGATTCCCTTTTCCTCTAAAGTATTGAGAGGTCCTCGGACATGTCAGACAGGTGAGCAGCCCCTCCCCCAGGGTTCCCTGGGCTCCTCACCCCTCCAGGAACCTCACTGGGGTTCAGGCTGCCTGCTGCTTATCATTCAGCTCGGGCCTGAGACAGGACTGAGTGGATTGGCACTAAAGCAGCCGATTTATATTCCAAGCAGAGTTTAAATGAACTGCGCAGAAGTCAAATCTCCGAATTGTTCTTGTTTACTTTGAACAGTGCTGAAGACTTAGGCTTGGGTCCATTCAAATTCCTAATGGGCCGACTGCCCCAGTTACAGACGATGCTTTGAGAGTCTGGATGCTTCTGGAGAGGCTCAGTGTCCTTCAGCTGGCCGTGGGCAAGCGATGCCGCAGGACACCGGGAGGGTGCTTACTTCACAAGGGAAGGGCGTTGGGACAGGGAATGACTTTCACAGGTCCTCTGCTCTCTCCTGCAGCAGGAACTCCAGGAGACAGCATGACTAAAAGGGTCAAGCATGACTGGAAGGGACCAGCATGGTGCCGTGGGTGAGACAGGATTGGATAGTATTTTAGAGAGGGCTTAGTTTTTGAGACATTGTTTCACGAAATAGAGGCCAGCTTTGAACTCCTTATGTAGCTGAGGGTGACCTTGAACCTCTAATCCTCCTGCTTCTACCTCCCAAGTGTGGGGGCTGCAGGACCACACCACCATGCTCATCTTAGAGGGTGCTGGGGATTGAACTCGAGACCTCCCGTGTGATAGGCCACACTCCACTATGCCTGTGGTTTCTCACTCACGTGTGATCTTGCTGAGTGAAACATACGGAAGGAAGAAGACATCTGTGTTTACCTCAGCCAGAAAGCCAGATGGCCAGTCTTAAAGCGGGACACTGACCTAAGAGCCTTGTCATGGGCTGGACGAAACAGAAGTGCCACAGCCACTATAGGATGCAGATGCTGATCTCAGCCCCAGAGGGGCCTGCAGGGAAGGGATCGAATCAGCTGTTTCTGGGTGTGGAGGCTTCCATCTCGAGACTTTAGCCCTGCCCTGGGCAGTCTTCAGTATTCTCACCCCAGGGCCCCCACCTAGACAGCAGCAGGAAGGAAGTTCTGGGCTAGCTTAGCAGCCTAGCACCCATAGGATGTTGGTATCTTAGCCCAGTTGTCCCTATGCCTTGGGTCTTTCCATTGTGGCTCTGGCTAGTGAAGACAGAGGAGTATTCAAGGGAATTCCAAGTGTCACCCTAGGCAACTCCTGGACTCTGCATTAGAAAAGGTAAGAAGTAGGGTTACTCACCACTTCCTCCTCATCCTCTCTCCTCCAGGGTGGTGACACACAGACATGCGTGCACACTTACATGAATGCATAGCTGTGTTGCATATCAACATAGATGTGCACATACAGACCCATAGCTACTCTCATGAGAAGCTGTGCTTTCTCTCTATGTCAAGAATATTTACTGGGGCTATAGATGCAGCCCAGCTAAGTAGAGTTCTTGCCTAACAGCATTGTGGGGATCAGAAATTCAAGGTTATCCTTGACTGTATTCTGAGCTTGAGGCCAGTCCGGGATACATGAACTTGTCTCAAAAACAAAACTTAAGTGTTTCAGGGAAAGTTATCTGAGTTCAGAAATCCCCTGGCCTGCACCCCTGTCATTCAAGGGGTCAGAATTGTCACATAGGGTCAGCTTCTTGGCTTATCCAGACCGAAATTCTCTCTCTGATGGGAGTCCAGAGAAATAATTAGTGAGAGGGTGTGAGTGTTTTCCCTGATACCGGATCCTATGGTTCCCGATGTGACTGTGTTAAATTTCCCTTAATAAGTTCCAATCTGGGCCTGTCATCCTTGCTTTAAATGTAGTTATAATTTCAGCTGTCAGTTTATTTCCCAAAGTGAGAATAGCAAACAAGATTTTAATGAATCAATCACCCAGTGCTATTGTGCAAACAGGAGGCTGAGAAGTGATGGCTAATATGCCGGGAAACCAAAGTCCTGTTTCCCAAGCCCCTCTCACTGATGGCTGCAGTGGATGCTGGGGGGTCCAGGCTGCACCGATGGCTGCAGTGGATGCTGGGGGTCCAGGCTGCACCGATGGCTGCTGTCCATGCTGGGGGTCCAGGCTGCACCGATGGCTGCTGTAGATGCTGGGGGTCCAGGCTGCACCGATGGCTGCTGTCCATGCTGGGGGTCCAGGCTGCATCAATGGCTGCTGTAGATGCTGGGGGTCCAGGCTGCACCGATGGCTGCTGTCCATGCTGGGGGTCCAGACTGCACCGATGGCTGCTGTCCATGCTGGGGGTCCAGGCTGCACCGATGGCTGCTGTAGATGCTGGGGGTCCAGACTGCACCGATGGCTGCTGTCCATGCTGGGGGTCCAGACTGCACCGATGGCTGCTGTCCATGCTGGGGGTCCAGACTGCACCGATGGCTGCTGTCCATGCTGGGGGTCCAGGCTGCACTGATGGCTGCTGTCCATGCTGGGGGTCCAGGCTGCACCGATGGCTGCTGTGGATGCTGGTGGTCCAGGCTGCACTGATGGCTGCTGTCCATGCTGGGGGTCCAGGCTGCACTGATGGCTGCTGTCCATGCTGGGGGTCCAGGCTGCACCGATGGCTGCTGTGGATGCTGGTGGTCCAGGCTGCACTGATGGCTGCTGTCCATGCTGGGGGTCCAGGCTGCACCGATGGCTGCTGTAGATGCTGGGGGTCCAGGCTGCACCGATGGCTGCTGTCCATGCTGGGGGTCCAGGCTGCACCGATGGCTGCTGTAGATGCTGAGGGTCCAGGCTGCACCGATGGCTGCTGTAGATGCTGGGGGTGCAGGCTGCACCGATGGCTGCTGTCCATGCTGGGGGTGCAGGCTGCACCGATGGCTGCTGTAGATGCTGGGGGTGCAGGCTGCACCGATGGCTGCTGTAGATGCTGGGGGTGCAGGCTGCACCGATGGCTGCTGTAGATGCTGGGGGTGCAGGCTGCACCGATGGCTGCTGTCCATGCTGAGGGTCCAGGCTGCAGCAGGATATGTCAGGGTCTTCATCCACACATGTGGGGACACGTATGCCTCTGAGGTGGCTGGGAGATGACTCAGTTGGTAACGGGCTGCTACACAAGCATGAGAACTGGTGTTTGGATCCCCCAATATGTACATAAACAGTGAGTGTGTTAGTGTGAGCCTGTAATTTCAGTTCGGGGGAGGGGGAGGCAGAAACAGATCCCAGGGGCCTTTCTGGCCAGCCAGCCAGAAACTGCAGGTTCATGAGAGAGACTGTCTCAGGAAACAAAGAAACAAATAAATACAACAATAGAGACACCCAATGTTGATCTCTGCCCATTGCATGCATTTGCCTGTGCACATATGTGAACATAGGCACACACACAAAATATGCTTCTGTCTGAATCGGTCCTCACCTCAGGTTTCTCTCTGGGGCTCACTAACCTGTCTGGTACTGTTTTCACTAACCAGGAGTGTGCCAATGGCCTTGTGTCTCCGCGAGTGCTGAGTGTTTCTGAGTCTGTCACCACATAATGGTGGTGGTTGGGGTGGGGGACCGGTGTGTGAGCCCCAGGTTCTCTGACCACTGAATATGGTTAGGTGACACTACATCTACTCAAGTCCCCCTTCTAAGATGCAGAATTGGGTGGCCATGTCCTTCAGGGAGGATGAGGCAGAAAAGGGTTCTATTCATTTCATACACCAATGCTGACTCACCTTAGTGGACAGCCAGTGGACACATGGCATCTTTTTGTTCAAGGAAATTCCATTGGTGAAGGGGTCCTGGAAATTTCATTCGTTTTCAAAGGGCATATGAGAAGGGGAGGTGTTCCCTCCCTGATTTTTCTGGTAGGAGGAGAGAGATGAGACTCATAGAACCCAGGCTGGGGATTCCATCCAGCCACAAGTGATCGTGGGAGATGCTCAAGTATATGGGAAGTAGGAGCGGGCTGAAAGAGGGACCCCATGATGCAGCTTCCGTGAGCTCATCGTGTATGACGGGTGGAACTTTGAAGGGATGCAGCCGTTTGGAGGTAACCCACACTCCTGTGAGTAACCCTTCCCCAAAATCTCATTGTCTCACCAGCTGCACTCGAGGGGAATCATTTACTTTGGTCTGCTGTTAGAACCCTGTCTGGGATGAATAGGCATTTATTTGCATCTCCCTAGGAAAAGTTCATGCAACAGGAGAGTGGTGAGGTGGCTGGTGGAAAAATACTTATGTCCTTGAGGCTGTCACTGCGGCTCAGAAACATCCAAACTTGGAGTCATTTTCTGTCTTCAGCCCTTTTGTTTCAGGGGATAATGGATGGCTCTGATATGAAGGCCGTGACTGATGTATCTTTTTCCTGCAGATGATGACTGCTTCCTGAGTTGGTCAGGATCCATCACATCAGGCATGCTAACAGACAGCTTCTCACTAGGGTCAGGGACCTCTGGGGGGGCGGCGGGGGCTCTGCTCATCACAGACATGAAGGTCTAGCTATTGAAGGTTAGAAAAGATGACCACTCAAATCTGGTCGTAGAAGCTTCTGCCTTGAACTAGCACCATTTGCTTGCAGGCTTCATCGATCGAAGCAAGTCACATTGATCGTTCCTTATTGTGCGTGTGACCATGTACACACTTGCACACGCACCACGAATGTGTGCATGCATAGGTAGAGGCCAGAGGTCAACCTCTGCTGTTGTTAATCAAATGCTGTTGAGCTTGTATTTTGAGACTGGGCCTCTCACTGACCTGCAGCTTGGTTGGGTGGGCTAGGCTTGGTGGCCAGTAAGTCCCAGAGATCCTCCTGTCCCTGTCTCTCCAGTACTGGGATCTAAGCACACACCACCACGCCAAGCCTTTTTATTTGGGTTCTGGAGCTCTAATTCAAGTCTTCATGCTCACATGGCATGCGTGTAATTGACTGCACTGTCTTCCCAAAGCTCCTGGGGTCACAGTCTCACCATGTACCCAGACAGAAAAGGCTGGAACATTCGGTGAACAGCCTTTTTGTACACTGACTAGAAGCCGTGGAGTGTGTTTGCATGGGCTACCACTTAACCCTCTTGAAGCTTGTGTCCTCACTTACAAAATTTTACTCTTACTGCTCTGGATGTTTCTTTCCTTCTTCTGCCATGGTAAGAATAGCATGCACACGGGTGTGTTTTTAAAGCCCAATGAAGCCTGGGGGGGGTGGAAAGCTGAGGGCCGTCGATGCATTCCCAGCAAAGATGCTGGCTGGTTAAGGATTGCTGTGTGATCTCTGGATGGCGAGGACACGGGTGTTCTCCTGTTCTCAGGACCAAAGAGAGTCCACGCTACACTGGGGTTGTGGAGGTGAAGTTGGGGAGGGAATGAGGTAGGAACTATTTTTCCCAGCCCCCGCCCTGCCCCGCCCAGTTTTGGTAGCTGAAGTTCAAGATCAAAGCATAGACAAGGGAGCTGGGTTTCACCTGAGACTGCTCTGAATTGTGAGGCACTCCTCTCTCCCAGGTTCCCTATGGCTTCTCCTCTGTGCCTTCCTATATCTGATGTCTCTGTATGAATTCAAACGTGCTTCTAGAATAACAGTCTATTGGTGGAAGGAATGCCCTGGAGGACCCTTTTAACTGGGTTACCTCCTTAAAGATTCTTCCTATATATCCAGTGCTACTGGGAGGTTCCTGTGTGTGTGTGTGTGTGTGTGTGTGTGGTCTGTGTATGTGGGGGGGTATTTGTGTGTGTGTATATGGTGTGTGTGTGTTTGGTCTGTTTGTGTGTGTATGTGTGTGTGTGGTGTGTGGTATGTGTGCTGTTTGTGTGTGTGTGGTCTGTGTATGTGGGGGAGGTATTTGTGTCTGTGTGTGTGTTCTGTTATGTGGAGGGGTATTTGTGTGTGTGTATGTGGTGTGTGTGTGTGTGTGTGTGTTTGGTCTGTTTGTGTGTGTATGTGTGGTATGTGGTGTGTGTGTGCTGTTTATGTGTGTGTGGTCTGTATATGTGGGGGAGGTATTTCTGTGGGTGTGTGGGTGTGTGTGTGAGTGTGTGTAGTATGTGTGTGTGTGTGTGTTGTATATGTGTGGTGGTAATTCTTGTAACAATATGCCCATTTTGCATACATGGACAGCAGTCACAGAAATGAATTTCAAATAGAAGATGTTTTTAAGCAATTTTATTTAAATTAGAAACAATCTTATTTTATATTTCAATCCCAGTTACCTCTCTATCCCATCCTCCCATGCCCCTCACTGACCTCTGCCCTACTCATCCCATCCCCCATCCACTCCCCAGGGAGAGTGAGGTCTTCCATGGGGGGGTATCATTAAAGTTTATTACATCATTTGGAGCAGGGCCTAGCTCTCCCCACCCTGTGTATCTAGCTGAGAGAATATCCCTCCATGGGGGAATGGACTCCCAAAGTCCATTTGTATACTAGGGATAAATACTGGTTCCACCTTCAGAGGTCCCATAGACTGCTCAGGCCTCCTAACTGCCACCATGTTCAGGGGGCCTGGTTCTGTCTGTCTGTCTGGGATCCATCAGGTCAGCTGATTCTGTGGGTTTCCAAGTTTGTTCTTGACTCCTTTGCTCATCATTCCTCCCTCTTTACAACTGGATTCTAGGAGTTTGGTTTGGTGTCTAGCTGTGGGTGTCTGCTTCTGCTTCTATCAGCTACTGAATGAAGGCTCTAGCATGGCATATAAGGTAGTCATCAATCTCATTATAGGGGAAGGACATTTAAGGGAGCCTCTCCACTATTGCTTAGATTGTTAGTTGGGGTCATCCTTATGGATCTCTCAACATTGCCCTAGTGCCAGATTCCTCTTTAAACCGAGAATGGCTCCCTCTATTAAGGTATCTCTTTTCTTGCTCTCCAATATTCCTCCCCCTGACTCAATCTTCCTGATCCCTCATGTTCTCCTCCCCCTCCTAATCTTCCCTCCTCCTTCTCCTCCCTCCCTCCTCCCTTCCCCATCCTCCAGGCCCCCAATTAGTTCAGGAGCTCTTGCCTCTTTCTCCTTCTCTGGGGGACCATGTATGTCCTTGTTACGGTCCTCTTGTTTCTCTGGAGGTGTGGATTGTAGGCTGCCTAGATGCCCCTCAACTGAAGAATGGAAAATGAAAGTGTGGTACATTTACACAATGGAGTACTACTCAGTTGAGGAAAAACAAAACAAAACAAAAATGGGATCTTGAAATTCGAAGGCAAATGGATGGAAGTAGAAGAAACCATCCTGAGAGAGTTCACCCAGTCACAGAAAGAAAACAAACATGGTATGTACTCACTCATATATGAACAGAATATATTCATGGGACGACCAACCGTGAGGCATGAGGCCTAGTCTCAATCCTTACATTCCTGAGGAGCGAAGTCAGGCTTATTTATGGGCTAAAGAGGAAGAGCCTGCTGAGGTACGAAGGAAGGAGATTAGAAGCGAGGGGACACTATCCGTAGTCTGCTCATGCATAAGGAAAGGCATAAGCAAATACAACGCATGCATAGCCAAACGTCATGGAGCATGCACAACCAAATACCACAGCTTGCAGAGGGGGAGAAAGGAAGCAGCAATTCTATTGAAGTGTTCCAGCACGGACAGTTTCACTCTCTACAGTCTAAAGGTCCCTCAGCGTAGGTTACCTTTACCAGCTGGAGTCACACATCAGAAGCATCATCTACACCCACCGGCTTGACATTGCCCACACCGTGTTGCCATCTACAAAGTTCACTGAAGAACCACGCAACCAAATGTAAGAAGTCACAAAAATGTCCCATAATATTTTACGTTTGTGATTTTGTGTTGGGCCACATTCATAGTTTTCCCAGGATGCGTGTGGCTCAGGACCAGAGGGTTGGTCACACGTATCAGCAAAGCTATCGGCAGTCCACGCTCAGTTACCTGGCCTCTAGAATCATGACCAGAAAAACTGGTCGGGGCTGGAAGGATGATGGCACAGCCGTTACAAGCACTTGCTGCTCTTGTGCAGGACACAAGCTTGGCTCCCAGCACCTACGTCAGGCGCTGCCTCCACTCCTGAGGGATTTGAAGGCTTCCTCCTGCTGAGCACGTGTGGGCATAGGTACACAGTCACGTAAATAAAACAGATCTGCAAGACAACAACAAACAAATGAGGTCTGGCTCAGTGGCACGGGGCACTTGTAGAGGATCCAGGACCCCAGTATCCACATGGCGCCTCATAATTGCCTATGGCACCAGTTGCAAGGGATCTGATGCCCTCTTCTACCCACTATGGACGCCAAACACACACTTAGTGCAGACACATGCATGCGGACAAACACACACACACACACACACACACAGAGAGAGAGAGAGAGAGAGAGAGAGAGAGAGAGAGAGAGAGAGAGAGAAATACATCTTTAAAAACAAAAACAAGTGACCCAAAGCCAGGTTTGACACAGTTGGGTCTGACCCTATTTCAAATGGCGGTTAAGCTCAAAGCTGCTCAAAGAGGACATTGTCACCCTCCCAAAGAGGACACTTCACAGGGAAAAAGACACACTAGCTACTGGGGTCAATGAGGCAGAGGGAGAACATTACAGAGAGAAGACAATAGGGTGTGAGGGGAGGGACAGACAGACAGAGGGAACGAGGAGCTAGCAAAGCTCCAAGCATAAACTTGCAGTGGGAATCAGTAGGGCGCCCGTGGGTGTCACCTCACTCTGAGGATCTACCCTCCCTACTGAGTCTGTAGATGACAGCAGACATCCTCTACAAAGACAGCCAGCTCGAGCCACTCTGGCCAGTGACGGTTGCCAACTCGTTGTGTGCAGAGGGATTGGTGGGCTAATGAAGCCCTGTGCTGTGGAGTTTACTTACAGATAAACTTGTAGAAGGTATTCATAATTAATTGTGTAGGTTTAAAATGCTTAGGAGGCTTTATTTATAATCTTAACTGTAGTCTTTACAATCCGTTCAATTTAAACAGAATCCTAATTTGGGGAAGTCGACACACCCTGCTCATTTTAGCCAGTCTCATCAGACTTGTCACATCCCCTGATGTGACAAGACTTTCTGTCATTGGCTCTCAGGGGTTGATGTGCCTGTCAAAGAAAACAGGGTGCAGAGAAAGAGCCTCCAAATGCAAAGTAGCATGAAGATGATTTTCTCCAGGGGAGTATTTGCTTTGCAATCCAATCCATGCACTCCTAATATCTGGACCACAAAACATTTCAGTGGGTAAAGGTGCTCGCTGCCAAATCTGATAGCCTGAGCCCCACGTGCTTGAAGGAGAGAACCAAAGGCCGAAAGTTGATCTCTGACGCACATACACATATCTGCGTGCGCTCACATGTGTGGGAATATAAATAAGATCACAGCATGTCAAAATTCTAGCTGCAGCACCTCAGACCAAAGCTTTGCTTATGGCGAGGGCCTTTGCATCCAGTGTGGCTCAGTTGGAGCCTTGCCGGGCGTTCAGAAAGCCCTGACTTCCGCCCCCCCCCCCCGGCACCTTTGCTGAGAAGGCAGGGCCAGGAGGATCCAAACTTTCAGGTCATCTTTGACCACACAGGAAGCTTGAGGTCAACCCTGGCTGTAAGTGTCCCTTTGGGAGATGCTGGAGGGAGGACTAAGGGGAAATGGTGTGAGCATAGTGTCCTGAGCCTTTGGGACTGCTGTCCTCCCAGGGAAAGATAAGGACACATGATCACCAAATGACATGAGGAGAAAGCTCTCCATAAGCAAGTAGAGAGGCTTCTGGAAAGGTCAGCCCCTAATGTCCTCGGCCAGCAGCACTGTAAGGCAGTGAGCTCTGGGGTTTGAAGCCATCCAGTCGAGGTACTTTATTGTCACAGCCCTCGCAAACAATATAGTCCCTGATAATCTGGGGACCTAAGAGAGATGACAATGGATGGAAAAAAGAGGCATTCAGAATGGTGCAGTGGGCAGGCTCTCATTTTAGTAGCTCATGAAAACAGCATTCTCTCTCTCTCTCTCTCTCTCTCTCTCTCTCTCTCTCTCTCTCTCTCTCTCTCTCTCCCTCCTTGCCTCCCTCCCTCCCTCCTCTCTCTCTCTCTCTCTCTCTCTCTCTCTCTCTCTCTCTCTCTCTCTCTCTCTCTCTCTCTCTCTCTCTGGCTCTGGGGAAGAGGGGCACATGCGTGTGGGTGTATGCACATGTGTATGCATGTGAAAAGCACAGGCAACCTCAGCTGTCATCCACTCCAGTTTTCGAATCTCGCTGGCCTGGAACTCAGTGATTCAGTTAGGTCGCTTGGCGGAACGAATCCCAGGCACATGCCACCAAGCCGCCTTGTTACATGGGTTCTGGTGATCAATCTTGGGTTCTCATGCTTGCAAAGCATGCACTTTGTTAATAGAGGCATCTCTCCAGCCCTGCTAATAGCATTTTGAAAATGTGCGATGCTCAGTCTCTCCCAAAAGTTGGTCAAGTAGGTAAGAAGGGGGAGAGGATTTTCCTGGGCTTCCCTGAAGCTCTTTTGCAGTCCATTGTTCCAGTGGGGCACTACCCTCCTCATCAAAGCTTCCAGAAGGTGCTTCTGCTAGGTGGTGCAGGTTAACTACATCTGTGTCCGTGACCACAGGGGATGGTTCGGTCGAAGCTTCTACTGTGCAATCCTGCACATGACAGCTATGCAATACCTATCCCCTTCATCATGCCAGCTGCCCTGTCCCCTGTCCTCTGAGTGGTGAAGGCCTGTGCCTGACATGGACTCACGGAGGACTTTGTCCAAGTGATCACCAAGTGAGAATGAAGCGGGTTTTTATTGTTATTGTCATCATTAATCCTTTAATTAAGGTCTCCTTTATTCGTGTCAATACCCTGCTTCTTCCTCCCCTCCCTCTCTTTGAAAGCACATCCATTGGGCTGGCTTCTCCAAGCTCTCAAAGCTCAGATTTTAATTAAAGTCAGTCACCAGTCTGGAATCTGTAATGAGCACCTCTTCCATGCTGTCAGAAATCGGAATTGCTGCTCTCTGTGCTGGAATTTTATTATTGTGATGCCGCTTTAAAAAAAAAAAATTGTGCCTGTCCTCTTTCTTTGGGTCATTTTTTTCAGATGCAAAACTACCCCCTCCCATGTTTTATGAAGGGTTACATGGCCAGGAGGTTGAATAAATTAAAGTGGCGTGTATTAGTTACTTCTCTCATTGCTGGGACGAAACAGCTGGTAGAGGTAACTTCAGGGAGGGAGGGTTTGTCTGGCTCACAGTTTGAGGGTGCACAGTGCACCATGGTGGAAAGTATGGCAGTGGGAACGTGAGGCCACTGGTCACATGGTGGCCACAGTCAGGAGGCAGAGGGCCCTGAATGCTGGGGCTTGGTTTGATACCGCCCCCATACCGAGCCCCACAATCCAGGACCCAGTCCCAGATACTCCTGCCCAGTTAGGAGTATCTTCCCACCTCAATTAACCTGGTCTAGACATCCCTTTGCAGCTATGGCAGGGGGCTCATTCCTGTGGTGATTGCGGATCTGGTGAAGCTGACACTCAAGATTCATACAGGAAGCAAGCAAAAGCATAGGAGTGGAACCCGCCTTGCCCCACCCCAGAGGACTCAGCCACTCACCCGGCATTACTGGGGTGTACGGATTCTCCCCTGGGGAGATGTTCAGGTGATGGAACCCCCATCCTTCTGGTCATGAAGACTTCCTGTGTGTGTGTGTGTGTGTGTGTTCAGGTTCACATGCATGCATGTAAGTGTACATGCATGTGGAGGTCAGTGGTCAATTTCAGATATCATCCTCAGTCATTGCCTTGATTTTTTGAGACAGGCTATTTCATTTGCTCTGGATCTCAGATTCAGTTAAGCTGGCTGGTCAGTGAGCCCCAAAGATCTGTCTGTCCGTGTCTCCTCAGTGTGGGGTTTATAAACACGCGCAGCCACATCTAACTTCTCCACGGGTGCAGAGGATCAACCTCAGACCTTCACGCTTGCATGGCGGACATTTTGCTGGCTGAGCCTTTTCTCGGCCCCAGCTTTCTCTTTTCAGCAGAGCATCTGACTCATGTGGCCGTGTTTTCTAGATGTCTCAGACATGCTTTATGGTGTGGGAAGCCAAGGATGGGGGCCCAGGCATCTTGTGACCGTGTGCTGGCTCGCAGCCTGCACTGGAAAATGGAGGTGTTCACAAGCTGGATGTCTTTGTCAAAGTTTCTACTGCTATGAAGAGACACCAGGACCACGGCGATTCTTACAAAGGAAAGTGTTTAATTTGGGCTGTCCTACAGTTTCAGAGGTTTAGCCCACTATCTTCATGGTGGGACATGGCGGCATGCAGGCAGACAGGGTGCTGGAGAAGGAGCTGACAGTTCTACATCTTAGACAACAGGCAAAGGAAGTGAACTTAACTTGGTCCCAGCTGGCGCTGCTGTTTGGGAAGGTTGGGAAGCTTGTGCCTTTGGGAGGTGGGATCTTGCTGAGGATACAGTCTTGGAGACCTTGAGGCCTCAGCGCTGCCTCTTGACTGGGCGTGAGGGCGGTGTTAACTTACAGTCTAGCCTTCTGCTCCTGCTGCTGTGGCCCCTGACCTGTGAGGCCAAACACACCCTTAAATTGCTTCTCGCCAGGAACCTGGTCTGGACAAGACGGTAATGAGTGCCATATGGGAACACTCCTGCTAGGATGTCTAATAGGAAGACCAGGCTGCGGTTGCATGTGAAGGGTGCCCACGTGGCAGGCAACGCTGGCCGTGTGTCCGACTGGAGCTTCCTGGGATGTTGGTCGTTCTGAAGCTTCGCATCTTGTGTCTAGCACTGTTGTGACATTATCTGTGCAGAACGCTTCTCATGGTGTGGATCTGAGAAGTGACATCAAATCGCAAAAGGGACTCCAAGTCCAGAGGTCTCTCTGCCATGTCTGGAGCTCAAGTAGAAAATGGTCTCTGGTCAGCAAGGAGGAGGATCATGACGAGCGCCGAAGGGCCACCTCTGGTCAGCTCTGGGGTTGATGGAGCTTTGGGCTAGAGAGATGAGTCAGTCAGTCAAGGTGCTTGCTGCACAAGTGTGAGGACCCCCCATTTGTGTCCCCCCAAGCTATGTAAAAAACAGAACAAAACAGGCATGTCAGCATGTACATGTGATTCCAATCCCAAGGCCAACCAGGGCACTTCCCCTGCCAATGGAGGGGACAACTCCCGTCTAGCTAAATTGTGAGTTCTGGGTCCAACAGACATCCTGCCCATAGATAGATAGATAGATAGATAGATAGATAGATAGATAGATAGATGATAGATAGACAGACAGACAGACAGACAGATAGATGATAGATGATAGATAGACAGACAGACAGACAGACAGATAGATAGATAAGAAATAGGTAGACAGACAGACAGACAGATAGATAGATAGACAGACAGACAGATAGATAATAAATAGATGGGGGTGGAGGAAGATACCTGACCTCTAGCCTCCGCATGGATGTCCTGTTCACACACACACACCACACACCCACACACACACACACACACACACACACACACACTCACACACACACACACACTCACACACACACACCCCCACACACACACTCACACACACACTCACACACACTCACACACGCACACACACTCACACACACACATTCACACACACACACACACACACACACACACACACACACACACACACACACCACCACAACAACAAAGGAACGTGTCCAGTCAGACCAGGACTCTTGGCCTTGGCACTCTGGACATTTCAGTCAGGTAATTCCTTGTTGTAGCTGATGTCTTGTACATTTCAGAGTGGGGAGGACGGGGGGCTCACTAGTGATGGAGAGTTTTACTGAGGTGACAGGTGAGGAAGGCCAACTGGGAGCTGTGCCCCTGCCAACGGAAATGTTCTGGACCATTCAGGAAAGTTGGTTTGGGTGCTGGTAGAACCTCTTAAGGAAGTTTCCAGGAAGCTGCCTGTTCTTGAGCCCACCAAACAGCAACACCCTGATGCCATGGACACCCCTGGGGGGAGATTCCTGGGAGTGCAGGGAGCTCCCAGGAAGAAGCTAGACAGAGTTCAGGACCAGCAATGACAGCCTATGATCCTGCAGCATGCCTCTGGCGCCCTCTACTGGCAATGGGGAGCATTTCCGCAGTTAACAAGGAGCAGAGTTTGTGAGAATTCAGATCCAGTCTGCAAGGCTGAAGGGCACGTTTGGAGATGTGTGCAGCCATGAACGGATAAACTGACATGTAACAAGTTCACAAGCAGGGACACGGTCACAGAAGTAGAGTGCATTCGTGCACATACTCAGTGGCGGTGTCAGAAGGCTTGGTGTCCAGAGAGCCCAGAGAACCACAGGTGTGGGGTCGGAAGGACCCGCAGAACCCCAAAGACAGCCTTTCGGCTTTTCTCACTCCTCTTCCCCACATCAGATGACCCGAGGAAGGTTGCGGAAGCCGGAGCTTGTGGTGCCCATTCACATGCAGACTGAAAATGCGTAGTAGGAACAAGGAAGTGGCAAGACCACTTAGCTGTGAGACTTGGGGCAAAGCTGGCACCCAGAGTGTGCCTCTCTTGCTCTTGAAAGGGACTCCCTATCCAAATAGACACTTGGTCCACCGCATGCTACCAGCAGACATCTCTCTCGAGCCCGCGTTGGCGGATGAGCCATCTTCCCACACCAACGACAGCGGAAGGGGACTACATTGGCAGGCAGAGACTCGGGCACACCGGTGGCTCCATCAAATAGCCCTTCCACCTGTCCCTCCCCTGCTCCCTACCACTCACTCGCAGTCCGCAAACAAATGGAGACCACAGAATGCTTCTTTTATGCTAGCACACCTTAGAAAGTCACCGCCAACCGGGAAGGCTCCAGGAATGGCTAGATAGAAAGAAGTATTGAATCTTTCCATTTCCTTCTGTCTCTCCAAGTCCCCCTTCCTTTCCAGGCGCTTTGAGCGAGGAGCTTGAAGCATAGACCACCTTAAGGGAGGTTTGATCCAGAACCGGGTCCACGGATTCTGATAGAAGAGTGTCCCAATGTTGCCACCTGGTGGCCGAACTGTAGAACACAGTCTGCAGCCAAATGACCAGTGGAAGTGTCAGCTCAGATCCTAACCACCCTTGCCTGTGGGCTCATGGTGGCTGCTGCTGAATATGCTGGATGCATGTGTCTCCCTCGGGATATGGTAGCATAGAGAGCGAGAGGAGTCCAGATCAGGGTTTCCCCAGGATTGCACAGTCATGTCAGGAAACTGTCCCCGAGAGAGGCTCTACTCTGCATTACTGGATGCGTACAAGCTATGGCAGTCTGATGCATTTCAGATGCTGTGGCATGTACCCAAGTGAGAACCGCTGGGGAAACTCAGCCAGCTAGCCACTCCCTTCACGAACAAGCCAGCTCTTAGCGAAATGCCAAGGGACCTCTTTGAGCCTAGATTTCTCCTCCTATTTATTCTCTCTCTCTCTCTGCTAGACCCGCCTATCTTTTCTCTGCCCAGCTACTGGCCATTCAGCTCTTTATCAGGTCAATTAGGTGCCTTAGGCAGGCCAGGTGAAACAAATACAACCCCTCTTTATATAATCAAACACACATCCTTACCCCATCACGCAAATGCAGCATAAACAAAAGTGACACACCTGTACACAGTTAAAGTAATATTCTGCAGCATGAACAAATGTAACACATCTTTGTCCAGTTAAAATAATATTCCACATTCTTGCTCCTTTTCTCTCTCTCCTTTTTCCTTCCATCCTCTCTCCTTCCTCCTTTCCTTCCTCCTCTATCTCTTCTCTCCCTCTTCCTATTTCCTCTTCTCTCCCGCTCCCTCCTATCTTTTTGTCCTCCTCCCTTCTTTCACCCTCCTTTTCCAGTCTCCCTCCCTCTCCTGGCATCAGATGCTGGTCTTATCCAAAGTTCTGACCTCTGGAGACAACAATGGTTCAAATGAGAGCCAGGTGAGCTCTTGGGGATGGTGGCCGCACGGGAAAAATGAACAGCAAGATTTCACTCAGCCTGCAATAATACTCCACGCTTGTCTGTCTTAATTCTCTGTTTGTTTGTTGTTTTGATACGGACCTCTAGCCCAGGCTGGCCTCAAACTTGATATATACCTGAGGATGACTTTGAACCCCTGCCTCTACCTCCCAAGAGCGAAGTGTGTGCTGGGCTGGATTCCAGAGCCCCATGCATGTTGGGTGAGCACTCGACTTACCCTCTCACCTCTGTCCTGACAGGCGGATGCCATCTGATGTTACCGGTGGGTTCAGTAACTTCCCCCAGTCTGCGCGTGGGTTCCACAAGCCTTTCCCAAGCCTGTACAACCTCCTGTGAGTACCGTGGAACCTGTCATTGGAACCTCACGGCTTAACTTTTTCTTTGGCAATTCAGCCTGGATTCTTACACTTTCTGTTCTTTCCCAGTGAAGGGCACCCTAAGACCCTTTAAGAAATTATTCTGAGGGGCTGTTAGAGAGGGCTCAACAGTAAAGAGCACACATTATTCTCACAAAGAGCCCAGGTTCACCTCCCATGTGGCAGGTCACAACGGTCCTCCGTAATCCAGTTCCAGGGGATCTGGCGCCCTCTTCTGGCCTTCACAGGCTCCTGCATGCACACAGGACACAAACTCACACAGGCAGGAACACATAGACATGAATAAAAATAAACAAGTATTTAATTGTTTTATTTTGAGGCAGGTCCAGTTATTTTGCTCAGGCTGGCCTTGAATTCAGGCTACATCCCAAGCAGACCTCAGACTTCCACCCCTCCCACTCAGCTTCCTGGGCAGCTGGAGTGAGAAACACTCGCTATCACACCCAGCCTCCCGGTAGCTTAGCTTTGATGAGCCCCGTCCTCTGCCGTTTCTTTCTCTCCTTTATGTGTACGTGTGTATAGTGTGCATGTGTGTGTGCATGAACATGTACTCGCGCCTCCAAAGAGAAGGGTGTTGGTGCTATTTATTGCTTCCCGTCTTACTCCCTTGAAACGGGGGTCTCTCACTGAACCTGGAACTAGGCTAGCAGCCAGCAAGCCCCCGAAGTCCTCCTGTCTCTACAGTGCAGGGTCTATAGGCATTTTCACAACTATGTGTATAGTCTGGGATCCAGACTCCGTCCACATGCTTATAGCGTTCTTACCCACTGAGCCATCTCTCCAGCCCCTAGGGCCTCCTTTTTCGGTGTCTTGGGTGCATGACGTTTGTGTCCTAGAACTATAGGCATCTCAAGGACAAGAATGACAACCTTTGCTCTGGAGCCAGCATACTGCCGGACACATGATTCTCAGAGGACCCCCCTCCCCCCAGCCTCCCAGAGGCAGCTCCCTCCCGTAAGCAGAGTCTAAGAAAGTGATCATCCTGTTTAGAGGTCTCCTCCTGAGCCTGCCTGTGTCTTTTCTTCTCAGAATCAGAGTTAATGAAGAGATCTGGGGGATCTCCACCTCCGTCTCCCGCAGGTGGAAATCTAATTAGGTTCTTCTCTGCAATTAATGATTCATAATTAAAGAGGAGCAGAGCCCGTGTGTCATTCTTGGGCTTCATCCATTAAACAACAATATCCGATCCTGAAATTCCCCCCTCAGACAGGCAGAGGTGGCACACGTGTGGGCTAGGAACTCGCCTACTCTGCTAACCTAAATTGAATTATGCAAGGAGTACAGAGCGTTGACCCCATCCCTCTTAGAAGTGCCGTAATTAAAACTCAATTAGGGGCAGAGCTGGGTGACACCATTGTTTGGGTGTCACCCTGGTAAAGAGACGACTGCTCGGTGCTGCTCACAGGGATGCCAGCTGCTGCCTGGTGCCTCCGCCAGGGAAGGGGTCATTTGGTCAGTCCTGCATCTCAACGTGATTCTGGAAGCCTCATGTGTTAGCTGCCCTCTTTTCTGCATGGCTCTTGGGGCTGGCAAGATGGCTCAGTGGGTAAAGCACATGCCTGGCAAGTGTAAGGACTGGTGATTGACTCCCCAGCATCCGTGGAAAGCCAGACACTGTAGCATGGTGCTCTCTGTTGCAAAGATGGGAACCCAGGATGGGAGAATCCTCGGAGCTTGCAGAGCAATTAGCCTGGAGGATGTAGTCACGAAAGCTGAAAGGTAAGGACCTATACCCCAGGCTGTACACGGGCCCCCAGAGGCACACTCATTCCCCCGCTGGCATTCACACACAAACCATACATCCACATACAGAGAGGGGGGTTAGCATAAGAAAACAATTGCACGCATCTATGACAGAAGAGCCCAGTCTTATCTGTCAGCTGTTTCTGGTGGTATTGGTGTCTCAAGCAGTGTGTCCTTTAGTCTGTATATTAGCCACAGGGCCATCCTTATTCAAAGACGGTGAGTTTGAAGAGCCTTCAGGCCACACCAGTGTGAAACGACACAGCCATGACTGAAGCCACGCACTGCTCACCACACATCTGCCGTCATCCTGTTTTGGAATTTGTTTTCTAAAGTTCGGGATGCGGCTCGGTTGGTAGAGTGCTTGCCTGGCATGCATAGACCATAGATCATCACCAGCACCTCATACACTGGATCGGGTGATTGACTTTGGAGACAGCCTCCAGCTGGGAGACTATGACAAACAAGAGCCGGCTGTCCACTTCTGCATGGCGCATGGCCCGTGAGTCCACTTACGGATGGTCCAGGCTTCCCACTTGTACGGTGTCTGTGTCCGACTTCACCCGCTACATCTCTGGGCAGGTTGCAAGGCTGTAAGCAGCCAACCATCCCACACAGGAGTTCCTAAGGTGAGCGTGCCTTCCCACCCTGAGGACACATGGTGGCTTTCCCACTGAGGAGCAGGACAACTTTGGCTCTCAGCCAAGAGCTGAGTGGAGGAGGACGCCAGGACACCTGTCAACACCCTATGAATCACAGGAGTCAGATGGCAAGGTGGCTCCCCAGGGCCAAGCTCAAAGCCTGCTGATGCTTGTGAGTGTGTGGACCCCACCCTGAGCCCCATCTCTACCCTCAGGGCCCTAATGTCAACCAGGCTGAGAAGGGCGTCCCTACCCTAGGAATTCCAGCAGACACCCACAGCTTATGGATGTTCACAGAGTTTAAGGTGGTGACTATACCCACCTCTATTGGGTCCAGATGTCCTGGGGTTGTGATGGGGCTTGAGGCGTGCGAGCTGAGTCAGTTTGCTCATCCAGGGGCACGTACTTAGCTTGTAGGTGGAAAGGTCAGAATTGCACAGTGATCAAGTAACAGTTAAGGAAACCGCTGAATCCAGGCCCTGTCCAGACCACGCTCATCATGCCACATCTCCAGGAGACTTTTATTCCCATTTTAGACACAGCAAGTTGAGGCACACAGAAACCCAAGGCCCAGGAACTGGGGAGCTGGCTTGCTATTCAAGTGTGAGTCCCTGAGTTTGATCTCCAGAGCCTGTGTGAAAAGCTGGGCTCAGTGGCATATGCCTGCAGTGTTCCTTCTGGAAGCATCTCAGGACCCGCCTGCCTCTGCCTGCAGGCTCCAGGATTACCACACATACCATCTGGCTTTGTATGCGTTCTGGGCATTCAAACTCAGGCCCTTATGATGGCACAGAAATGCTTTACACATTGACCGTCTCCCTGGCCACCTACTCTGTGGTCTGCCTCACTTCTCCATCCCTCCACCCCTTCTGGTCCTCTGCAGCCCAGCTTTCCCAGGGCCTCATGAGTTCACTCACCCCCGCCTCCTGCAACTCAACCCCGCTTGTCCTTGGGTCCGCACAGATGAGCCTGTCCTGTTGTTGATCTGGTTGCAGGCATGGTATTTTCCCCCCCTCTTGGCCTCTAAGACCTCCTAGTGCCCGCTTGAAAGGGCGAAGTTGCTGGAGGATGAGAGCCATTGGGTTTAGCCAAAACAAAGGCAGATAGGGAGCCAGCTTCTCTGACAGGGCTATCTATGGGGTTGTTCCAACATTCTCAATGCTGAGGTTTAATGATCCATGTGCATCGCTGGCTTCTTCCCCGTCACTGAACTTTCGGCCTCTTCTTTCTGCCAGCTTTGCCTCACATGTGAGGAATACCTTGTCCCTTGGGCAGGGAAAATGGCAGCTTATTTTCCCATGACCATAGGACCGCTATCCCAAGAAAAATAAGTGGGCTGGGGAGATGGCTCAGAGGGTAAAAGCACCTGCTCACAACCACGAGGACCTGAGTTCAAATCCTGGAACCAACATAAAAAATCTGGATGTGGTTTTCAGTGCACATTTAACCCCAGCAGTGGGCGCCTGGGGGTGGGGGTGGGCGGGGTAGGGTGGGGATGGGGGTGATGCACAGAGACCCCAGGGCTTGCTGGCTGCCAGAGAGCCTCAGGAAGAACATGTCTCAAGGGAATGAGGTGAAACGACAGAACAGGACCCCTGGCGTCCTCCTCTAGCCTCTTCGAACATGCATCTCCACACATGTCATGTACCTTCACATACACACACAAGAGGAACACTAACTTAAGAGATAGTGTGAATACAGCCTGTATCAGAAACTAAAATGGGGCTGAATAAATGGGTTCTAATCCTGTTCTGCCGGAAGCAATCTGTAGCCTTGTGCAAGCTGGTTCATTTATTCTGTTTCTGCTGCCTGGGCCTCTGCAAAGGTTAACTGGGGATCAGTTCACCCTGCTGTGTTCCGTTGTCACTAACGAGTAACACAGCAGGCTGTGCCAGCCTTCCAACACAAGCCTTTTTGTTAAGCTTTGAAACCGGTAGGCTTGAATACTGGACTGGAGATTTTCCACCCGTGGGTGAAAGGAATGCACAGAAGGTTGGAGAGCATGTGTTCAGCCATGGAGTTTAACATTCCTACAATCTGGGGGGTAAGTTACAGGGTCACCCTACCCAGTTCTCACAAAGAGAGACCCTGAAGCGATGTGGCATCTCTTTATGTTTTCCTGGGTCTCACTATGAAGCCTCAGGCAGCCTGGAACTCACTAAGGAGACTGGCTGGCCTGGAACGCACACAGATCTACTGCCTCTACCTCTGAATGCTGGGGTAAACTGTGCACCCCATGCCCACCTCTTAACACCTTGTGACATAATCAACGTGATTCTAAGTATGGACACAGGGACAGTTCCTGGGAGGACCTTTCCTGCTTCTTACAGCTGTATCCTCTCACTTCGAGGGACAGTCCCTTGCAGTAGCTGCCCTGTGGTGGCAGGAGTCTGCAGCTGGGACTCCTCAACAGCTCCAATCTTAGCACACAGGAAGTGAGTCCCAGCTAAAGAACTCCAAAGCCTGTGGACCAGTGACCTACCTCTTCCGGGGAGTCTCACATCCCGTGATACCATGATTTTTCAAACCAGCATCACCAAATGAGGATCAAGATTTCTCCTTCCTTCCTTCCTTCCTTCCTTCCCTCCCTCCCTCCCTCCCTCTCTCTCCCTCTCTCTTTCTTTCTTCTCTCTCCCTCCCACCCTCCTTCCTTATTTCCTTCCTTTCTTTCCCCCCCACAAGAACCAAGATTTCAATTCAAGAGCCTCCACCCCACACCACTTTTCTCTAGTTTATAAATATAGAATTACACTGAGAATTTTGCAAATGACTCAGTGTGAGCACTAAGTCAGCCTCTTGAGCTAAAGTCCTAACAGTGAAGTTTCTCAGTCCCAACACACATGTATTTAAATGGGGCTTTATTTCACGCTCCCAGTTTGTGCTCTGGGGAGTCTGGCTTCCTGAAGGGTGTTAGTCTTAGTTACCCTCTTGTTGCTATGACAAAATGCCTGCCAAAAGCTGCTTCAGGAAGGGTAGGATTACCTTGTCTTACCATCAAGGTGGTGAAGGCAGGGGCGTGAGGCAGCTGGTCTCATGGCAACCACAGCCAGGAAGCAGAGAGATGGATGCTGATACTCACTCGGCTGTCTTTTTTTTTTAAATCCAGTCTAGGACCCCAGCCTGTGGGATGGCGCTGCCCACATTTAGGGACAGCTCAGTTCATCCATGGAAATTTCCAGAGGTTTGCTTCCACGCTTACTCCAAATCCCACTAAGTTTACAATCAAGACTGAGCATAGCAGCTAGTTTGTAGTGCCTGTCCCGTGCATTGGCCCTCGCCTTCAGTAACACCAGCTTGCTGTCTCCTTTTGCAAAACGAAGCTAACTCTCTGCCCTAATTTTGTTTTCCTGTTTCTGTGATTAAAAAATACTCTGATAAAAGCAACTTAAGGGAGAAGGTGTTTAAGGTCGCAGTCAACCATGGCAGGGAATTCATGGCAGCAGGAGCTTGAGTGTCACGATCGTGTCCTTAATCATAAATCACAAATGCTTGCTTGCCTGTGCTCAGCTTGCCTTTTCTGCTTTTATGCATCTCAGGGCCCTCTGCCTGGGGAATAGCACTGTCCACAGTAGGCTGTGTCTTCCCATCTCAGAAAGACAGCCAAGGCAGGCTCCCACAGGCATGCTTCAGGTCAGGCTGATCTAGACAATTCCTCACTGGGACTCTCTGCTGTGCTGGTGACGAGTCAAGCTACCTGTCACATTCTGGGTTGTTGCACACAGGGTATTAGCGTTAACTATCTTGGTGAAACCTCTCCTGAAACCTTATGACGAGTTACAGGGCTGTGGGAGTTCATACCCTTTCCAGAGAACCTTGACGGGGTCGTTGTTACCTGGAGAAGACGAAGTTTTCCAGTCACTCAAGTGTCTGCTGAGCTCCCCATCAACCCTCGCCACCAAGCTCAGAGGTAGGGTGCATCTATTTTACAGAAAGCTAACCGAAATGATCATAAATAATAAATTAACGTTATAAACTTGCAAATATCGACTTGTAATTACTGCGTGCAGCTATTTGCAAAGGACTTTCAAAAGTCCCATGAAATTCCCCCAAACAATCTACCACACAGACACATATTTGTAATGTATAGTCAAACTTTTAAAAATTATTTTATTTTGTTGAAATGTGTGTGAATGTATTCCCATGTGTATGAACAGGGGCCTGAAGAGGCCAGAAGCATGGGATCCTTTGGAGCTGGAGTTACAGGCATTTGTGAACTGCCCAATGTGGGTGCTAGGATTTGAACTTAGGTCTTCATGATGAGGCAGCGAGTCATTTAGTCAGTGGGGAGAGAGAGAGAGAGAGAGAGAGAGAGAGAGAGAGAGAGAGAGAGAGAGAGAGAGAGAGAGAGAGGGAGGGAGGGAGGGAGGGAGGGAGGGAGGGAGGGAGGGAGAGAGAGGGGGAGGGAGGGAGGGAGGGAGGGAGAGAGAGAGAGAGGGAGAGAGAGAGAGAGAGAGAGAGAGAGAGAGAGAGAGAGAGGAGAGAGAGAGATGATCTCAGCCCAGGCTGGCTCCAAGTTCACTGAGTAGTCAAGGATGACCTTGAACTTCTGACCTCCTACCCCCACTTCCTGTGCTGGGGTTATAGTTATAAACTTCCTTGCCTGGTTTTGAAACAGGGAGGATCAAGCCCAGGACTTCCTACACACTAGTGTACATTTCCAGCCCTGTATGCTAATTTTTGGTGTATTCTGGCACTAGTGTGTTTTGTATGTATGTGTGTGTGTAGTGTGTACATGTGTGTGTGTGTACGTGTGTGTGTGTGTGTGTGTGTGTGTGTGTGTAGTGTGTTTATGTGTGTGGTATGTAGTGTGTATATGTGTGTGTAGTGTGTTTATGTGTGTATGTGTGTGTGGTGTATAGTGTGTGTATGTGTGTATGTGTTGTGTACTGTGTTTATGTGTGTGTGTGTGGTGTGTAGTGTGTATGTGTGTACCGCGCCTACCCCTCTCCAGCAAGGAAGACGCAACTCTGGGAAGATCTTCATGCAGTTTTAATCAGGATCCTTGAAACATGTTCTTCTGACCCGTGGGAGCCCGGGGGACCCCTGCACAGGCTTAAATACTCTTGTGCTAACCAACCCCAGTGAGACACGTGGATCCTGCAGATAGGCTACTCTAATGCGGAAGCAGACAGGCTGAACAGACTTAACCAAATAAGGGCTTGTTTACGCCACAGAGTGCTCACCCTTGGGGAGGTGGAAGGCGGAAGCCAGCGCCATCTTTAAGGCGAGGCACTTCGCAGCTCTCTACATATGTGTAGTGGTTTTATGTGTGTATGTGTGTGTTTGTGCATAGTGTGTTTATGTGTGTTTATGTGTATGTGTGGGGGTGGATATGTGTATATGTATGTGTGTGTAGTGTGTGTATGAATGTGTAGTGTGCTTATGTGTGTTTGTGTGTCTGTGTGCTTATGTGTGTGTATGTGTGTGTGTATGTAGTGTGTGTATGTGTGTATGATGTATAGTGTGTTTATGTGTGTGTAGTATGTGTGTGTGTATAGTGTGCTTATGTGTGTGGTGTGTATGTGTATATGTGTGTGTGGTGTATATATGTGTTTATGTGTGTTTGTGTATCTGGTGTGCTTATGTGTGTGTGTATAGTGTGTTTATGTGTGTGTGTGTGTGGTGTGTATGTGTATGTGTGTGTGTGGTGTATATATGTGTTTATGTGTGTATGTGTGTCTGCTGTGGCCTAGAGGAAGATGCCGAGTGTCCTTCTCTATCACTCTCTATCTCACTCCCTTGAGATAGGGTCTGTCACTGAACCCAGAGCTAGCCCCAGCAATTCTCCCCACAGCAATGGGGTTAGGGGTGCAGGAAGCCACGCCCAGGTTTCTAACATGAAGCTGGGGATTTGAACTCGAGTCTCCATGCTTTCACAGCAAGCCCCCTACTTAGCAAGTCTTCTACCCTAACACTCCTAGAGGGAAAGTGTTGACCACTGCTTTAAAGTAGTATTATGGGGGGAAGATGATGTCCTCACCAAATGTGCTGACACAACTGAATTCTACACATGAGCTTTCCTAAGCCCCGGGGCTTTCTTGCCATCATCTAAAAAAGTAACAACATGGATCATAGGCATAACTACAATAGCTGGTAGTTTTTAAATGACAGGAGAAGGAAACCATGGGGGGAAATTGTGGCCTTGAGTTAGTCAAGAATTTCTTTAATAAAATGAAGAGTACATGCACCATACAAGAAAGGGATAAACTGAGCTCAGTAGAGACACAGCATACACGGGTAGAGCACTTGCCTGGCACTCATGAGTCCCGGGATTTGAACTCATCACCAAGAACAAAACACCTTTCATACGTTTATTTTTTATTGTTTGAGGATTTACACATACATATGTATTTGGATCCAATCCACTCCCGTCTCCTCTCCTTTAATCCCCTGTCAACTTCATATACTATTTTTTTTAACCCATTGCATCTACTGAGTGCTGCCTGCATATGCAGTGTGGCGCCATCTCCTGGAGCATGGGGGCCTCCTAGCCAAATGCCTGAAGAGAACCAAGTCTCCCTCCCTCAGCATCAATGCCCAATGTGTGCGTGGGGTACTGCTTGCGACACCCCACCTACTCATGTTTTGGGGTGGCTTGGCCCTATGCTGGTCTTGTGTGTGAAGTCTCAGCCGCTGGGCACTCATGCGTGCAACTTCTGGTTCGTGTGCCGTCACATCTGGCAAATGCTGCTTTGCTGCAGCTACCCACTCCCTCTTATAGTCTTCCCATGCTTTCTTCTGTGAAGAGCCCAGCTTACTGGAGGAGGGGTATGAGATAGCGTTCCATGCAGAGCTGGCATTCCACACTTTCTTATTCTCTGTGCCTTCATCAGCTGTGGGTTTCCAGTGTTGAGCG